>CM037092.1:47916875-48240529 GCA_020916435.1 Oxytropis ochrocephala | reverse complement strand
TAACTCGCAGAAACTGCCGAATTTTGGATGGGTCGTGCGCCCGATTGAACATCTACCCGACTCTCGGCGGGCTCTGCAGTGCTTATCGGCTGTAGCCAGTTCGGGCCAAATCATCATCATTGTCTTACGGGTGCGTTATCTGGATCATATCGGCGTCCCCAAATCGGTGACATTGACTTGATGGCCTTCACTAGTGCTGAGCGTTCGGGCCACGATCTACCGTCACATATTTCTTGGTATAGAGCGTGGCTTCTTCTGTTTGATTCAAGGTCGGCGCCGGGGTGGTAACTGCTTGAGTGAATCCTTATTTGTAGAATTTCATTTTTGAGATGCACCGTCGGCAAATATGGCCTCTAGCTTACCCAAGTCGGCCTACCAATAATACATTGATAAGCGAGTTTGAGTGGAGTACAAGGAGCGTCGTCTGGCCGAATGCCATGCATGCAGTCTTATCCCCGTCGTCACTCAAGCGTGACCCGCCAGCTCGATACGTTCCCCAGCGGGTGGAGTGCGTCGCCCCATTGAAACTTTGTTAGAGGAGTAGGCTCGGCACAGGGAATTATCTCGCCGATCAACCTTTATTTTTGTCGATCAAGTCTTCCAAACATGATATCGGTAGAGCTACCTTGATCGAACTGAGATTCTGCGCATACGTGTTTGCCATAACGACTCGATTACCAATGGAACATAGCTATTGGGCTTGCTGTCGTATAGTAGGTCGGCATCGCCAGAACGAGATGGGAGGTCGGCTCGAGACCGGTGGTGGTGCTTGAAGTGGATCGCGACCGTGATTAACAACTCGTCCCACTTTCTCTTAGTGGCTTTATTAGATTCCCTCGCTGCGTCAGGGGTTTCACCATGAATAACCATCGCAACATTACGCTTTCGGATCAAGCCAAGTGTCACGATCTTCTCGACGATCCTTGTTTTAAGGTGCCTCTCTATGGTCGAGGCCCCTTTCCTCTGTCCGGATCGGCTTCTCTGTTTCTCTACTGGTCGGCCGCCTTCCTCAGGCCTCTGGCATACTTTCCCGACTTGCGCTTCGAATAAGCTCTTCAATGTCATCTTTGAGGGCCATATACGGTCGTTAGTGTCGTGCCCACTACTCTTGTGGTAGCGACGGTATCTTTAGTCGGCCGTGCCCCGCTTCTTGAGCCGCAGTGGTTCAGGTAAACTCTCCACAAACTCATTGTTCGACTTTCGCTATAGACCGCGCAATAGAGGTGTTGAGTCGGAGTCGATGATCGAACTTCTTATCACGAAGTCAGTCAGCCGATTATCGCGCGCGACTTTCATACCCCTTTGGCCGGCTTATCGCTTTCCTCTTTAGGCGAACGCGACGCCTTTCTCGCAGCCAAAGTCTCTTCATATGCCATATGGGCGTTTGCTCGTCAAGAAATGGCGAGATCTTGGTAATGGTTTAGGGAATTCTTCTACGACCGGTGGTCCTGGCCGAATGCCACCGCTTCAGATATTTCAACTTGTCCTTATCGACAAGTCACGAAACGGACTTTCGGCTTGATGTTAAACCGGCCGATATCATGTCTCAGCGTCTCATTCTCACCTTGAACAATGTAGTCCAAGTATTCTTCATACTCCGTATTGGCGGTTTTGCGTTGGTAGTGAGGCAGGAATATTCTAACGTAGGTCGTCCCATGAGGAGATGGAATTGGGTCGTGAGAGACTCCCACCATTCCAATGCCCTACTGGTCCGCAGATCTGGGAAAAGCACGCATTTCATGGTCGGTCCCAATTCCACTGTGGCGGCGTGCCATTATTGAAGTCTGGGAGATGCTTATGCGGATCCCTCGTTGCGTCAAACTTGTTGAGATTGAAGCCACTGAGAGATCCTCGGAATCTTATAACGCCCGATCTCCACGGAGAAGCGGGCCATGTTCATTCCGAATGCCGTTCGACCCAAAGGGTTGCATTGCGAGCATGCCTCGTTGCCCTCGGCATTCCATAGAATCCTCGGATGGGCGATTGGTGGAAGGCGAGGAGGCTTTCAGGTCGTTCGCTTTGGCCTCTCCTGGCGCGTCGCTAGGCGCCCCTAATTCTTCCATTTCTGTACTCTTCGGCTCTTCACGAGAATCCCAAGATCTCGCTTCTCGACCGAGCGTGACCGGACGACTCATTAGAGGAGTATCTCGTGGGCGAGCGGCCGGTGTCGGGGCGGTAGCTAGAGTCTTCATAGTCATCGGTGCATCGAGCGGCGTCTGTAGCGTGCCTCGCCGCAGGAGCGACCTGTGTGCCACTGCTTCTTACGGCCGGAGAAACGATGGTAGTGCTCTCTCGGCGTGAAATGCTCCTTCGAGGAGGGAGGCGGTGTCTTCGCGCCCGCCGGGCGGTGAAGGTTCTCCGTCTTCGCCGCGCGCGGCTGGCGAAGCGAGCCTCTTTCATGCGGGAGATGAGTGCATCTCGATGCGCGATCACGATTCTTGTTTTGCAATATCGCAAAGCGGCAGTAACATGGTCGCGGAGGCTCCTGGATGCCCGCTTCCAATCATTTCGAGCGGCAAGTCTCTGTGAACGGGCGGATGGATTTCTTTGGAGGGGCCGGTCCACGACCGTTGTGCAATCGGCTCTTGTCGTGGAAGTCCTTGAGATTCGTGGATCAGGACGGCCACGCCCGGGTGCGGCCGCTGATTCTCGCCTGAGGGATTAAGTCGAGAAGTGGCCCGCGTGCGGGGCCTGGCGTGGAGCCATGAATAAGGTAGGATAGCGCTGCGGGCCTCCCATCAGGTCACCAATTGATCGGTACCTTGACCAATAGAGTGTTGAAGTGTTGATTGATTCGTCAAATGGGCGGTGCGTTGAATGAGTGAAAGGACCGGCCCCACAGCTTCACGCGTTGAAAGCCTCGGTGGTACCGCAAAGACACTCGACGATCTAGTGAGAGGTCGCCGGGCGGATAGCACAAGGTTAGAGAACGTGCACTGGCGCCGTGCGGCGAATGGCGATATATATCTTTGAGGTCCGACCGTTATGCGAAAGATTTCGGCGGCGAAATTGTGACTCAAGCCTGCGGCGTATGGGCTAATCAGATGACGGGCGTTGGGCCGCAGTCCAATTGTTTGATGGCGCTTCAGATTTGCTAATACACCGAGCAGTCCTAGGTGCCGCTTTGGTCCAAAAGGTGTTAATTTGGTCCCTAAGAGTGGAATTGGTCTAAAGGGTGTTTTAGGTCCACCGAATGAGGTTTAGTCCTCTAGTTGTGATTAGTCCTCGGGGACATGAATTGTGATGAGCTAGTGAATAATGTAATAATGATGATGCTATGGGGCCGAAGCCATGGGGCCAGAGTCATGGGGACTCAATTTGTTGATGAAAGTTGATGGATCGGTGAGGCCGCGGTCTTGGTGTATAAATGAGATTGATAATGTGTGTGTTCATGAGTCACATGCATACATTCTACTATGGTCGCGACGATATATTGTGTAAATTTCGCGGTCAGTGTTTTATTTCTACGCGTCGCGACGGTATAAATAGTGATGATGAGGCCGTGGGGCGATGGTACCACATGCATCTTTGCATCACATTGCATTCATTCTCATAAATAATATTGAACCCGATTGTGATGGTTGTGAGTGATTGACTGCTATAAACCTGATATACTGCTTATTATAGTTTCTATTATATGGTTTGAGACTCACCGCTTTTCGGTTGTTGTTTACCACAGTGTAGTCATGAGTGAAGGCTAGTCCCTTCACTTCCCGAAGTCGATGCTGCTCGATCAAAGCACCTGGGGATGGGATTGTAAACTTTAGTAGTTTTATTTTGCTCCTTTATTTGAGCTTTGTATTTGATATACTATGCATTGTTGAGGTTGCTTGATGATTACTCTTTGAGATGTAACTTTATTTTCCGCTGCGTGATATGAGATATTGTTCCACGTGTTCTTATGGTGTTACGTATTGATTTATATTTATGAGCTGAACTGGCTGTTTAAGTGTTTTTAGAGATAAGTGTAACACTTCAGTTGAGAGCGTTTTCAATTCCGCCACAAGTGTCACAAATCCGCCGCAACGCACGCCTCGGTTAATGCGTATCAATTTCACATGGCCAGACACAAAAATCGCCATGCAATCGCACGCTGTTTTCAATGCTCCAACGGCTCTCTCCCTTCTCCTCGTAGTGACTGCATAGTCCACCACTTTCGGTGTCGAGGTGTCTGGTGAGTTGGGCATCAGCCATAGGGCTGTTGGATGTAGAGATGTCAGCCTTAGTGCTATTGATGATGTCTGGGTGATGCTAGCCTTAGAGCTATAATTGGAGTGTGTTAATTGGTGAGGTCCCTAATGGGAAACTAAAGTATTGGTGTTGAAGACTTTAGATCTTATTGGTGAGCAGAAGACTTCGGTCTTATTGGTGATGGTGAGATAATTAATAGCAATGGTGAGTCTATTAATTATTGGTGAGTATGCATTATTTCTTATTGTTCCTGGGTGTATCAAGAAATCGAGAAGCGCCATCAGCGGATTGGAGCTGCTCGCTTGCAACCTCCATCATGACCGCCCAAACACGGCTTGCTTGGAGCGCAATTCTGCCGTACGAAAACTTCGCGAAAAAGCGGTCGGACTCGCGATATATATCGCCATTCATACATGGCATCGTGCGTTCTCTTACCTTGTGTTATCTTTCGCGAGCGACCTCTCACTAGATCGTCGGAGTGTCTTTGCGAGTACCACCCGAGGTGCTCAACAGTGAAGCTCGGACCGGTCCCTTTCATTCATTCAACGACCGGCCCGATTAGCGAGACAACAACAACTTCCAACACTTCATTGGTGAGTCACGATCAATTGGCGACGACCATGGGAGGAGAGCGGCGCTATCCTACTCCATTCATGGCTCCACGCGACCGCCCCGGGCGGGCCTCATCTCGACTTCAACCTCAAGGCAAGATCCCCAATAAAGAAACCGGAGGCGTGAGCGTGGCGATCCACGAATCTCAAGGACATCCACGATAGGAGCCTCGTACTGCACAACGGTGCGTGGACCCGTTTCTTCAACGAAATAGATCGCTCCTCTAATGATTCTACCGCTCCGGTGATCAGGCGGGCATTCGGGAACCATTGCGAGCATGTCACTCAAAGCCGTTCTCTACGATCCTCAAAGCCAAAACGATGCTCTTGTGGGAGAGGAGGGCCGGGCGAACTATCAAGAGGAACAAGGAACTTGCTTGGTCGGTGACAAATCGAAGACCAGCGTTGAAGCCTTAGAAGGATAAAGCCAGCCGTGGGCGAGAGAATGCCAGCCGGAGGCTCGAGTTCGAACAATAGCCGAGCATGCTCGGAATACGTGATCGGCGGTTCTACAACGCTCTCGGGCGGTGCGGAGCGAAGTGCGGTCGAAGATCAATTTTGATGACCGGATGATAAAGGCAAAGTTCGGAAGCAAACCAATCTCGGCCTCGAGGCGACCATCGAAGCGAAGCGAAGGGGCGACAGGTATGTCGCCGCCAGGAGTGCAGGGCAGCATGCCCGCAAAGCTTTGATCATCTCCAAAGATTCCAAGTCGGCCTCGCCGGATCTTTGGCGAGAATAGATGTAATGCGGCCCTCTGAAGAAGTGTGCTTCATTCCACATATAATTGGGAAGTAAGAAGTCCGAGAGCATCCCGTCCGGTTGGACCTCGGATATGGCCTTACCGGCCTCCTTGGTGGGAATGATCCAAAAGTAGTGGCCTCTCCAAAGGCGCGCCAGACGACTCTTGATAAGCTTTGAAATACCGGTCTTGAGTCTTACGCATCTTGAAAAAAACCCGCTCCCTTTTCTCCTTGTTCGCTTTCTCCACGAGCGAACCTTAGCTCAAAGAGAAGCGAAGAATAGCATGATCGACACCACCGTGAGCAAGTGCAGTTAACAGGACTTCGAAAGTCTTCAAGAATGCCCAAGCATTGGGATGGAGTTGAGAGGAAGCGACCGGATATGACGCATGAAACGTCCGCGTTGGAACTCGGTGAAAGGTGGGAGGATATTCATCCTCTCGAGCGCGATCCGATACATCGTGAACTTAAGGTTGTTGGAATAAGTTGCAATGTCCTCTCCATCTTTCATGCCTCTCACCCTCGGCCCGGTGATTCATTGAGGCAACACTCAAAGGTCGGGCAAGGCGGTGGCGGCCGTAAGTATACTCCGGTGTGATCGAAGAGTCTCGACACCCAGACATATCGGATGGGTCTCGGGCACATCGATTTGAGCGTCGGCCACTTCTTCGTTTGACCTCTCCGTTATTGGCCTCCCGGCCGGAAGATCTAGCCGCGGGCTGAACTACGCCTCCTCGTTGGCTTCTTTTCGGCCACTTCCGACTTCCACCATCCACTCGTCGCGCGGTGGATGGTACTTTGCACTTCGTCGTCATCAATAATCACCACCTCTACATCTTCCTCTACTCCCGCTTTCGAGAACCACGCATGTCTCCCGGTGGTGGGGTGTTACGCGCGAGCGTCGAATGGGCGGACTTAGAGCTAGGACTCTTGAGCTAGCCCAGACCTCGGCGGAAAGAGTGGGAACTCGAGCTCGTACTACTCGAGGAAGCGCTGCTCGAAGAACCGGAGGTGTTGTCGCGGAAGACGACTTAGATTCCCTCTTCGTGGGGATTGGGCTCCGGACGGCCTGGCTACATATAGGTAGCAAAAGATTGTAACGGTCTGCGGGAAGACGGGGCGGTCGGTTTAGTCGTCCAGTGGCATGCAAAAGCACTGTGATAGAGGGATCGAGTCGGGTCGATCGAGTAGAATACTCGTGAGAGGGGCGGCATGGCCGTCCGGACTGATACCCCTACCACGAGGCATGGAAAAGTGCGAAGTACATTCAACGAAAAACTCAAGTTAAAAAGCAAAGAGATCGATCCATACCTTAAGCAAAGGTAGTAGATCGGTCGTGAGCAGAACAAAGTAGATACGGATGCAAGTCTGAAGTCGGCAGACGAGTCGGTGTTGCAGAGCGGTTCGTGAAAGTGTGAGATGATCTCAACCGGCGGGGTATTTATAGTGAGGACCTATGGCGCGAAAGGGGCCCGGAGAGCGAAGCGTCGCAGCGCTTCACCTTCCACCAATAGCCGTCTTGGACAACCTCCGGAAACATCAAACGTCACGTCTTAAATGTCGGTAAAGACCAGCGGTCGCGTCGGCCACGGCGCTTGACCGGCGGCCGAGACCGTTCAACCAAGAGAACCAACGGCCGCGTCCATCTCAGCAAGGTAACATTACTCCTGGGGGCATCGATTCAAGCCTCAGCCCGCTCTTAAGCGACCTAGGCTTGGGGGCAAGTTCACTGGGTTTATCGGCAAATCGAGTGCGCTCCAGCGGCGTGTTTGGGCGGTCATGATGGGTGGGCGCGAGCCAGCTATTTGTTGGCGCTGTTCTGACGGGCGTGTCGGCAAATCGAAGCGCCAGCGGCAATTGGGCTGCGGCCCGATCCATCATGACCGCCCGAACACGCTGCTTGGGCGCAATTCGCCAGGCGGCAAAACCGCAAAGCGATCGGACCTCGCAGTATATATACGCCATTCATACATGGCATCAGGTACGTTCTCTTACCTTGTGTTATCTGCGCGAGCGACCTCTCACTAGATCGTCGGAGTGTCTTTGCAGGTACCACCCGAGGTGCTCAGCGTGAAGCCAGGACCGGTCCTTTCACTCATTCAACGGCCGCCCGATTAGCGGGACAACAACAACTTCAACACTTCATTGGTGAGGTGCGATCAATTGGCGACCACGATGGGAGGCCCGGCGCTATCCTACTCCATTCATGGCTCCACGCGACCCGGCCCGCACGCGGGCCTCATCTCGACTCAACCCCTCCGGGCGGCATCCCAGCCCGGCAACCCCGAGAGTGGCGATGGCGATCCACGAATCTCAAGGACATCCACGGCAGAGCCCTCTCGTGCACTGCGGTGCGTGGACCCGTTCTTCAGCAGATTGAGCGCCCGCTCCTAATGATTTACCGCCCGAAGCGATCGGCGGGCATTCGGGACCATTGCGAGCATGTCACTCGGGCCGTTCTCACGAGATCCTCCAAAGCAAGAATCGGTGATCGCAGACGAGACGCGCAATCTCTCGATATGAAAGAGGTTGATTCGGGCGCCCGCGTGCGGAAAGGCGGAGAACCCTGCGCCCAACGCCGGCCGCACGCAGCAGACATCGCTCCTCCTCGAAGGAGCATTTCACGGCGGGAGAGCACTACTCATCGTTCTCGGCAAGAAGGCGGCGAGCGCGCCGGTCGCCCCTCAGTAGGAACGTCTTGTGACGCGGATCGCTATCTTCTGCGATTATGAGGATTCCAACTACCGATCCCGACACGGCCTCGCCCCACTAGATACTCATCCAACGAGTGCGTCCGATTCCGCGTCGGTCGAGAAGCGGTCTTGGGATTCGTGAAGAGCTTGAAGAATCTGAGGGCGGAAGAATTAGGGGCGTTTCGCGTCGGCGAGAAGAGGTCGAGCGAACGACCGAGAAGACCTCCTCAACTTCCACCATCGGCCCATCGGAGGAATCTATGGAATCTTAAGCAACGAGGCTTGCCTCGCTATGCAACCCTTTGGGTCGAGCGGCATTCGAGCGAGCACGCCCATTCACTAGGGAAATCGGGCGTTACGAATTCCGAGATTTGAGGAAGCCGCTAACCTAAACAAGTTCGATGGCGTAGCGATCCGGACAAGCATCTCCTGTGCTTTTAATAATTACTCACATTCTGAGCGGGACCGACCATGAAATGCACGGTTGTTTCTCTCGATCGTTGGGCGGCGAGCATTGGAGTGGTGGGAATCCTTCGCCCAACACCATATCATCGTGGGAAGACTTGATCGAGAATCTTCTTGTCTCCTTACACCGCAAATCGCTGCCAATATCGATTTGAAGAGCACTTGGATTCCATTGTTCAAGGGATAATGAAACCACGAGAGCGATACATCGACCGGTTTAACACCGAGGCCGAAGTCCGTTCGTGACTTGTCGGACAAGGACAAGTTAAAATATCGAGCGTGGTATTCGGCCGGGACCAGGTTCGTAGAAAGAATTCACTCTTAACCATTATCGGGACCTCGATTATTTCCTAACAAGGGCAAACGTCCACATGGCGTATGAAGAGACTTTAGTTGCAAGGAAGGCGCCCGTCTTGCGCGAAAGAAAGAAGAGCGAGTAAGCGCGTCTAAAGGGCATGAAGGTCGCCGAGACAACCGCCAAGGGCTTCGAGAGACAAGAAATTTGACCATCGTACTACTTTGAACACTTCCATTGCACGGATCTACAAAATGAGTGTCGAACAATGAATTCGTAGGAGTAAAGCGGCCCGATCCACTGCGTGCTCAAGAGGAGGGGGCACGGCCGACCAAAAGGTATTGCCGCTACCACAAGAGCAAGGGTCATGATACCAACGCATCAGTATGGCCTCAAAGGCGATATTGAAGAACTCATTCGAAAGGCAAGTTGGGTAAGTATGTGAGGTCGGAGGAAGGCGACCGACCTCGGGAGAAAGCAAAAGAACCTGATCAAGACAGAGAAAGGGTCCTCTAGCCATAGAGAGCACCCAAGACAAAGACCGATCTGAAGATCGTGACACTCGGCGATCTAAAGGCCGTAATGTTGCGATGGTAATTCATGGTGGGAGCAGTTGGATCGCAGGAATCCAACAAAGCCACCAAGAGAAATGGGATGAACTTCTAATGGTCGCATCAACCAGCGAGAGAGACCGGTCTCGAATAGACCTCCCATCTCTTTTGGGGATAACGACCTACACACGATGGCAAGCCGAAACGATTATGTCCCGTTGGTGATAAGAGCGATTATGGCCAACACCGAGGTGCAAAGAATTACAGTGACCAAGGCACTCGGCCGATATCATGTTTGTTGAACTGATTGACAAGCTAAAAGTTGATCGAAGCGAGATAATCCCTCAGGCCGAGCCCACTCCACTAACAGGCTTCAACGGGCGACCACCTACCCGTTGGGAACGATCGAGCTTTTAGTCACATTTGGTGATGACATTTGGGAAAGTACCATGTATGCGGAGGCCGGTCGGACGACGTTCCTTGTACTTCCCATCAAATCCTGCTATCAATGCATCATTGGCAGGCCGACTTTGGGCAAGCTAGAGGCCGTTGCATCGACAGTACATCTGAAGATGAAATTCTCACAACAAAAGACAACGGTGAGTCACCTGGCGGCGACTTAGAATCGCGCCAGGGCGCGAAGCCACGCCCTATATCGAGGAAATTGGTGATGAGATAGATCGTGGCCCAAATGCTCAAAGCACCAGCGAAGGCCACCAAGTAAATCTCGTCGATGGGCGCTCGTTATGATCGGCATAATGACCCGTAAGACGACGGCGATGTTTTAGCTCGAGAGCTTAAGAATCGGCTTAAAAGACCGAACCTCATGGAGAATCGATAGATGCGGTTGGGAGCGACCCAACAAAGACGATTAAGCTCGATGGCGACCTACGAGCAAGTAAAGCAAGACCTTGTGCAATGTTTGAAAGACTATCTTGACTGCTGTTACGCATGGCGGGCATCGGACATGCCCGACATTCCTATCGAGTAGACGCCATCAACTTTCGATCGATGAAGGGTTAAGCGATCGCTCAAGAAAGCGAACTCGAGCGAGGAAAAATCTCAAGCGCCGTGAAAAGCCGTTGAGGACCTCGTAAAGGCCAATTTCATAAAGAGATCAAGTACGACACCGCTATCCAATGTCGTGTTGGTTAAAAGAAGAATGGCAAATGGAGAATGTGTGTAGACTACACCGACCTAAATAAGGCATGCCCGAAGGATGCCTTCCCGTGCCCAGCGTTGACAAATTGGTCGATGGCGCCTCGGGCTATAAATTATTGTCTTTTTGGGGCGCTTACTCGGATACAATCGAGATCACGATGTATCCACCCGATCGACACAAGACGGCCTTCATGACATATCGGGAAATTTTCGGTACAAGGTGATGCCTTTACGGCTAAAACAATTGGAGCGACTTACGGCGAATGATGAACAAAATTTTCAAGAGGCGGTCGGTCGAATCTACGAGGTGTACTTGGGCGACATGATCATCAAAAGTGGGACCGATCCGGATCACGTGAGCGACACGAGGAAATCTTTAAAGAAGCTAGGAAGAATTCACTCGCATGAATCTAGAAAGTGTACCTTTGGGGTGAGGGCCGGCGATTTTGGGCTTCCACCTAAGCGAAAGAGGATGAAGCAAACCACGAGAGTGTAGAGGCGATCGCCACATGAGGCCGCCCAGCACCAAAAAAGAAATCCAACAGCTGAACGGGATGGTAGCAGCTCTGTCCAGATTCATACCAAAAGCGGCCTGCAAGTCGCTTCCACTGTTCAAACTCCTGAAGAAAGACGTAGACTTTGAGTGGACCGACCAATGCCGTGGCGTTGAGCGAATTGAAGGAAGCTTTGACTAGCCCACCAATTATGACCAAGCCGTTGCCGGGCGAAACGCTGTATCTATACTTGGCCATTACGGAAGAGGTTCTGAGCGCTGTGCTAGTCAGAGAGAACGATCTGAAACAGAATCCGGTCTACTTCATCGATAAAGTCTTTGCAGGGCCCGGTGAGGTACCAGAAAATAGAAAAATTTGCCCTTGCTCTTCTAGTTGCCGCTCGAAGATTGAGACCCTACTTTGTGGCCCACCAGGTCGTGGTAAGGACCGATCAGCCAATCAGGCAAGTCCTTCATCGGCCAGATCTGGCGGGTCGAATGATAAATGGGCGGTAGAACTTCGATGAATTTGGTATCAAATTTGAATCAAGATCGGCGCAAAGCGCGCAGTATTGGCCGACTTTATAAGCGGAAATGACTCGGCTCGAGAAAGATCAAGCCACAACGACATGGGTCCTGCATGTAGATGGGTCATCCAACAGCAAAGGAAGTGGAGCGAGCCTAATATTAGAAAATTCGAAGGCACAGCGGTGGAGTGTCTTTGACTTTCGCTTTCCATACATCAAACAATCGGGCCGAGTATGAGGCGCGCATAGTAACTGCACGACTCGCCAGGACTTCAATGTCGGCCGGGTTGAACTTGATCGACTCCTTACTCGTTGTCTCGCATGATCAAAGAATTATATGATGCTAAGGGCGACGTCTTTGAAGAGTTACCTAGCGAGTAAGAGAGCTTCTCAGCGATTCGGCCGGCGCGAAGTGACTCATGTGCCTCGGACCGAAAATGTTCGGCGGACATTCTATCAAAGCTTGCAAGTACCAAGACCCCGGGAATCACGAAGTTTGATTCGGAGACTCTAAATCGCCGAGTGTATCGACGAAGCCAAGCCGATCGTTGGCGTTACGTGTGTCAACCCAGATTCGATTGGATCGCCCTATCACGAGATACATTGTTGAAGGGGAAGAACCGAAAGCGATCCGAAACAGCGAAGTTAGTCGGGCTCGAGGCGACCAACTACTCGATGATAGAAGGAAGTTATACGAAGAGGATTCTCCTCCCGTTGTTGAGATGTCTTCGTCGGTCGAAGCGAGACCATGTGTTGAGGATATTCATGAAGGTGTTTGCGGAAGTCACCAAGGGCACGTTCCATAGCTAAGAAAGCTCTCGGGGCGGGTTATCTTGGCCGACCATGGACGAGGATGCTAAGAAGCTTGTTCGGAAGTGCAAAAAAATGTCAAGTACATGCGATGTCCACATTGCACCCTCCTCGAAATTACAAAGTCTTGTCTCACCTTGGCCGTTCTTTGGTGGGGCATGGATCTGCTAGGCCCGTTTCCACTGCTCGGGGCGGTTCAAGTTCTTGATCGTGGCGGTAGATTATTTCACAAAGTGGATCGAGGCGAGCCTCTTTGCGACCATCACATCGGCAAAAGTAAGCAAATTCTTGGCGGGGTGCGTTTTGGCCCGTTTTGGGATCCTCGGCAATTAATAGCGACAACGGCACCAGTTCGCGAGACAAAAAGTTCGAGAAATGTTGGCCGACTTAGGGTAAAACAGCGTTTCACCTCGGTCGAGCACCCTCGGACTAACGGCCAGGTGGCGGCCAAACGAGTTATCTGCGTGGGTTGGGCGAAGACTCGATGAAGCGAAAGGCGGGTCGAAGAGGCTGCGATCCGTTCTATGGGCTTACGGGACAACCCCTCATTCAACGGCCAGAGTCCCCTTCGGTGGTATATGGGGCGATCTTTGTGATACCCATAGAAATGGGTGAACTAAATTGGAGAACTTTGAATCCCCTACGGTGGTTAGCAACGCCAAGCTATACGAGAAGAGTTGGACACAGTGGAAGAGCATGTACCCAAGCATCACTAAGAGAGCAATTGATCAAGCGGAAGGTCGCGACCGATACAACGCTCGAGTTCGGAAGAGAGATTTCTCGGTCGGCGGCTCGTCTTGAGACGCAGCGGATGTAGGAAACAATAATGCTCGGCGAGGAAAGCGGCACCAAATTGGGAAGGTCCATACGAGGTCATCAAAAAGACGGAAAGGGGGCATACGTGGAAACCATGGATGGGGCGACTATCCCCAGAACATGGAATGCAGAGAAACTCAGGAAATATTACGTTTGAATGTAATGAACGATTTGAATGTAATGAACGATCGATCCATAAATGAAAAGCAGGCAGGCGCTCTTTTTCCCACTGGGTTTTTTACTGAGGCCTGACCTTTAGAAATATGATTTGTTCTTTACTTTCACGCAATAATGTATGCGTCGCTCGCTCAAACATGCTCGTGGCAGAAGAGCGATCGAAGATTTGTCAAACATAAATGGATCGTCGAAACGATCTAAACCGAGCGACCATCGAAATGGTCCCAACCGAGTGCCATCGAAATGGCCCAAGGGTTAGATAACCCGCAAACACCGGTCACCGAGTCGACTCGAACGAGCGCCATCGAAAATGGCCCAAGGGTTAAGTAATAGCCCGTTATAGTAGGCCGTCGAAACAACCTACCTCGAGAGATCATCGAAATGATCCCAACAGGTGCCATAGAAATGGCCCGATCGAGCGTCATCGAAATGGCCCAATCGTGTACGAGCGCTTTCGATAGAGCATAAAGCGGCGCGAGCGGCCTACTGAATCTGGCTTAGACAAATAAATGTACAAAATACACAGACATAACCACGCGAATTCAAGTAGATGAAATAAACAAAACAAGACAAAATTAAGTCATTACAAAGCGGAGACGCCCCGTCGAAACCGAGCGCTCGAATATCTCGCTGCTCGAAGGCAGCTTTCAAATTGTTGTGCCCGAAGGCAAGTTAAACTATTACAAAAATTACACCGCTCGCAGGCTGTAACGCCCCGAAAATAATTTGAATATTTATTTAATTAATTACTTAGGAGTTATGTGGTTAGTCATATTTAATTAAATGAATTAGGTGTTTTAATTAAATTAGGAGGTGAGAGTTAGTAAATAAGAGAGTGGTGATGTTATTAAGTTAGGAAGTAGTTGAATTAATTGAGAGGGGGTGCGAATAGAAGCCCAACTCATTTGGGCCCAATTAAGTGTTGAATTAATGAAAGAAAAGAATGAAGAGAAGAAAGAAAGGAGACGCGACAGAGAGGAGAGAGAAAGGAACGCGAGAAACCGAGAGGAGAAAGAAGAGGAGGAGGCGACGAGAGAAGAAGGGGAAGGAGGTGGAGATCTTCTCCATCTTAGCACTAGGTAAGGGGCTTTTTAGCTCATTCTCTTCCATTTTTCCTCCTCTAGCTATTGATGTTAATTTCAATCCCTAATTCCTACTTGTTGTTGTTTTGCCATTGTTGGGGGGGTTGAAGCTCAAAGTGGAGTTGGTGGTTGTTTTGGTGTTTGTTGAGTTTTGGGTGGAAGGAGAGCTTACATTCTTCAATTCTTAAGGTTAGGGGGTTCTCTTTCATTCATAATAATTTGTAATATGAGTAATTATATGTGAGAAGGGTTTAGAATGTGTAATTTGATTGATTTGAGTGTTATTTGGTTTGATTGTTGTTGTGTTGAATTGATTTTTGAGGAACCCATTATGTTGTTGTTGAATTGGGATTGATATGCATTTTGTGTGGTTTATGAGTGTGGTTGTTTTGCTGTTGAATAAATGGGTGTTTAGGTGGTTGTTGAATTAATTGATGTTAATGTAATAATTGTATGGAGTCTAATTAGAATTAGTTGGGAGTGATTTTGGTGATGATTTGGGTGTTGATAAATGGTTTAAAAGAAATGGTTTGATGGAGTGGGGTGAGAATTGGTCATCGGGTTGCTGTGAACAGTGGGGGAGGCGCCGTTTTGGCCTAGGCTGTGCGCCTAGTGGCGCCAGTGTTGCTGGAAATGTTGGCTGGTTGCAGTGTGGGCGCGGTGAGGGGCGCCAAATGTGGCTGTCCCGTGTGCCTTGGGGTTCCTTGTGCGCTTGAGTGCGTGTGTTGGCGCGGGTGCGGCGCCAGGTGGCAGGCCGTGTGCTTTGTGTGTAAGTGTATGTCGTGTGGTGAGGTGGTGTAGGCGTATGCGTATGGTGTGGGCGCCAAT
This sequence comes from Oxytropis ochrocephala, assembly GCA_020916435.1. Lineage (NCBI taxonomy): Eukaryota > Viridiplantae > Streptophyta > Magnoliopsida > Fabales > Fabaceae > Oxytropis > Oxytropis ochrocephala. Next base: position 48,225,086 of record CM037092.1, on the reverse strand, counting down.
TGTGGTGTGCCTTATGCTTGGTGCTTGGTGTGTGTGTCACGGCAAGGGTGCCCAAGTGGCATGCCCGTGGTGCCGGTTGTGATGTGGCTTTGTGTGCCTTGTGTAAGTGGTCTAATACGATTGAATGTTGCCTAGGTGTTGTCTACACGCTGTGTGCGTCAATTTGGTCCTTATGTGACGTTTTAGTCCTAGGCGACGTGAGGTCCACGTAGTGACTGAGGTGTAGTGATTGAGTTGTTCACTACCTGTAGAGTATTGTCAAGCTCTGATTAGTAACACCAGGGATGAGGGTTTATAGTATTGTCATTTTACTTTATGTATTAAACTGGTTTGGAGTATGTATTGATTATGCATTGGATAAGTTAAACTTATTGTCATTCCGCTGTGTTAGTGAACTAGTTCTGGATTGTTGTAAAACTAAACAGGTGTTTTTGAGGGTTCGCCCCATTTTAATGTGCTATATACCACGCACTAGTTTCTTACGAAATTTCAACGAGTTGCTTTATGTTTTCGAAGAAATGTAGCACTCTCTTGTGGTGCGTGAAGAGGTTTTTGAAAACTCTGATTTTTTTATTTATTTATTTAATTTAACTAATTAATAGTTAATTAGAAAGGGGGTGTTACACAGGCGGGCTTCAGAAAAGAACCGAGGCGGGGCGGACAACATTACCCTGATCATCAAGTTCCTCGGGCAGCATGATTTTGTTGTTCTCAACGTAATGGGCGAGCTTTATCACTGGTCATCAAAATTGATCTTGAATCGCATTGATGCCGCACCGCCCGAGGCGTTGTAGAAGCGCTCGACCATTGCGTCGAGCATGCTCGGCTATTGTCCGAACTTCGAGCCTCCATCTCGGCATTCTCGGCCTCCAGCCTGGCTTTATCCTTCTCTAAGGCTTCAACGTCAGTCTTCAGATTTGTCACACGGCCGGCAAGTTCCTTGTTCCTCTTGGATAGTTTGGCGGTCCTCCTCTCCCGCCAAGAGCATCTTTCTTGGCTTTGGCAAGTTTGTCATACCGTTCTTTGCGCCTCGGCCAAGGCCTTCTCTTTCTCACCCGAGCCCCAAGCAAGCAAGAGAGCGATGGATTGTTAGTCGGTCGAGCAAAGACGAAAGTCTGTGGCTAGGAAAATAAAAAGTAAAATACCTTTAACTTCGCCCACCGGCTCTTCCATGACTTTGTCTACTCCCATGCAGAGAAGCCGCAGACCGCCATGGGTTTCTTCCTGAACCACTCCAACTCGACCTATCCTAAACCCTCGAGCGAGAGAACATGAATCTCCTCCTTAGTCGAGTCCACGCTCGATCATCGAGCTTGACCGCTTTTGGGAGCGATCGTCTTAGCGAGGCGGCCGGGCGGTGAAGTTGGCTTTTTCACGACTCTTGGGAGTAGGGGCACCTTCGAGACCCTTCCAAATCGCCCTTTGCCGAGGTTCTTCAAATCTCTTGGCCCCTGGAATCGCGGCGGGTTTGAGAAGACTCAATCCACGACCCACGACTTTCCGGCCATTCTTTACGCAAAACAACAAATTAAGAGTTAGAAGAGAATATTGATAACAAAATATAAAGGCAAAGTTCGAAGCAAACCAATCTCGGCCTCGAGCCCGGCCATCGAGCAAGACGAAGGGGCGGCAAGGTATGTCGCCGCCTTAGAGTGCAGGGGCATCATGCCCGCCAAAGCTTTAATCATCTCCAAAGATTCCAAGTCGGCCCGCCGAGATCTTTGGCGAGAATAGATGTGTCGCCCGGCCTCTGAAGAAGTGTGCTTCATTCCACATAATTGGGAAGTAAGAAATCCCGAGCATCCCGTCCGGTTGGACCTCGAGATATGGCCTTACCGGCCTCCTTGGTGGGAACGATCCAAAAGTAGTGGCCTCTCCAGGCCGCGCCCAGCGACTCTTGATAAGCTTTGAAATACCGGTGCTGGGTCTTCTGCATCTTGAAAGAAACCTTCTCCCTTTTATCCTTGTTCGCTTTCTCCCTGAGCCAGCTTAGCTCAAAGAGAGCGAAGAATAGCATGATCGACACCGGCCGACCAAGTTTGGTTAACAGGACTTCGAAAGTCTTCAAGAATGCCCAAGCATTGGGATGGAGTTGAGAGGGGGCGACCCCGATATGACGCAGAACGTCACGTTGGAACTCAGTGAAAGGTGGGAGGATAAGCATCCTCTCGAGCACGATCCGATACATCGTGAACTTAAGGTTGTTGGAATAAGTTGCAATGTCCTCTCCATCTTTAATGCCTCTCACCTCCTCGGCCCAGGTGATTCATTGAGGCGTGACTCAAGGTCGGGCAAGGCGCGAGGTGGCCGACCGTAAGTATACTCGGTGTGGCGAAGAGTCTCTCCGAAACCCAAGACATGTCGGATGGGTCTCGGGCTACATCGATTTGAACGTCGGCCACTTCTTTGTTTGACCCTCCTTCGTTATTGGCCTCCCGACCAGAAGAGCTAGCCGCAGGCTGAACTACCGCCTCCTCGTTGGCTTCTTCAGCTCGGCCAACCGCCTCCTCGTTGGCTTCTTCAGCTCGGCCACTTTCGACTTCCACCATCCCCTCGTCCGCGGCTTGGATGGTACTTTGCACTTCGTCGTCATCAATAATCACCACCTCTACATCTTCCTCTACTCCCGCTCGAGACACGATTTGTCTCGGTGGTGGGGTGTTACTGCAGATACGAGCGTCGAAATGAGCGGACTTAGAGCTAGAACTCTTCAAGCTAGCCGACCCTCGGCCAGAAGAGTGGGAACTCGAGCTCGTACTACTCGAGGAACTGTTGCTCGAAGAATTAGAATTGTTGTCGCCCGAAGACGACTTAGATTCCTCTTCGTGGGGATTGGGCTCGGACGGCCTCGTCATATAGGTAGCAAAAGATTGTAACGATGCGCAGGAAGGCGGGCGGTCGGTTCGTTAAGTGGCATGCAAAAGCACACTGTGATAGAGGATCGAGTCGGTCGATCGAGTAGAATACTCGTGAGAGAGGCGACATGGCGATCCCGGACACGATACCCCTACCACGAGGCATGGAAAAGCGCGAAGTACATTCAATGAAAAACTCAAGTTAAAAAGCAAAAGAGATCGATCCATACCTTAAACAAATGTAGTAGATCGGTCGCGAAAAGACAAAAGTAGATACGGATGCAAGTCGGTGGCGGGGCGAGTCGGTCGTTGTGAGCGATTCGTGAAAGTGTGAGAGATGATCTCAACCGGCGGGGTATTTATAGTGAGGACCTATGGCGCGAAAGGGACCGGGAGACGGCGTCGCAACGCTTCACCTTCCCACCAATAGCGAGTCTTCGGACAACCTCGGAAACATCAAGCGTCACGTCTTAAATGTCGGTAAAGACCAGCCGTCGGCGTCGGCGCGACGCGTCCATCTCGCAGAGGTTTCATTACTCCACAGGGCATCGATTCAAGCCTCGGCCGCTCTTAGCGACCTAGGCTTGGGGGCAAGCTGTTCTGGGTGTATCGGCAAATCGAAGCGCCAGCGGCGGTTGGGCTGCGGCTTGATCCATCATGACCGCCCCGAACACGGCGCTTGGAGCGCATTCTCGCCGGCGAAAACTTCGCCAAAAAGCGGTCGGACCTCGCGGTATATATCGCCATTCATACATGGCATCGTGTGCGTTCTCTTACCTTGTGTTATCTGCGGCGACCTCTCACTAGATCGTCGGAGTATCTTTGCGGTACCACCCGAGGTGCTCAGCGTGAAGCGGGACCGGTCGCTTTCATTCATTCAACGACCGGCCCAGTTAGCAGGACAACAACAACTTCAACACTTCATTGGTCGAGGTACGATCACTTATTATGGTGTATATGGTGTGTTATGGTGCATTGTTCATGGTGTCACATAAACCATGTTCATTTATTGGTGAGCAGAAGACTTCGGTCTTATTGGTAATGGATCCATTCATGCATATGCCCGTGGAGTTGGGTTGCATTCATGCATATAATCATGCAATTGGTGATGCGTTCTTGTTGTTTATGAGCCAAGGTGTTTTTAGGTGTTTTCTCTAGCATGATGTTTGTCATATACCCTATTATATGTGTTTAGAGACTCACCCTTCTGCCTTTATGTTGCTTCTTATGTCGGCAACGTGCAGGTGTGCCCGAGTGAAGGTCCGTTCTTACTCAGTATAGCTATGGCGTCTTGCTCTGATATGTAGCACTGGGGGGCCGAGTAGTATAGTGGTCGTTTTGATTTAGTTATTGAACTGTAACTTGATGTTGTTATGAAACATGTTTTATTCCGCTGTGATGTAAACTAAAACATGTGATTTTGTGGGCTCGTCCCTTTGGCCGAGGTGCTATATATCTTGCTGTGCATTGTTGGTTTGCACTCTCTTGTGAGTGATTTTTAAAAACTCTGATTTTATTTATTAAATGGTAGTTAATTAGAAGGGGGTGTTACAGTGTGCGTCGAAGGATAGTGAGTCAAAGTATGTATGTGCCAAAGTGTAGTACCAAGGTGAGTGGTGGTTAAGTGAGGAAGCGTGGCAGGGTGAGTGGTGGTTAAGTGCGGAAGTGTAGCCGAGGTAGTGTAACCGAGGTGAGTGATGGTGAAGTGAATGACTATAACCGAGGTAGTGCAACCGAGGTGAGTGATGGTGAAGTGAGGAAGCGTGGCAAGGTAGTGTAATCGAGGTGTAGTGTATCTAAGTTGAAGTGAAGCTGTCGAGGTGTAATGTATCTAAGTCGAAGTGAAGTTGTCGAGGTGTAATGTATCTAAGTTGAAGTGAAGCTATCGAGGTGTAGTGTATCTAAGTCAAAGTGAAGCTGTCGAGGTGTAGTGTATCTAAGTTGAAGTGTAGTGGGTCGAAGTATATGGAAGTCAATGTGAAGATGTGTCGAGGTGTGTGTGTTGAGGTCTAGATGTATCGAAGTGTAAGTGTCGACGTGTAGTGGGTCGAAGTATATGGAAGTCAACATGTAGATGTGTCGAGGTGTATGTGCTGAGGTGTAGATGTATCGGAGTGTAAGTGTCGTCGTGTAGACGTGACGAAGTGTAAGTGTATGGGAGTCGACGTGTAGTTGCCGAAGTGTAGAGTATGTATACCGAGGTGTAGTTGCCGAAGTGAGGTGTATGTATGTCAAAGCTAGTGTTGTCAAGGTGTAGGAGTACCGAAGTGTAGTTTGGTAGTGGTGACGAAGTGTAGTGTAGGTGTGCCGAGGTGCAGTGTGGTGTGCCAAAGTGCAGTGTGGTGTGACGAAGGGTAGTGTAGGTGTGCCGAGGTGCAGTATGGTGTGCCAAAGTGCAGTGTGGTGTGACGAAGGGTAGTGTATGTGTGTCGAGGTGCAGTGTGAGTATGCCGAGTCTTTGTTTTGACGCTTGATGTAGCGCGAGTTCTTTGCCAGCGCAAATTTGGGTGTTGTTTGGGGCTGAGTACGTCTTAGTGGCTGAATGGTGGAGTCAGTTTAGTCCTTATGTGACGTTTGGTCCTTAGGTGACGTTTGGTCCTTAGGTGACGTTTGGTCCTTGTAGTGACAGTATAGTGCACTACTTTTGGTGCCGATATGCCCGATGAGTTTGAGGTTAGCCATAGAGCTAATGTAGATGGGTGGGTTTGGCGTTAGCCATAGAGCTATTGATTTTGGTGTCGATGAGTCAGGTGAGTTTGGCGTTAGCCATAGAGCTATTGATTGAGGTTTGATGTTAGCCACGAGGCTATTGGCCGATGTATTGATGTTAGCCATAGAGCTATTGATTGAGGTATTGACGTTAGCCATAGAGCTATTGATTTTGGTGTCGATGTGTCCGGTGAGATTGACGTTAGCCATAGAGCTATTGATTGAGGTTTGATGTTAGCCATAGAGCTAGTGACCGATGTGTTGATGTTAGCCATAGCGCTAGTGACCGATGTGTTGATGTTAGCCATAGCGCTAGTGACCGATGTGTTGATGTTAGCCATAGAGCTGCTGATGATGTCTTGGTGAATTAAATGACGGTGTATTGACGGTGTAATGACGGTGTAACGACGGTGGATTAAATGACGGAGGTAAATCCAGTGACGGTGTCAATTCATACATGATATGATTGTTTGTGGTTGATGCATTGTTCATGGAGTCACATGCCTCATATGCATCAAAATGACGGATATTGGGGGCTTCGGCCTGCATATCACCAGTGACGGATATAGGCTTCGGCCTCGATATTGTTGGCTTCGGCCTTCATATCACTAGCGACGGATATAGGCTTCGGCCTCGAGGCTACGGCCTCAATGGTACCACATGCATTATACCCTTGGTGTTGGGTTGCATTCATGCATACAATCATGCATTTGGTGATGTCTTTTGACGATTATGAGTTGATGTATTATAACTTAATGATGTGTGTTTGTTGATTGGGCAGTGGTGGTTCTAGTTGTTTTTCCCTAACATGATGTTTATCATACATCCTATTATATGTGCTAGAGACTCACCCTTTTGCTTTTTATGTTGCCTCTTATGTCGGCAACGTGCAGGTGATCCCGAGTGAAGGTTCTCCCTTCCTCAGTCTGGTTGTGGTGTCTTGCTCTGATACGAAGCACAGGGGGACGAGTAGTTATTAGTTGTTTTAATTTAAGTTGTTGAACTATAACTCAATGATGTATGAATTACTTAAGGAACCGGTGTTTTGAGGGTTCCCCCCATTAAAGTTGTGCTATGTATCACGCAATTATATTTATTAATGAAATGTATTGTTGACTAGATTAAAGTGAAGTTTGGTGTGAACGTAGCATTCCCTTGAGGATGTATTTTTAAAAGAAAAACGATTTTTGAACTCTGATTTTAAATTAAATTATCTTTGAGAAAAATGGGGTGTTACAAGTTGGTATCGAGCGATTCGATGCAATCGGCCAAGTTGTCGATCGTAGTGTCTCGAGTCCCTTGTCGATCTCAGACGCGAGACTTTGTTGTAGATTTTGTTTGGTTGTTTGCAGTTGTCTGTATCTTTGGGATGTGTGTGATTAACAGGGTTTTAACGACGTCAAAAGAGTGGGAGACGTGATGACGCCTTCGCACTCTAGACTGCGTTACAAGTCTTTCATTGAAGTATGTATAAATTTGAAAGGAAGTAGTTTTGTGACCTTAACTAATTGGTTGCGTGAGTAGGAGGGACTGATCACCCCAATAACTCATCCCCAAAGAAAGAGGCGACAATAACTCGTAGTTATTATAAATTTTGGATATGTATGATTAATTGAGTGGTGTGTGCAAGTTTGGTTGACTCTTAATTTTTAGATAATTAGGTGCCTTATGGATGTTTGTGTCTTTGATTTGGGGGTTGATAGTAGGGAGATGTAAAGACAAGGATCGACACTTTGAGTTTGAAGTTCAGGCAAAGTGATAAAGCATGCCTTTTTGGAAAGAGTTTAGAAATGCGGTTTCTGGGAAACCTGAGGTGGAATGATTGTTATTAAGAGTATGGTAGTCGAATAAGTACCTATATAGGATCTGGGTGGTCGTGTGTAACTTTGGTGATTAAAGGATTTGAATTCAGTATGGGGAATAGGAATGCAGAGATGGGGAGAGCATTGATCGTAGTTTGGATATAGATTGACGTAAGAGATGAGCATTAGTACTTTAAGTAATTGTTATAGTGTAGTTTCCTAACGGTAGATTAATAGTGTTTGGATAATCGAGTGAGACTTTGGTGACCCTGAGAATAGAGTTTCGGTACAAGGTAAGGGCGTAGAGAGGTGTGTATGTCCTAGTACTTAGTGTACAAGAAGGCGTTGTTGATAGTTGGGAGCAGGAATAAGATTGAGGGAATTAATGTGTTCATGTAATTGATGAGATTTTCGATAGGGTATTTGATGTATTTATTTAATTAAAGTATTTATTTAATTAAGTGGTATATTGGTTGGTTATATTAAAATAATGATAGGGTATTTGATGTAAATGAGGAGTGGTGGTTAGTAAAAAGTGAACGGTAATTTAAATAAAAGAGGGAGTAGTGCAAGTAATGGAGGAGGTGTGAATAGAGGCCCATGATAGTTAGACCCATATCCATGAGATAAGTTTAGGTGTCGATGGTGAGAGAGTTCATTTGCAACCAATTACAAAGAAAAGTCAAAGCGTAAAGTGAGTAGAGAGAGTGAGAGGTGCGAAAGCATAAGGAAGAAGAAGAGAAGATAGTGGCGTGGAGAGTTCAAGTTCAAGGAAGAGGAGCTTGCTTGTTGGTGGATCTTGGAGTCTTGGTGGAGAGAGTACTTGTTCTTCAATCTATTAAGGTAAGGGGGCTCTCTTTCACCTATAATGGGGTATATGATGATGATCATGTATGGGTTAGACTCTAGGATGGTTATTGTGTTGTTTGTGTTGTTGGTTGTGTGATTGATGTTGTGTTTGCTTCAACTTGGTGAAATTGTGATGTGTGTATGTGTTATTGATTGTTGCACCTCAAAAAATCCGGTTTGGACTTCTCAATGTACAACGTGGGAAAATTTTGAAGCCGCCACCAATATTTTAGTTTTGAGACGAAAACATTGAAAAAACGTCTTTTTATACAAGGTGGGTGGTCTTTTAGAAAACAGGAGATGTAGGTTGGGAAATTCGGTTAGGTATGGGAAGGTATTAGCACCCCACACCTCCTTTCTACCGAAAGAGAACCATTAATTTGATGTGTGGTTTCGACAAGATTTGATTTGAAACAATTGTTCTACTTCTTTTCGTATTCTTTTTATTTGAGAAAAATGTTTTGTAAGCGGGGAAAAGAAAGATTCTTTTTAGAATTTTTGAAAAGCGTGCTTGACGGGGCGTGGCCGCTCCTACGTATCTCCGGTGCAATGGAGAATTCAAAGCTTACGTAGTTCTCTGAGTCGAGAAGTTTTGGTGTGTTGTTGTTTTTTTATTGTGTAGGGGTTCTCGTCCGAATGCAGGCATGCAGTCCACTAACCTAAAACATAGACATCCCGCTTGCATCTGAGCGACATGCTCCCTACTTATCGAAAAGTGATTTGAATTACTTGAAAAATTTGTTGTGAGGCTGGTTGCTTTTATTTGAGCAAGTATCTCAGGCTCGCACGAACTGTACAGGTCGCTAACCCTAAGACGCTAACCAACCCGGATGTACATCCGACTTGATTCCTTACTCATTTTTGAAATAGGGTTTAAGTTGTTAGTTGCTTGTTTTATTTCTCATAAGTATCCCAAGATGTTTGAGTTGTACAACTCCGATCTTAGGACGCTAGTCAACATCGGCCGTACGTCCGACTTGACTCCTTATGAGTTTTTTTAGGAAAAGGGGTTTTTTATTTTATTTGCTTGTGAAAGGAAAAGAATTTTATTTGGAAAAAGATTTTGGAAAACAAGTAGAACACTTCAATCAACTCCAAATCCATAACCAAATGCAAAATGAATGAATAAAGTTCAAACATATTCAACTAATCAAGTAATCATGAACATGTTAATCATCAACTAAGATTAAGCATGCCAATATAATCAAGGGATTCAATTATCAAAGATGCAAGACAAAGTTCTCAAAATAATTGTGCGTGTGTGTGTGAGAGAGGTGCATTTATCTTAATGACTCTATGCTACACAAGTAGTAGGCTTACGTCTTCATATAAGAGTATATGCATGGGGGAGGAATTGCACACAATTAAGTCAACACATTTAAATGGCATCATGAACAAGAGAGATACAATTAATTATAGGCATAGAATATTCTTAGTTAGATGAATGAACATGCAAGCAATGATGTGCATGATTAGGCAAATATGCAAATGCATGAGCATATAAGGATATGAATGAATGATCATATAAGACTATGCATGAATGAATAGGCATACAAGACTATGCATGAATGAATGATTGAGCATACAAGACTATGAATGCATGAGCATAGTTATTGTGCAAGGTATAAACATTTGAGTATGCATGAACATGTGAATGAATGCTAAACATGGAATTAATTAATGCACACTACAACAGATATAAGGATTTGCAGCGTTTTTTTTGGGCATTGGTAGCGTTTTAAAACGCTAGAGAAGCTGGCGCTACGAATGCGTACACCCCATTAATAGCGTTTTAAAAAACGCTAGCCATTGACCCAGCGTGTTTTGGACATACGTAGCGTTTTATAAAAAACGCTAGCCATTGACCCAACGCCTTTTTACAATTCCTAGCGTTTTACGTAAGCGCTAGGGATCTATAGCGCCTTTTACAATTCCTAGCGTTTTTACGTAAACGCTAGGGATCTTCTAGCGCATTTTTACAATTCCTAGCGTTTTCTGTAAAACGCTAGGGATCCTCTAGCAACTTTTTACAATTCCTAGCGTTTTCCTTAAAACGCTAGGGATCCTCTAGTGCATTTTGTCCATACCTAGCGTTTTCTACAAAACGCTAGGGATCCTCTAGTACATTTTGTCCATAGCTAGCGTTTTTTCTATAAAACGCTAGGTATTGAAAGAATTTTTTAATTTCATTTCTAGCGTTTTCTCTCTAAAACGCTACCTATTGACTGGATTTTTTTTTAAATATTTTTTTATTTTTGTTTGTTCTCCATTTTAATTACAACCTATAAATTTATTCCCTTCCAACAAAATTCATCAAATATCATTCAAACAAAATTCAGTCAACAAAATTCATCAAAGTGTTTCTACTTATACATAAAAATGGATTAAATAAATATAACTAAAAAATCACTAAATAAGATTATTAAAGAGGTCTAAAATTATATACCTGTATTAAGGACCAGAAATCATCTTTCAGTTTAGGCAAAACTCTATTATCTTTCTCATTCCAACTTTTAATCGAAATTGGAAACATTTGCTTCACCTTAGTACCAATAAAACTAATCAAATTTGTGCCGTTCTCTCCGATAGGCAAACCTTTAACACTCCATCTGACCTGCATTAATTAAATCATTAAATAATTAGATAACTTTGAAAGGTAGAGAACAACATTAATAATTAGTAATTAACTTACCTTATATTTCTCGTGTCCTTTACTTATCTGATGGATGATATTCTTTTTAGCTGTCATTCCACGGGGAGTGAACTTCTTTGTGTTTCTATGACCATCCCCATCACCACCCTCATGACAACTCTCATGATCACTAAGTGATGCCATCTGACTTGCAATGGCCCAAATGAAATAGACTCAGTGAGTTTTAGCTTTCTAATTGTTTAGAACCAACAAACACTTAACAAAATATAGAACAAGCATACGCCTCACCTATAAATACATATATAAACAGAAACTCAAATATTGGAAGTTACTAGTAGCTATATAAATGTTATGAAAAACAATGCTTGCTAGCTAAGGCAATTGCAAATGAAGCAACTTTCTGAAAAACAAAATAAGAACCTCTCATCTTTTCTCCTCTAAAATTCCTTTGGTCTATTAACATTCTTATAGAGTCAACCTAGTCAATAAGGGTCTTTGCAATCATAGCCTTTAATTTGTTGATGATTATTGATTTCGTTTCAATGAAATACATGCCATGCATGTAAATTAGTACTGTACTTTTCCACTACACAACCATATAACATCAGAGTCAACTAGTCAAGCTGTAAGAACATAGAGTAAACATATATAGGAAAGCCATGCACTAAGAACCTAGAGTAAACATATATAGGAAAGCCATGCACTAAGTAACAGAGAAAGCCATACAAAAGAGAACTACATAACAAACCATTAAAAAACCAATGAGAGTATGTGAGTGCAGAAATACCTTTTGAAAGGGAGAGAGAGTGCAGAAAAAGGAGACAAATGGGAGGGAGCTGCGTGGTAAGATAGCACCAACGAGAGAGAGGGAGAGCTGGTACGACGTTTCGGGTTTCTGGGTTTTCGGTTTCCTGGGTCGCGCGTTTCTGGGTTGTTCGCAAGGGAGAGAGAGTTCGCAAGGGAGAGAGAGTTTGCAAGGGATGAACGAAGAGGGTTTCTGGGTTTTCGCAAGTTTGGTAGGTAGATGAAGAGACGTACTTGCTGGGTGAGTTTGTGTGAGAGAGCGCGCTTGTGAAAATTATAATAACAATGCCTAGCGCTTTCTACTTAAAACGCAGCTAGGAAACCTAGGAATTATAATTACAATTCCTAGCGTTTTCTGTAAAACGCTAGGGAAGCCTAGGAATTATAATTACAATTCCTAGCGTTTTCTTTAAAACGCTAGGGATCCTCTAGCGCCTCTTTTTTCCTAGCGTTTTCTGTAAAACGCTAGGGATCCTATAGCGCCTTTTTACAATTCCTAGCGTTTTCTGTAAAACGCTAGGGATCTTCTAGCGCCTTTTTACAATACCTAGCGTTTTCTGTAAAACGCTAGGGATCCTCTAGTGCATTTTGTCCATAGCTAGCGTTTTTTCTATAAAACGCTAGGTATTGAATGATTTTTTTTAATTTCATTTCTAGCATTTTCTCCTTAAAACGCTATGTATTGACTGATTGTTTTTAATTTCATTTGTAGCGTTTTTTTTAAAACGCTACCTATTGACTGATTTTTTTTTTTAAATATTTTTTTTTTATTTTTGTTTATTCTCCCTTTTAATTACAACCTATAAATTCATTCCCTTCCAACAAAATTCATCAAATATCATTCCAACAAAATTCAGCCAATATCATTACAATCCAATATAGATACACACATATGTACATATCACCAAAAGACCATATTAATCTAACAAGTACTTACAACATAATTAATATATATCCAAATTAAAGCTAGCTAGAAACATAACGGCACAACCCCATGACTACTGTCTTGACCACTCTCATGATCACTAAGTGATGCCATCTGACCTGCAATATAACATAATCCATGTTATTGTTAAATTTACAAAAACAATATAATTATCTATTAATAAAAAATAACGAGATATCATTAAGTCTATATTACCTTTTCCTTTTCCTAGATAAAATTTTGTTTGCAATTCGCGTCTTGGTATTTTTTTCCCGATGAATAGTAATTCCATCATTATGATCTTTTCTAAAATATACAACATCCTCTATAGAAGTATTTTCCCTATTATTGGTTACGATGTTACGAAGAAAGTTAAATCCTCAACACCAACATCATCGGGTGCTTCATCATCATCGTTGTTATACACAAATTTTTGTCGATCAATAGAATAATAGACCAACCGATATTAAGCTGGATCGGTGACATAAAACACTTGTTGAGCTTGCGATGCTAAAATAAAAGGTTCATCTTTATATCCTAACTTGTTGAAATTCACCCGCATGAACCACGATTCATCAATCAGTAAACCAAGATTATTGTCAACCCATTCACATTTGAACACGGGCTCTGAAACATATTGTAATCCAACTCCCATATGTGTTCAATGAAGCCAAAGTATGACATATTCGCATATATGGGATTTACGTCTTTGCACTCGGATGCATGCATAGAATGAGCTACAAGAGTCACCCCACTATTTTGCATTTTACTCGATCATCTTGTTCTTTTGTATAGAAAGTGCACTCGTTCATTAGATAGTCATTGTAAGAGAAGACATGTATATTTGGACCTTTTGCTAACCATCTCAATCTTTTGAAATCAAGTAGGATTCAAACACACTCACCATCAATGTGATGTTTTAGCCACACTATGAAACTTCTATTGTGTTCTTTTGCTAACCAAACTTGCTTCTTTCCCGAAATTGACTCTTAAGAATCTCCTTGTGCTTGGTAACATATGAATCAACCTCACTATCATTGTGAAGAACGTCTGAGTGTGCTTGCTCTAGTTCTTTCCTTGATACCATCACTAATTTAGTTCTGTCATCCCTTTACTAATCCTTCCTACATGACGAGACCTTGGCAGTCCCACAGAATATTCAAGACTAGATAGATAGCCCGTGCAAAACTCAATAGCCTCTTCAACTATGTAGCGCTCAATGATACAACCCTCAGGTCGTGATCGATTTTTCACATATCCTTTTAATATCTTCATGTAATGATCAAACGGATACATCCATCTCATAAACATGGGCCACACAATTGTGTCTCTCTAACCAGATGAACTATTAGATGAATCATTATGTCAAAAAAGGAAGGTGGGAAATACATCTCAAGCTCACACAAAGTGACAGGAATTTCTCTTTGTAATGTTGGCAACTTTCCAAGGTCAATCACTCTACTACAAATCGCCTTAAAGAAGAAACAAAGTTTGGTTAAGGTCTGACGCAATTTCTTAGGCAAAATGGATCGTATACCAATGGGTAGAAAATGCTTCATGAGAACATGACAATCGTGGGACTTTAGAGACTTTAACTTGAGGTCTTTAATCGATACAAGAGTCGCCACATTTGAAGAGTATCCCTCTGGAACTTTAACTCCATGAAGAAACTCACAAAAGACAGTCTTCTCCTTTCTAGATAGAGTATGAGCTGCCGGAGGTAGATATGTACGTGTACCCTTCTTTACCGGACCCAATTCAGGTCTCAAACCCATACTAACCAAATCCAACCTTGAGTTGATGGTATCTTTAGTCTTACCCGGCATATTGAGTAAAGTACCAATGACACTTTCGAAGACATTCTTTTCAACATGCATCACATCAATGAAATGCCTTACATATAATGACTTCGGTATGGCAACTCAAAGAAAATCGACTTTTTCTTCCACCCCCGTTTGGCAAGCTCTCCTGCAAAAGGCTTCCCAAATTTAATGTTCAAATCTTCCACCTTTTCTTTTACCTGTTCGCCCGTTAAAGGCGGGGGAGCTCTACGTGTTTCTGTATTCCCATCAAATGCCTTTCTCCACAATCGATAGTGATGAGTTGATGGCAAAAATCTCGATGACCAAGATAGATATTCTTCTTACCATGTTCCAACCACATCCAATCTGTGTTATCTTCACATATAGGGCATGCACACGCCTCTTTGTTCTGCATGCCGGATAGATTACCGTATGCGGGAAAGTCGTTAATTGTGCCAAAGATCATAGCCCTCGTGGTGAAACTTTCTTCTCTGAACCCATCATACACCTCTATCCCGATCTCCCACATTTGCTTCAAGTCTTCAATTAAAGGAGCCAAGTATACATCAATATCATTTCTGGTTGTTTGGGCCCGAAATTAACAAAGACAACATCATATATTTGCGTTTCATGCAAAGCCACGGTGGTAAGTTATAAATCGCCAAAATCACGGGCCATGTCTTCGTGGGAGCTACTCTGATACCGTGCGGGTTAAATCCATCACCAGACAATGCAAGGCGTAGGTTTCTCGGGTCATCCCGAAATTAGGATACTCAATATTAATTTTTTTCCATTGCGGAGAATCTGCCCGTGTCGTAGCATACCATCTTTAATCCTTTCATCCTCATGCCATGTCAAGTGTTTTGCATCTTACGAACTACGATACATGCGCCTAAATCGAGGAATTATAGGAAAATACCACAACACCTTTTCTCGAGCGGACTCTCTTTCTTCTTATACTGCGGTGCATTACATTTAGGACACGACTTTAACAACGCATGTTCATTCCGAAATAAAATGCAATCATTCGGACAAGCGTGTATCTTCTCATAGTTCAAGCCAATAGACCCCAACATTTGCTTTGCATCATACGTCCGAAGGAAGCACATTATCATTCGGCAACATTTCTTTCAGAAGTGCGAGTAAATCGGTAAAGCTCTTATCCGTCCATCCGTGGCGAGTTTTCAAGTTATACAACTTTATCACAACCAATAATTTTGTGAATTCAGTACAACCCGCATACAATGGTGTCTCTCGCATCGATTATCAACTTCTAAAACATTTCAGGACAATCATTAAGATCCTCTTCAACCACCTTTGCCATCTCTTCAAATTCGTTCGCATCAATGAATGTGTTAAATTGTCAACCGTGGCGCATATCTCTTACTAATATCATTCATATTTGAAGATTCACCTTTTTCTCACCGTGCATTATCCAACAAGTGTAACTTTAATCAATTCCATTAAGCCTTTAAATGTCGTACCAACTCCTCTGCGATGGCGATTTTACATAACAACACCTTAAACAAGGACATTTCATACCACTAGAAGTCCCTAAAGCGTTCAACAACACAAATCACAAAATAATCCACTCCAGTATATACTCCTTGGATGAGACGATTGTGGACATCCAATTTCTATCCATAATTTCCAAATATTTATAATAAAATCCTGAGAAGAGAACTTTAACATATGACCCATCAAGCAATTTGAATATAATGAAGAATCAATTCATATAAAAAAAATAAACAAAATTTCCTCTTTTAAAATTTTTTCAATTCCACTCCTTATTTTCACAAGCTATATCTACTCATATTCTATTTCTATTCTCGGTCCTTTGGTCAAGACAAAGGAACCATAGTCTAGTCTTAATTAATGAACTTAATTTATGTGTAACAAGAAGAGGCTAGTGGTAAAAAAAAAAAAGAGTCTAGTGTGCACAAGTGACAAAACTAATATATTTCTAAAATAGAACCCACAATTAATATCTAACAAATTTCCTAATTGTAATTTACAAGAAAAATTGCAACAAGAGACTATTGTAATTAGAGAAAGGAACAAAATTAATAAAGGAACCCAAACAGAGAAAGGAAGAGAAAACTCACCAATGTTATGCAGTGAGAGACGAGAAAGATGATGTTCACCGAGAGATGATGTTAATTTGCGTTAGGGTGTTAGGGTTTTTGCGTTTACGGGTGAGTGATTTTGCGTTTACGGGAGAGTGTGTTATTTGAGAGAGGAAGTAGCTCAATGGGAAACGAAAAAAATTATTTAACCATACCTAGCGTTTTATGAAAAACGCTAGGGATCTATCTAGCGTGTTTTCTAAATACCTAGCGTTTTGAATAAAAGCGCTAGGGATCTGTCTAGAGTGTTTACTAAATACCTAGCGCTTTCTAAAAAACGCTAGGGATCTATCTAGCGTGTTTTCTAATTGGCTAGCGTTTTTATAAAAGCGCTAGGGATCTGTCTAGCGTGTTTTCTAAATACCTAGCGCTTTCTAGAAAACGCTAGGGATCTATCTAGCGTGTTTTCTAATTGGCTAGCGTTTTGAATAAAAGCGCTAGGGATCTGTCTAGCGTGTTTTCTAATTGGCTAGCGTTTTGAATAAAAGCGCTAGGGATCTGTCTAGCGTGTTACCTAATGGGTAGCGTTTTACCTTAAAACGCTACTAATGGTGTAGCGTGTTATTAAAATGGGTAGTGTTTTTTTATAAACGCTACTAAAGGTGGCGTTCTCTTTTTACAATTCTGGCGCAGTGGCATGAGCATGTGAGAGGGTAAGAGAATGCAATTAGGCCTAAGCATGTATGAATGTATGAACATATGAGCATATGAAAGTATGCAAGTAGTAATGTGCAAACATAAGAATGTGTCATACAAGTGATGCAAATAAATGAAATGCAAAGGGTGAAAAGTTTAATGAGATGAGGTGAAACCAATGATGCAATGTAGTAAAGTAAAAAGGTATGCAAAGTGGCAAAATTAAATGAGATGGGGTAAAATGTTTGATGAGGTGGTAAAAGTAAAAATGCTTAATGAGATGATAAGAGTAAATGCTTAATGAGATAGTAAGAATGAAATGAAGTAAAATGAAAATGTTTTGGTGAAGATTTATGAATGCAAAGGGGTAAAAACATGTTTTGTGAGGTGAATTGGTAAAACTGTTAAATGGAATGAAATAAAAGATTAAGTAAATGGTGAAAGTAAATAATTAATGAAATGGTAAAAATGTTGTGGTAAAAAATTAAGTGAAATGGAAAAAAAATGAAAGTGGTAAAATGTTTATATTTTAGGTAAAAAGGTTAGTGAGTGGTAAAGTAAAAAGTAAGTGAGTGGTTAAAAGTTAAAAACACATTGACACAATTACACTCCTCTACACAAGATCAAACAACACATTTCAAGCACAAAAATATGCACAAAGAGGCTTCTAAGGCCGAAGCAACAACATGAACAAATCACCAAATTATTTCATGCCAAGATTCACAATCAACACATAGAACAAGACACAAGATTAAACCCTAAATTATCATGCCATGTTACAAGACACTATGTCTCAAAATCAAACCAAAATTCAATTTACACACCATGATATGAACCAGAAGATGCAAGATTAACATGAAACATATGATATGTAAAAGCTCTTTATTTATAACATGATAGTTTATTTAATGAAAAAAATGAGAAAATGAGTGTGAAAATGCAAACTACATGGTTAAAACACAAGAATACCCCCATCAAGGCCAAGGACTCATCTCAAACACCCAAGGCTCCCAATGTCCTTGTCATAATGTTTGAAATAAGCCCTCTAAGCCTCTTTGAGAGAGGAAAGAGAAGTAGAAGAAAGATCCACAAGCTAAAAACTAAAGAAAATGCAAAAGATACTAGGCTTACCTCTAGATCCTACTAGAAAAAAAAAAGAATGCAAAATAGGAGCAAGAACACTTGAAGAACACCTCCAACAAGCTAGACCCTCGCGCAAATTGTAACACCCCATTTTAATTCAATTAATTAACTTAGTTGAGTTATTAAGGGTTTATAACATTTTAAATTTATTAAGTCAAGTAAGTCTTTAAGTGAGTGTTAAGCATATGTTGCTATTTTAGGAAAATGTCTAAATAGGGAAAGGGTGTGTGGGTAGTAGAAAGCCCACGGCCTAAATAAGGCCAAGGCCCCATTTAAGTCCTTTAAGGACATGTTAAATGGTACCCCGTAGGGAACATTCCCATTCATGTTCCAAAATCAGTTAAGTTACCAAATTTAGAAAGAGAGAGAAGTGAAACTTAGAGAGAAGGAAGAGAACTGAGCGTGGAGAGTTCAAGTGGAGAGGAGAGCTTGTTGCTGTAGTTACTTGGAGAGTGAAGGGTTCTCAATCTTCTCAAGTTGTTAAGGTTAGGGTTAATACTTGTAATGTCTTGTGTTTGATCGTGTTTCGGTGTGAGTATGTTCTGATCACTTTGCATGTGTGTTTTATGTGCTGTACATGACATGTTTTGCTGTGTTTTGCTCTTTGCTGTGATTGTTGGTACGAGGAGAGCATTGCATGGTGAAGTATCAAGAGTGTGATCGGTGTAGTGTGGAGAAATGAGCTTGCATGTAGAGTTAAGGAGAGGATCGGAGCGAAGGAGTGAGTAATCAGAGAGTATACATGAGTGTGGTGAGTGAGAAACGAGTTGCATGTTGAGTCTAAGTAGAAAACAGAGTAAAAGAAGTAAAATGGGGTTAAGCGCTTTGTTACGCGCGTAAACCGAATTCCCCTTCAGCTTAGAGTGAGGGAAAACGAGTTGAGGGTTGTCAACGCCTAGAGTGTCTTAGTGTTTAAACACCATTAACGAGAAGTAGGTACGCATAAACCGAAGTGTAGGTGTCTCGCCTTAGGTTACCGAGGTGTGTAGAGGTCCTCAGGCCGAGGTAGCGTCACCGAGGTGAAACGCCCAAGTGCCTAAGAATAAGTGAAATGAACCGGGGAATACCGAGAAGTGATTTTCCATGACTTAGATGATTTTGGTGTAAGGAAGTGCGTGAATCGTGAGCGCGTTGCGGGTTGAGGTGTGAGTGTGGTTAGCCAGAGGTACACACATAGTGTCTTAGGTAATGTCGCATGGTTAGCCGAGGTACACATATAGTGTGCCGAGGTGAGGTTAGCGCCAATGTTGTCTAACACATTGTGGGACGCCACTGGGGGTGCTACTTTAGCAACAATGTGCATAAGTAAGGGAGCGATTAAGTCCATTTTGGTCCTTAGGTGACATTTTGGTCCCTAAGTGTCGTTGTGGTTCTCGGTGTGACAAGTAGTCCACCATGGATTGCCGAGGTGACCGAGAGGTCGGTTGTAGGTCCTAAGGTGATTCTCTGCGGTGTTGTAGGGTCGACCTTAGCACCGTGATGATGTCTAGGTGGTGTAGGCGTCGGTGTGGCGCGACGAATAACGACGGAGTAGAACGGCAGCGAATAACGACGGTGAAAAGACGGTGTAAACACTCACATACGTTATGATTGATTTGTGTGTGATTGTATTTGTCATGAAGTCACATGTTCATGTGCATATTACGACGGAGGAGGTCTCGGCCTCGGATATGGTAGGACTTGGTCTCCATATCAAATAACGACGAGTTAACGACGGAGATGCCGACGGGCTAAATAACGACGGTGGAGGTACCTCATTGCATAATGCCCTATGGATGGGTTGTATACATGCATACATTTACATGAATTGTTGTGTTTGAGCTGGTTGATAATTGTTGTGTTTATGTGGACTATCGGTGAGTGACTGTAATTGCTGAACCGAGGTGTTGTTTTTAGTGCTATCTCTATCCTTAAGCTTTCTTCACATTATATTACTTGTGTTAAGAGACTCACCCTAGCTGCTTATTGTTGCCTGCTCTCGTGGCAACTTGCAGGTACTCATGAGTGATAGCTGTGCCTAGTTGATGTTGGTTGAGTGCTGCTCTGGTGCGTGTAACACTTTGGTTGGGGCCGAGTAGATTATTTTGTACTCTTTATCTTGATCTTGTGTATATTTTGTTAGATAGTCTTTTGGAAATAAAACTATCATATTTGTGTAACTATTACTATGTAATATGACTTGTTGTGCTCTTGGCCGTGCACTTACATGATGAAATGAGACCACACTTCTTTGCTGGTGATGCGCATGATTGCATGCTTGTATAATCTTTGTAATTGCTTTTGAACTTAATTGGTTTTCTGTTTTCCTTTTAATCACCAAATGTAGCACTCCTTTGAGTGGAATTTTGGAACTCTGATTTTAATTTAGTAGACCGAATTGATTAAGATAAGGGGGTGTTACACAAATCTTCTTCTCTTGGTGGATTTTGATGAAACTTGGATGATTATGGAAGCTTAGAAGGGGATTTTATGGAATAGATGAAGGATTATCAAGCTTTGGTGTTTGATTTTTGAGGAAATTGGGTGAGGAGGATGATGGAGTGGCTACGGCCTTGAGAGAGAGAGGAGAGGAGAGTCTTGTGTGCTAGGGTAA
Source organism: Oxytropis ochrocephala (assembly GCA_020916435.1). Lineage (NCBI taxonomy): Eukaryota > Viridiplantae > Streptophyta > Magnoliopsida > Fabales > Fabaceae > Oxytropis > Oxytropis ochrocephala. The sequence continues at coordinate 48,204,189 of CM037092.1, read as the reverse complement.
ACAAATGAGAGTCTTTGCCTCAATGGTCTCTTATTTTGGGTTTTTATATGAGATGCAAAATTAAGGGTATATAGGACATTGTGCTTTTGCAAACCATTGAGATTTGAGATAAAATTTAAATCAAGGGCTAGGATTGTAATGCACATGGATTAGGGGCAATGAGAAAACACAAGTGAGGGGGGAATGGCTGGTCATACACCAAAATTAATAATTTTTGTTGCACAAAAATTGTTAAGGGCAATTAGGACTTTGTACACAAAGTTGTAGCCTAGAATTTTAATCAATGGCTAGGAATACAACTCTCATGGATCAAGGGCATGAAGAAGCACAAAAATGAGGTAAAAATGGGGCTGAAATTCGCAGCCATGAGTGGTGTCATACCCCAATTTTGTCCGGCTTAGGTCAAAACCCTAATTTTCCCCAAAACTAAATAATCAGAGGAGAAGAGAGCATCATGCATTGCATTTAGGGTTCTAAAAGTCATTTCAAAACTTCTAAAATCATTTTTGGAGTTAGAATGCACTTTTTAGACAAATTAGGGTTTTTCAGTACAAAAGGGTATTTTGGTCATTTCACAAATAAGGGACAGTTCCTCAAGACAAGTCATCCAATATGCATTTCAAAGTATTAGAGGTCACTCCTAGGGTGAAAAATCATTTTTGAAGTGAAAATGTGTTTCAGGCAAAAACTAGGGTTTTTAGAGTGAAAGGGCATTTTGGTCATTTCACAATAAAAATGGTCTTTTGTCCCAAATCCTTGAATAATCATCAATGATTTATTTGAGGGATATTTGTGCTCCATTGTGAATATTTTTGTGCATAAATATTAAACCTTGTGGCCTAAAAACCTAGTATTTGGATAGAAGGGTAAAATGGTCTTTTCCTTCGAAGTGGTGTAAATAAATCAATTTTGGGATTGGTGAGGTCATAGAATTCAGAGCCCAATCATTGAATCATGGATAAAGCCCAAAATGGCATGAATTAGGAAGAATGATCTAGAAGGGAATATTCTACATCTTTTTGAATTTTGAAAGGATAAGGATAGTACAATAGTACAATTTGCAATTCCACTCACTCTCTCACACTCCTTGCTGCGCATAATCAGCCCCATTTCACCCCATTTCCATTTATTTTTATTGCTTGCAAATTATATTAAATCATGGCCATTCATTCAAGTTTGAAAATCAATCCTCACCTTTCATTTGAATCAAAATGGCACTTGTGTAATAAGCTTTGTAGAAAATTACATTTTTGTAAATGAGCTTAACCTTCACCACCCTTCTTAGGCTGCGCATTCCAGCCCTCTCTCTCTCCCATTTTATGATTTTAATTACCCTCAATCCATGTGATCTTGCATCTTGACCCTTGATTCAAAATTTATCTCAAATCCTATTGGTTTGCAAGAGTTACATTGTCCTAATTACCCTTTAAGTTTTCACTTCATATAAAAGCCCAAAATAAGACCTAGCTCACACACACTCTCATTTTTACCCTAGCTAGCATTCTCTCCTCTCCTTCTCCTCTCTAGGCCGAACCCTCCCCTTCATTCCCTTCCATAGTTTTTTCAAGTTTCATCCACCAAATCACCTTAAACCTACTCCACATTCATATATCTTCTTCTCTTCACCTTTGATTCCATTTTTACACCATAAAGGAGTTTGCTTTCTTGAAGTTTGCGTGACATTTGTGGTAGATTTGTGAAGATTATTGTTGATTTGTTCTTGATCTCCATTTTCTACTTCTTTGCTAGTCATTTCTTGAGGTAAACATCATATCTCTTGCATTTTTAACTATTAGCATGTAAATCTCCCTTCTACTCCTCTTTCCTCTCTAAAAGGCTTAGAGGGTTCATTTCAAACACTATGTCAAGGACTTTGGGAGCCTTGGGTGTTTGAAGTGAACCACTGGCCTGAGGAGAGGCTTCTTGTGTTTTCAACCATGTTCTTGCATTTTTTTCATACTCATTTTGTCACCTTTTCATGAATAAGTGATTTCCACATGATACATGCATCTTATTGTTCATGTCATAACTTGCAAGTTTGAATTTTGTCTTGATCTTGAGGGATTAGAGGGTTTTGGTTTTAGGCCTTAAAATTAGGGTTTGTTTGCCTTCTTTTACCTTTTGATTTATGTAAATAAAATCTTTGATTTGTATATTTTGTTTCATGTGTTGATCATAAATTTAGGCATGAAATAACTTGATGTTTTGGTCATGCAAGGTTTCGGCCTTAGAGTGTGTTTTAGGGTTCATTTCAATGCTTAAAATGTGTGTTTGATCTTGTGTAGAAATGTGTAATAGTGTTAATGTGTTTTTTCACCTTTTTACCACTTATTCTCATTTTTATCTTACCACTCACTAGCATTTTACCATAAGTAAAAAAAAAAGGAAAATATTTTTAACTTTTTACTTTTACCATTTCATTAAATAATTACCCTTCACTTCATGCACATTCATTTACTCTTTACTAACTTTTCACTAAAAGTTTTTACCACTTTGCAAAAATACCCAAAAGTGTTTCCATATCTTGCATTTCATCATTTGTGTTCACATGCTCATGCATTTATCTATGCCTATACCTCTTGCACTCGCATGCTCTATCATATGTCCATGCATCCCTCAATATTATGTCTTGTATCCATTGTTGCATAATCATGCATTCATTAATATTGTATCTTGCATTCTTCTTCACATGTTCATGCATTCACAAGCACTATGTCTTATTTGTTTATACATGCAATAATGATGTGCCTTGCATATTATAATTGTATATTCATGCACCCACATGTTAGCTCAATCATGTATTCAATTTGTTCATAACAATTTGTGAATATTCTTTATGATTGCTATGCTTGTGTTCTTATTGTTGCCTTGGTTTGGACTTGAAAAGATTTGAAATGTTCTATTTCTTTTTCAAACTTGAAATCACATGTTTTTCTAATAAAAACCTAAGGCATTTTTTTTCATAAACAAATCATTGGCCATCACTGAAGCCGTTGCTTGTTTGATCGTCAATGATGGAGTTACTAGTGGTAGTCACTCAAGCCCTTGCTTGTTTGACTATCACGAAAACTCCCACACCTTAATCAAATACAAGTCAATTTAAAAACTCAAAAAAACAATATGAGCCATTAGTGATAATCATCACTACGACTCATCCTTTTCCAAAACAATTTCAAAAAGATATAATAAAACGTTGCAACTTGTAATCACTTGAAGCAATTGCTCGATGATTATCGGTTCCAACACTTTTCTTTCAAGTTAGTAATGAACGCCACTCGAAGCCATTGCTTGTTTGGTATTCATGAACGCTTGAGTCATATTTCCAAAACTTAAAAGATAAGATAAAGACAAAACACGATTTTCTCAAGATTAAGAACCAAGAACTACGTAGCTTTGATCCTCATCTCATTGAGGGTGCGTAGGAGCGGTCACGCCCCGTCAAGCATTCTTTTAAAAATCTTAGTTTAGTTTCACTTTTCAAAGATCCCAAAAAGATTTCTTTCTCCCTTGTTTTCTAAAAAACTCTTTCAAATAAAAAGGAAAAGAAAAGAAGTAGAACGATTTATTTCAAATCAAACAATCCAAACCACACATCGAATTAATGGTTCACTTTCGGTAGAAAGGAGGTGTGGGGTGCTAATACCTTCCCCACACCTAACCGACCCCAAACCTACATCTCTCGAGTTTTTTGAAAGACCAGTTGCTTTCAAAAAGGTTTTCCTAATATTTTCCTTAATAAATATTAGTGGCGGCTTCATTGATCGATTTCTTTTAGAAAAGTTGTAAACGAGGAAGGTTCTCCCTCGGGGACTTTTTCGGGCGCAACAAGTGGGTTGGCATTTTGCAATTTGTCATTGTACTATTTGTCTCCCACTACCTTTGTAATTATCCTTCCCTTTTCTTGATTATTCTTTTCTAGATAATTCCCATGAAAATCTTACCATTTTGGGCTTCATCCTAGGAATCAATCATTGGGCCTAAAATTACATGATATCACCATTCCCAAAATTGATTTGTTGACCCCACCTCATAGGAAATGACCATTTTACCCTTTTATTCAAAAATTTGATTTTTATGCCAAAAGGTTTAATATTTATGCGCAAAAAAAATCACAATTAAGAACAAATCTTCCTCAAATAATTCATTGATGATTGCTCAGTGATTTGGGACGAAAAATCGTTTTTATTGTGAAATGACCAAAATGCCCTTTCACCCTAAAAACCCTAGTTCTTTGCCCGATTTTCACTTCAAAAATGACTTTTAACCCTAGGAATGACCTCTAATATCTTGAAATGCATGTTGAATGGCTTGTCCTGAGGAATTTGCAAAATGACTAAAATACCCTTTTGCACTGAAAAACCCTAGTTTGTCCAAAAAGTGCATTCCAACTCCAAAAATGATTTTAGAAGCTTTGAAATAACTTTTAGTACCCTGAATGCAATGCATGATGCTCTTTTCTCTTCTATTTATTTATTTTTGGGGAAAATTAGGGTTTTGACCTAAGCCGGACAAAATTGGGGTATGACATTGATGATTGGTTTTATGAAAGACCTAGGAAAGAAATGGGATTTAAGGAACCCTAAGCGCAAGGACGCTATTGTTGGTGTTGGCTCCTTCGTTGTTACTTTGATGTGCGTTGGGTAAATTGTGGGTTAAGTTTGATCATAGTATGAGAATCAAAGAAAAGAGGGAAGATGAGGGTTAGGCGCCTAGGGCGCCATTCGAAGTGAAGTATTATTGTGTGCCGAGAAGCGTAGGTGCGTTGTAGGATGTGTGCGTCGAAGGATGTGTGCGTCGAAGGTGTGTGCGTCGAAGGTGTGTGCGTCGAAGGATAGTGAGTCAAAGTATGTATGTGCCGAAGTGTAGTACCAAGGTGAGTGGTGGTTAAGTGAGGAAGTGTGGCAGGGTGAGTGGTGGTTAAGTGAGGAAGTGTAACCGAGGTAGTGTAACCGAGGTGAGTGATGGTGAAGTGAAGGAGTATAACCGAGGTAGTGCAACCGAGGTGAGTGATGGTGAAGTGAGGAAGCTTGGCAAGGTAGTGTAATCGAGGCGTTAAAAACACACTTAGAGCAAGTGTAGTCTTTCGCAGAAGTAGTATAAAGAATATCGTATCCACAGCGATTAATTAACAAGTACCAAACTAGTCAAGATTATTTAATGTTTAGACGAACAAATAATTTGATGTTTATAGAAACTAAAATAAAAAGAAATAAATAGCAAGAATTAAAATACAAGTTTAATAAATGGTGAGAGGCCTAGGGTCACGGTTTCACTTGCAAGCTTCGATTCCCCTATGTATAATTCTACCTGAATTCCCTTATTTTATTTAATTACCAATCCTTTTACTAAAACTATTAATTCGTTTGGTTATTCGCGATTAATATTCTTTTTCCTAAATTAACCCTTGTTTGGTCATGCAAGAATTTAAATTCAAGAAAAGCATAAAGAACAAAAAGGTTGAATGATTGGAAGACTAAATTATGGTTTGGTCATGCCCTAATTATAGCCCCAATTATCCTATAGGTCCACCAACTAATTGCAGTACGGTCGCTGATCAACTAATTGATTATAAACATGCAAAGGGTAGCTAATCCTAATCATGTGATAAAAACAATAGGACAACATCAATTAAAATAAAAACAGGAATTCAAACTAGAAATTAGAACATAAAAAGGTCTCTAATCATGCAAGATTCACCTAAGACCCTAGAAGAGAATTTAGGTATCCATAGGTATCAAGAACAATAAAATAGAAATTAGAGTCATGAATTACAGAGATAAAAATAACCGGAAATTAGAGGAATTATTATTCTGAGTCTTCAGTCTCTTTTTTTCTGCTCCAGAGCTCTCTCACGGTGTCAAGAACGGTATCCGAAACTCCTAAATCTCCCTCTCCGTGTGTACTGTTGTTGCCGGTTGTTCATGTATGTGCGTCTGATGTGCAATTGACGGCTTCTATTGTATGTGCACTAAGACTATATATCTCCCCCCTGATAATTATGTATAGCACCTTTTTATAGTTGTTCCTTAGGTTTACGTGTGCAGCACTTCAATTCAATCATGGGCTTCACTTTCAACTCTTGTTGTGCCTTCTTGATGATGGGCTGGCTGATGCATAATGTGCAACTTCTCAATTAGGTCGTGGCCCATTTGTAGTGCAATGCCATATATATATATATATATATATATATATATATATATATATATATATATATATAATTTTCTTTCTTTTGATCTTTTCTTTCTCTCTGCAAAAAATAAAGTGCAAATTAAGTAAATGATTTATATAATAGGTAATAATTGCTCTAAAAGTTACTTAAAAATACCATTAAAAATGCACTAAATTCACTAGTGCGAGAAAAGGGATTTAAAGTCGACAAATTGGACATTTAAAGTCACGCGCCAAATATGTGACTCTATTAAGAGACTTCGTATGTCGGGAGATTTAAAGTCAGCGCGAGTGCACGACTTCATAAGTTTGTTTCTAAGTCGACTTTTAACCGCTTTGACTTTAATTCCTCGTGTTCTCTCTAGACCAAATATCTGTGGATAGCTTTTTTTTTAAAGTCACGCGCAGGACTTTAAAGATGTTTTTAAGTCGAGCGTTTTAAATGCTGACTTTAAAAGTTATGTTTTTAAGACATACATTTTAAATCTTGACTTCAAAAGTGTTTATTTAAGTTTTAATTCTTTTTAGGCTTTTGGGTGATCACCGATATACTAATTTGGCCCCACATCAAATTCATTAAATCTAGCAACATACATATTCTATATAAAATAAATGTATTATATTTATTATACTACAGATTCTGACCAATTGATCTGATAATTCTAATAATAACAACCTTTTTGTTTCCAATTCCACCCGTCCACAAGGTGAAATAAATGTAAATGCAAATAGAGAAAGGAAATTAAAAGAAGAATGAATATTGCAGCAATGCTATCAGATTCATCATAAGCTTTTTCAGACTCATGGAAGTTACAATTCATAAAGCAAAAGGGTTATGGCTCACTGTATGCTGCCATTCTGTAGCTGCACAAGAGAGAGAATCATAATAAACAAACTTGAAATGGGTGAATTCTGTTTATTTATGGTTGATGCATCAAGCCTGACAAGCAATAAACCAAGTCCAAGTTCAAACGAATTACCTTCAGAGTGTAGGGACTCAATGAACTTCAAGGAAGCCTGGGTTCCATTATCTCTTTCCTGTTCCGGATAAAGATCTAGCTATGTGACCCTTACTTTGACGCTTGAATACACTTTGAAGAGAATGTGTTCAGATTACAAACGTACATTTGGACTGCAGAAAAATCAAGCTTAAGATCTTTATTATGTTTGTCTTATAGATTAGAATAAGAAAGATAGAAAACATCAATTACGAAAACATATATTTGCTAGATTCAATAGTATTTTTTGTGACAATATTCATGGAATAATTCTACTCCATATGGTTTTCCTACTAACAATAACTTCTGTTCTACTCAAAGAAAAGACATGAGTTTATCATTGTTGTCATTGAGAAAATGGGAAAATTCTGATTGGTGCATACAAGAGCAGTAGCAATGATCAGGTGAACACATATACCAACGGAGATAACAAAGCTAAGTAATAATAAGGAAGCATGTTCCCTACAAATTAAAGTCCAAATGCATGAGATAATGCTATATCAGCACATTGGTCCTAATACCGAAACTCCTAATTACCCTGCCACAAAATTAAAGCTTCTATATTTGAGGTGACACAGTGACAAAAGAAACACTTATGCAACAAGAGCAATGAAGATCATATTGACATACAAGATATCAGCAGGGGTCAAATTTTTACTGCATATATAATCCCAAAAGTACTGAACAATAAATCATCAAACTACAAAAGTTGCGTTAACTTATATTGAATTAAAGATTGCGAGAAATGACAGCTCACTTTTTCACTTCCAGTGACTTCACCCAAGAAATCCCCTTCAGTTACCTCCCTGAATTCTCCATGACCTTTCTTCTTCCATGCCTCTCATTTCTCTGCTTCTTTCTATAATAGGAAAACCGGATTGTGAATACTATACTTTACACACAACAGAAGTAAAAATAAAAACCTGAAATTCAATATGCATCTTGGCATGAATAAAGATTGCGAACAGGATATGGCTGCAAGAGCTCATGATTCATACATTCTACTAAACCAAGATTGAGCTCTTTTCTCCTCCAAAGCCCTATTATAAAAGAAAAATTCATGTTAAGTTGAATAAAGATAATTCAAATTGAAACTCAAACTTGATCATAGCATAAAAATTTGTTACATTAGAGTCACAACAAACACTTAAGAGATCTGAAAAGAGAATGTATATATCTAACTAACTAACTACCTTAACCAAATTTTTGTGTTGAACTCGAGATAACATGGCAATCTCTCTACCAAACCGACCCTCTCTCCTAGAAATCTCCTCTGGGGTTTCTCCCTTATTAACAATCTTAACTGCAACAATCTGATTTTTATATCTGCAATCAGAAATTAAAATATGAAGCATTCATTTGTCTAAACAGATTGATTATACACAGACAGACAGTGAATGTAGAAGTTAAGGAAAGTAGTATTGCCCAAATTAATAACTATTACTGACAGTAACATCCAGAGATCCACAACCACAGTTAAAGGTGGGGTAATAAAAGGATACAATTGCTTGTTTTGCAATCACCATATCAGCACTTCCATGCAAAAAGAGCAAGTCAGCAGCTGCACGAAGATTTTTGAAGGGATAGTAACTCAGCACCTGATCAGTCTTAGACCTAAAAATTGACGCTCCATCTTTCTGCAAGGTTGCAACATCTAATTCACCTCCAATTTCAGATATTATCTCCTGTTCAAAATCAAGAATATTTAATGCATCTTCAATAAAAAGAGACCCATCCTGTCCTGTTGACTCAACAGAATGATTTATTGCATCAGGCCATGCACGTCTAATTGCTTCTGATTTCCACTTGCGGACAACTGAAGCCCATGATGAACTATTGGTAAAACGAGATTTCACATTCTCCAAAAATTGATGTCTAGAACACCAAATGATTATCTCCATATGCTGGGTAGAACAATTAAAATAAATTATTCATCAGAATGAATATTTCAATGAGCTACTTTATAATTTTCAGAACATCATGCCTCTGCGACAGAGGTAGAAGGTAACTATAACAGTATATACAACAACATAAAGGAAAGGGTAAGAATAAATATCAGCCACTTCCACTAAAAGACCCCTTACACACATGACACAACATATAGCACCACAATGAACTTCTAAACAAAATCTGAGCAAGAAATACCATTTATAAGAAATAAAATCTACAAACTTATGGTGATTTCACAGCACATAATCTGAGTAAGAAACTTGTTAAAAATATTAAATCTGTCATTGATATTAAATTATGCAATTTTGTACCTAACAGACGTCGATTTGGGGAACTAGGGTTTATTGAAATTAAAATTGGCAAAGGGAGGAAAAGATAACTCACCGATAGATGAAGGAGGCGGCAATGATGGAGTGTGGTTGTGTCGTCGTCCGAGCAGCCGTGGCGGCCCAATATGTTTTGTAGATAGAGGAAGGTCGAGGGTTTGGAGCGGCACGCAGTGTGGTGGTCGGACACACAATGTAAAGGAAAGAAGAAGGAGGTGAAAGAGGTTGTTGAGAGGAAGGAGAAGAAGAGACCTTCGATTTCTAGTGGGTTTTGTGGTATGGAAGAGAGGAAGAAGAAACAGAGGTAGAGGAGAAGAATTGCAAAGAGGGAGAGAAAAATAGGGCGACTGGTAGAGGAAAAGAAGAAGAATGGCAGAGAACAATGGTGGAGAAGAAGAATGGTGTGTGACCTAGATAGAGAAGAAGAAACGCAATGAAAGAGAGATACGAAGGAAGCTTGTTTTTTTTGGAATTAAGGGAGGATTCAGCTGGAATTTATTTTTAATTGTGAAATACTTTTGAAGTCAAGCAATATTACGGTTTGTCTTAAAATGTTAAAATTTTCCACTTTTGAAGTCACGCATATTTTACGCTTGACTTAAACACTAGCGCGTCAAAAAAAGTTTTCGAGTTTATTACAAGTTTGCCACCGCGTCCTTATATCAAGGCAGGCATCTGAGCGCGTGACTTTAAATGTCTATTTCTTTTCCTTATTTTGCACTAGTGATTGGAGTTTATCAAGGTGTAGTGTATCTAAGTCGAAGTGAAGCTGTCGAGGTGTAATGTATCTAAGTCGAAGTGAAGCTGTCGAGGTGTAATGTATCTAAGTCGAAGTGAAGCTGTGGAGGTGTAATGTATCTAAGTCGAAGTGAAGCTGTCGAGGTGTAGTGTATCTAAGTCGAAGTGAAGCTGTCGAGGTGTAGTGTATCTAAGTCGAAGTGTAGTGGGTCGAAGTATATGGAAGTCAACGTGTAGATGTGTCGAGGTGTATGTGTTGAGGTGTAGATGTATCGAAGTGTAAGTGTGGACGTGTAGTGGGTCGAAGTATATGGAAGTCAACGTGTAGATGTGTCGAGGTGTATGTGTTAAGGTGTAGATGTATCGGAGTGTAAGTGTCATCGTGTAGACGTGACGAAGTGTAAGTGTATAGGAGTCGACGTGTAGTTGCCGAAGTGTAGAGTATGTATACCGAGGTGTAGTTGCCGAAGTGAGGTGTATGTATGTCGAAGCTAGTGTTGTCAAGGTGTAGGAGTACCGAAGTGTAGTGTTGTAGTGGTGACGAAGTGTAGTGTAGGTGTGCCGAGGTGTAGTGTGGTGTGCCAAAGTGCAGTGTGGTGTGACGAAGGGTAGTGTAGGTGTGCCGAGGTGCAGTTTGGTGTGCCAAAGTGCAGTGTGGTGTGACGAAGGGTAGTGTATGTGTGCCGAGGTGCAGTGTGAGTGTGTCGAGGTGCTATTTTGACGCCAGTGTGGCGCAGGTTGCTGCCAGCGCAAATTTGGGTGTTGTTTGGTGCCGAGTACGCCTAAGTGGCTGAATGGTGGAGCCAATTTAGTCCTTGGGTAACGTTTGGCTATCTTGTTGATTGAATTATGCTTGGCTATCTTGTGTTGAAACCCGACTCTCATGTCATTTTGTGGTTTATGCCTATTTTTTAAAATGCAATGGACTCACTGTTACTATTAGTTGCGTTTTCGACTCACCAACTAAGTTTCGCATTAACCCTTTTGATCATAACAAAAAGGGGGAGAAATATAGGATTGTCACTTTGCATTTAGATAGGGGGAGCATCAAGTAAGGGGGAGTCTAGATACATATCTTTAATATTAGCGCATTGTTTTTTGCTTGATGAACTAACCTCCCACCTAAGATGAATTAAAATTTTGTCATCATCAAAAATGGGGAGAATGTGGATATCTTGTGTTGCAGGTTAAGTTTTGATGATGAAGTAATCTAAGACAAAGTGACAAATGGAACTCCAAGGCACAACCATCCCAAGAAGTAAGTCCGTGTTAAGGGTAGTTGCTAGAAAGTCGAATCGTGTCTTAGGAATAAATTGTAAACCGCTTTTGAGGATCGGCTCAAATCACTCTACACACTAACACAGACACAAGCAAACCTAATATATGTCTTCAATTGATAAAAGCATGTCAAATAGGTTAGGCACTTGTTGAAATCGATTCATGGCTTGATTTTTGAGAGAACTTGTTTTTGGAAAGAAAGGAATCGATTCATGGCTCGTAACTTTAAAGCTAGAAATCGATTCATAGCTTGTTTAAAGCTAGAAATTGATTCATAGCCTATAAAGCTAAAGCTAGAAATCGATTTGCATATTGATGATTTTAAAATAAACAATCGATTCATGGCTTCTTACTTTCAAGCACTAAATCGATTCATAACTTCCCATTTTAAAGCACAAAATCGATTTATGCCTTGTTGCTTTCAATAGAAAAATCGATTCATGACTTTTACTTTAAAGGAAACAATCGATTCATGGATCCTTGTATTTAAAGATAACAATCGATTCTTGTCTTGGTTGTGGAAAGCTCAAAATCGATTTCAAGCTTCACTTTGGAAGCAAACAATCGATTCTTGGCCTATTTGTTTAAAGCACACAATCGATTTTGAACCATGTTCTTATAAGCAAGCAATCGACTATCCACTTATAAAAACAATGTTAGAAATTTTCCAACGGTCATATTTTTTACAACCTCTATAAATAGAGTTTTAGGGCTTCACAAAACACACAACCTACAATTCTCAAAAAGAGGAACGCGTGTAACACCCCGAAAAAAAATAAAATAGAATAAAATAATTTAATTAGTTTAATTAATTTGATTAGTTGAATTAGTAATTTTAGTTGAAGTGTGAGTCAATTAAATTAAGAGGGAAATATCATGTTTTGTGTAGGAGTGGGATCGAGTAGTAGTGGGGGGGGGGTGTAGCTGTGAGCCCAATGCGTGAAAGGCCCGCAGCTTAACCCCAAGGGTTATGCGAAACCCTCACTCCCATTTCATTCAGAGAAGAAAAACGAAATTGAGAGAGAGAGTGAGAGGGAAGGTGGCGCGGCGCTAAGAGGAAGGAAAGGGAGGGTTTTCGCGACTTGAAGGGAGAAATTCCAAGGTGTTGGCTCGTTGTGTTGCTGTGGTTACTCGTTGGTGATTCCAATCGTCTTCTTCGAAGCTTACGTTTAAGAGGTAAGGGTGAGCGTTTCGGTTTAACATGATTGAGTATATTAGTAGGGTTTTGTGGGGTTTGTGGGAATTGGTATTGTTGTTGAATTTGATGATGTTTTGAAGATTTCATATTTTGAAAAGTATTGATGTTGTTTTGATGCAATTGTTGTTGTTGGAAGAATTTGATGATTCGTTGGAATGTAAATGTGAGAGTGTTTTGATTAAATTTGATGTTTTATGTTGAGGAATTGTTGATTGTGCTGGATGAACTGTTAGTGATGTTTTGATGATTGATTTGGTGATGAAAATGTGTTTTTGGTGTTGTTGAATCTGAATTTTCTGCACATTTCGCTGTTGCTGCCCAATTTGCGCCTCGCTTGCGCTCCAGTCGCGCTCCAGGCGCAAGTGAGCTACGCAGCAGCCTGATGTCCCTGCCCAATCGCGCTCCAGTCGCGCCCGACTCGCGCTCCGAGCGCGAGTCACTATTTTTCACTGTTTTCTCACGTTTCCGCCAAAAGTCTTTCGCATCACGTTTTTGAAAATTTGATATCTTGCGAACCGGGAACCCGATTGAGGTGTTCTAAGATGCGTTGGAAAGCTTATTCAGAGGCCTAACTGAATATTCTATTTTTAAGGCAAAATAAACTGTTTTGTATTGCCGTTTATACAAATTAAAAATGTGATGTTCCTCTTTTTCCAATGTGGGTGTCTAAGCTTAAAGATGAGGTGTTTTCCCGAATTGAAACGTGACGATTCTTAACAAAAAAATTGTGATGCTATGTTTATATAAATGAGTCTCGGTGAAATGTTATACTACTAGTGTGCTAATTGACTATGGCTAGATTGTGGTTTACCACTAAGGTCGAAATTTCTTTCACTCGTGTATTTACAAGGGCATCATCGAGAGTCTTGCAAAGGTGGCCAATGCACATTGCAAGTAGTATCGATTACTGAGTAATCTCATAGTCAATCGAGTTCACTATTTTATAACACACTAAGCTAAAAGGCAACTGAAATATATATATATATATATATATATATATATATATATATATATATATATATATATATATATATGCTCAATGATGATGAGAAAAAGTATGACTTTGTGATGATGTTGCTATATGATTTTGACGATATGACGAGTTCACTCTATGAGTGATTATGATTATGTGATATATATATGATAATGATGACTTGTGACGAATATACTCTATGAGTATGACTATGATGATGTAATATGAATTATGATGACTATGACGAATACACTCTATGAGTGTTTTATGATGGTGATGATGAGTACTCCGGGTGAGTGTTTGATGAATTGCACATGTGTTCATAGATTCCCATGGCATGTGCATACTAAGACGAATAGGCTTCGGCCTCCAGTGACGAATAGGCTTCGGCCTCTTATGACGAATAGGCTTCGGCCTCTTATTATGACGAGTATGGTACCATCATGCATATGCCCGCGTGTGGGTTGCATTTACATACATAATCATGACTGTGAATTGTTGCTGTTTGTGATTGGAGCTGGTGTTGTGTGATTATGATGTGGTGATGATGATGATACCGTGTGATTGCCTGCTCTCATTTCTCTATTATGTACCTGATTATGTTTTATTGAAATTCTCACCCCTTCTGTTTATTAATTAACTGATTAATGATTTTAAGGTTGATGTGCGACGTGTTTGAGTGGTTTTGGCGAGGGATGATTCTTATTCCGCTGTGACGAAAAATTCCTTTTGTTTTGGAGTTTAATTTTTATGACGGTGGTTTTGCTGCACAAACTTTAATGAGTGCAAATGATGAGTTTTTTTCTTATGACGAAGTAGCATTTCTTTCCTACCAATTAAATTAATATTTTGAAAAGGAAATTACTCTGATAATGACGTGTAATTTTTGAGGGGTAGAAAAGGGGTGTTACAACGCGCACATCGCACACCATCACACTGGTTCTTCACTGTTTCCATCTTTTTGAGCTGATCTCTCTCAAGGGTTAGGTTGGGAATCTTCAAGTTGTTGAATTCACCTTCTTAGAGGTATTGCTATTTTTCTTGTAATTTGATTTTACTGTAATTGGTTTTACTAGAGAGTGGGGAATCTCTCTAGGATTTTGACCGTAATGAGGGTGGGGTATCTCTTGTATGTCAATTGGTTGTACTAGAGAGTGGGGTATCTCTCTAGGGTTTTTGATTGTAACAAGGGTGGGGTATCTCTTGTTGTAATTGTTGTTAAGGGCTCTTGCACAAGGTGGGGTATCCTAGGTGAAGAGCGCTGAGTCTGTAAGGGGTTTTAAAGCACTGTTTTAAGCTTTGTTTTGATAGTGAAAATCTCACAAAGGGTTTGTGAGGACTGAGTAGGTCACTAGGAGGTGGATGAACCAAAGATAAATCTCTTGTGTTCTTTATTGTTTATATTTCTAATTGTTCATTTCATAAACTCATGCGAAAATTAATCTAAGTCATTAAAAGGGGGAAAAGTTTTTAAAGTCTCAATTCACCCCCCCTCTTGAGATTGAAGCCACTTGGTAACATAGGAGGGACTGATCACCCCAATAACTCATCCCCAAAGAAAGAGGCGACAATAACTCGTAGTTATTATAAATTTCGGATATGTATGATTAATTGAGTGGTGTGTGCAAGTTTGGTTGACTCTTAATTTTTAGATAATTAGGTGCCTTATGGATGTTTGTGTCTTTGATTTGGGGGTTGATAGTAGGGAGATGTAAAGACAAGGATCGACACTTTGAGTTTGAAGTTCATGCAAAGTGATAAAGCATGCCTTTTTGGAAAGAGTTTAGAAATGCGGTTTCTGGGAAACCTGAGGTGGAATGATTGTTATTAAGAGTATGGTAGTCGAATAAGTACCTATATAGGATCTGGGTGGTCGTGTGTAACTTTGGTGATTAAAGGATTAGAATTCAGTACGGGGAATAGGAATGCAGAGATGGGGAGAGCATTGTTCGTAGTTTGGATATAGATTGACGTAAGAGATGAGCATTAGTACTTTAAGTAATTGCTATAGTGTAGTTTCCTAACAGTAGATTAATAGTGTTTGGATAATCGAGTGAGACTTTGGTGACCACGAGAATAGAGATTCGAGCACAAGGTAAGGCGTAGAGAGGTGTGTATGTCCTAGTACTTAGTGTACAAGAAGGCGTTGTTGATAGTTGGGAGCAGGAATAAGATTGAGGGAATTGATGTGTTCATGTAACTGATGAGATTTTCGAGGACGAAAATATTCTAAGTGGGGGAGAGTTGTAACGCCCCAAAAATAATTAAAGTATTTATTTAATTAAGTGGTATATTGGTTGGTT
Organism: Oxytropis ochrocephala; assembly: GCA_020916435.1. Taxonomy (NCBI): domain Eukaryota; kingdom Viridiplantae; phylum Streptophyta; class Magnoliopsida; order Fabales; family Fabaceae; genus Oxytropis; species Oxytropis ochrocephala. Next base: position 48,188,257 of record CM037092.1, on the reverse strand, counting down.
ATATTAAAATAATGATAGGGTATTTGATGTAAATGAGGAGTGGTGGTTAGTAAAAAGTGATTGGTAATTTAATTAAAAGAGGGAGTAGTGCAAGTAATGGAGGAGGTGTGAATAGAGGCCCATGATAGTTAGGCCCATATGATAAGTTTAGGTGTCGATGGTGAGAGAGTTCATTTGCAACCAATTACAAAGAAAAGTCAAAGAGTAAAGTGAGTAGAGAGAGTGAGAGGTGCGAAAGCATAAGGAAGAAGAAAAGAAGATAGTGGCGTGGAGAGTTCAAGTTCAAGGAAGAGGAGCTTGCTTGTTGGTGTATCTTGGAATCTTGGTGGAGAGAGTACTTGTTCTTCAATCTATTAAGGTAAGGGGGCTCTCTTTCACCTATAATGGGGTATATGATGATGATTATGTATGGGTTAGACTCTAGGATGGTTATTGTGTTGTTTGTGTTGTTGGTTGTGTGATTGATGTTGTGTTTGCTTCAACTTGGTGAAATTGTGATGTGTGTATGTGTTGTTGATGATTGGTCTTATGAAAGACCTAGGAAAGAAATGAGATTTAAGGAACCCTAAGCGCAAGGACGCTATTGTTGGTGTTGGCTCCTTCGTTGTTACTTTGATGTGCGTTGGGTAAATTGTGGGTTAAGTTTGATCATAGTATGAGAATCAAAGAAAAGAGGAAAGATGAGGGTTAGGCGCCTAGGGCGCCATTCGAAGTGAAGTATTACTGTGTGCCGAGAAGGGTAGGTGCGTTGTAAGATGCGTGCGTCGAAGGTGTGTGCGTCGAAGGTGTGTGCGTCGAAGGATAGTGAGTCAAAGTATGTATGTGCCGAAGTGTAGTACCAAGGTGAGTGGTGGTTAAGTGAGGAAGCGTGGCAGGGTGAGTGGTGGTTAAGTGAGGAAGTGTAACCGAGGTAGTGTAACCGAGGTGAGTGATGGTGAAGTGAAGGAGTCTAACCGAGGTAGTGCAACCGAGGTGAGTGATGGTGAAGTGAGGAAGCGTGGCAAGGTAGTGTAATCGAGGTGTAGTGTATCTAAGTCGAAGTGAAGCTGTCGAGGTGTAATGTATCTAAGTCGAAGTGAAGCTGTTTGTAACACCCCCTTACTCTCTTTAAATATTTAATTAAAATCAGAGTTTAAAAATTGTTTTTCTTTTAAAGGATACATCCTCAAGGGAATGCTACGTTCACCATACATATGACTTAAAATTAGTCAGCATTACTCTTTCATTAATAAAATATATTGCGTGTTACATATCACGACTTAAATGGGGAGAACCCTCAAAAATACCTGTTTAGTTTTACAACAATCCAGAACTAGTTCTCTAATACAGCGGAATGAAAATAAGTTTAACTTATCCATTACATAATCAATACATACTCCAAAATAGTTTAATACATAAGCAAAATAACGATACTATACTCCCCCATCCCTAGTCTGACTATACAGAGCTTGACACAATAACTCAGGAAGGCATAGGCACCTTCACTCGATATCACACACACAACACCTGTTTGTCGCCACGAGAGCAGGCAACATAAAATGCTAGGGTGAGTCTCTTTGCATAAATAATAACAAATAATATAAGCATTATACGAGGAAGGAAATAGAACACACTTCACAACCATACTAACATACGTCACTAAAACAAACATCGAGAAGCCTCACTGCTCAAGTAACAAACACTCATCCTCAGTCATATAGCATTCAACTCCCACTCATCGGGAGACATCAATCAAATGTATGAGTGTATGCATGAGTGCAATGCAACCCAAACTCTAGGGTATAATGCATGTGGATCCATCTCTTTTAGGCCACTCAAGAGGCCGCCACGCGAGCATATCATCTCTTTTAGGCCACCCAAGGCCGCCACGCAGCATATCATCTCTTTTAGGCCACCCAAGGCAGCCGCCACGCAGCATATCATCTCTTTTAGGCCACCCAAGGCGCCCACGCAGTATATCCGTCGCTGATGCATATGATTCATGAGACTCTATGAACAATGCATCACTCACAATCAACCATCTCTTTTAGGCCACTCAAGGCCGCCACGCAGGCATATCATCTCTTGTGTTATTCAACAACACTAAACTCTCCGGCATTGCGCCGTCACCACAACATTGCCTATTTCTCTTAGACAACCTCAATAGCACTAAGGCTAACGCCCATCTCACAGGACACCTCTACTCTATAGGTAGTGAACAACTCAATCACTACAACTCAGTCACTACGTGAACCTCTCGTCACCTAGGACTCAAACGTCACATAGGGACCAAATTGACGCACTCAGCGCGTAGACAACCTCTAGGCAACACTCAATCATATTAGAACACTTACTCAAGGCACAAAGCCACATCTCAACCGGCAACCACGGCCATGCCACTTGGGCACCCTTGCCGTAACACACACATCAATGCCTAAAGCCTAAGAGCACACCACAATCGGCGCCCACACCATACGCACACGCCTACACCACCTCACCACACGTCATTCACTTACACGCGGGCGCACACAGCTGCCACCCTTGGCGCCAGCCCTGCGCCCAACACATGTATCAAGTGCACCAAGGCACCCCAAGGGGCCCCAAGGCGCACCAAGGCACACGGGACAGCCACATTTGGCGCCCTTCACCGTGCCACACCTCCACACACCCACACTCAGGCGCACCAAGGCGCACGGGACAGCCACACTTGGCGCCCCACACATGCACACGCAACCCTCAGCTAGACCAACCGTGACCCTGGCGCCAATTTGCTAGGCAAATGGCGCCCCCTCTTTGCCAGCTCAACCAAACCGAGCCAAAGTGCTCTCTAGGCGCCATTTCCTTAGGGATTTGGCGCCCCCTCTTCTCTTGAACATACCTACTCAACAATTTAACCACATTTTAATCCAACACAATCAATTATCTAATTAAGTCATATACACCTATTGCACACACATACTCATACCTCAGCAATCAATCCAAATACACTTCAAACACACTTCAAACAACATATAATTTACTAAATCATATTCACCAATCAATCCAAATACAACATATCATACAACATATCATTAAACAATTCTCACATAACTCAATCAACACAAAATTAAGCAAATCATATTCACCAATCAATCCAAATACACTTCAAACAACATATAATTTACTAAATCACTATTCATCATCTTCACCACATAATTCAATAATTATTTTAACACCCTAACCTTCATACAATACAAATCTTATAAGCTATTATGAATGAAAAGACCCCCTAACCTTTGCAATTGAAGAATGCAAGCTCTCCCATCCTCCAAAACTCAACACACACCACAATTCCACTTTGAGCTTCAAGCTCTCCAACAATGGTAAAACAACAATAAATAGGGATTAGGGATTGAAACTAACATCAATAGCTAGAGGAGGAAAAATGGAAGAGAATGAGCTAAAAAGCCCCTTACCTAGTGCTAAGATGGAGAAGATCTCCACCTCCTCCCCTCCTTCACCGTCGCCCTCCTCCCTCTCGGCTCCTCTCTCTCGCGCGCGATCTCTGTCTTCTCTCTCCGTCGCGAGCTTTCTTCTCTCCCTTGCTTCCTCTCCCTCTCGCTTCCAGCTTCTCCCCCTTTCCCTCTCTTCACCGTCGCAACCCCCTCTCTCTCTCCCGATCGCGTTTTCTCCTCCGTTTTCTTTCTTCTTCCCGTCGCAGCTCTCTCTCGGGTTCTCTTCCCTTTTTTTTTTTTTTTTTTTTTCTTAATTCATTTAACCCACAACAATTCAATTGGGCCTAAATGGGTGGGCTCCTATTCGCACCCCCCTCAATTTAATTCAACTACTCCCTAACTTAATAATACCACCACTCTCTTATTTACTATCTCTCACCTCCATATTCAATTAAACACCTCATTCATTTAATTAAATATGCCTAACCACATAACTCCTAAGTAAATAATTAAATAAATATTCAAATTACTTTCGGGGCGTTACAACTCTCCCCCACTTAGAATATTTTCGTCCTCGAAAATACTCACGAAGCAATACCCAACCTTCTTCATTCATCTAATTGACCTACTCGTCGTCATTACTAATAATTCCACTTCGAGTCTCATAACATCTGCACTCCCGGTGCTTAGCAATAATTCTAAACCATGCTAACATCAAACGGCATCTCGGCACACTCACTCTGGATCTCGGCATCTGTACTTAGGTATATGCACACTACGGCAATTACCACTCCTTACTCCCTCAGTTACTCACCTTGGTTACACTACACTTGAGCACATCACTCTTAAACGCAATATTTCATCTCGGTAGATATACAGTATAACTTAACGTCTGCACTACAGCCACTACACCTTGACTCCCATGGATTTACCCTCCGACTTACCTATACAACACTTCGACACGCTATATTTCAACATTACTAGGCTCGACTCGCCTCTCATTCTCTGAAATACTTACATCTCAAAGAATACTAATTCGGGCTTCCATCGTTACACCCACTCCTTTACACTTAAGTTTATATACATCACACTATACTTCTACAACTTCATTATTTCCGACACTTCCACTCTAACTTAGAGAAATACACTTAGACATTACTCATTTCGACAACTCTGTACTTCAACTTACCTACGTTTCGACAAACACTAACTTCGACTTACACTTTACCTCAATATCCCCACAACTGTACAATACTAGATTTCGACATACTTAATTGCACATACTCTTCACTTAGATAATTACACTTATTTCAACAACTCTGCTCTTCTACCATGCTTACATTTCGACTCATCCATACTTAGTTAACACCACTCTAACATTTTCTCAATTTCATTTACCCTCTAATCCCACATTTCAATTACTACTTTGAACATGTATCAAGATTTCTAACGAAAATTCGGCAGAGTTTCCTCTGTAATATGGACATCCCAAAAATAATTTTTACCTGTTTAACCAGTCCAGAACATTAATTTTTAAAACCAGAACATATCATGTATTTCAATAGACAATCTAGGTGCAATAGATTTTCAGCAGTGGTTCATAAACTTCGACAATTCCTTTAACATAGCAAACGTTATTGGAATTAAACAACCAAATATTCTAACACATGTCAACACATAAACACACAAACACATTTTAAAATTCTCTAAACGTGAGTAAAACTCACCTTTTGTTTCAAAAGATTTTACCTCGTCAAACCATGAAATTATTGTAAGACCTCGTCATTTTCAAACAACATCACTCCATGACTTACTCGGTCCTAAAGCTAAAATCATGTCACATTCTTGTAATAAAATTCTAAACAACTTGGAACAGAATTTAACACAAATCTTAAAATCACGTTCATTCCCAAAAACACAGAATTTTCCAAGTACCGTTTCTTTTTGAAAATCATAGAATTCACAATTTTGTCCAAAAGGGAAAACTATACGCGAATCCTAACCTTAATTGCTATAACCAAGCACCGCATTTCATTTCAGTACATAACTTCAAAATAATTTTAGCACAAATCAAAATTAAACTCATGTTTTCTTGCTTAGGGAACCTCACATCTAAATTGAGGGAAACACACATTTTCAAAGTGGGGAAATATCACCCGTAAATTTTTTTTTTGTATCAACACATTTAAATTTATAAAGCATCATCATTTAATTTTCAAGACCAGTGAGAAAACCATCATCCTCTTTATTTACAAAAACAGCCCCGTTAGCACGCCCCTTTCTTTTACGTAAACCGCAGAAAATTCGGTGCAAAAACAATGTACAACGGAAAAAGCGAAAAATCTCTTTGGGGCGCGTGGCGGCACACCCAAAACAATGATAAAAACAGAGGTGGAACAGCAGTATTTTTAGCGCAAGACAGCAGCTAAGTAGAATCAATACGACACCGAAAATAGCAGTAAAATAGAGGGGAATGCAGCAGTATTTTTTTTTTTTTTTTTTTTTTCTAAAACAGCAATGTCTATATTCATGAAAAACAACACTGTTTGTTAACAGACAAAGAACAAGAATTTTAATTGCGAAAAACAAACAACCTTTTACTCCAATTTCCACTAAAACACGCCATAGTCACGACTCAATTCGATCTCAAACTACTCAATTCACATGCTCTCATCACCATGCATATAAAATCGATCCTAATCCCCTTACGATCACCCAATTCAAAATTTCCCCTATTATCTCATACGATTAATCACACGATAACATTAACAATTCATCAAAACAACCTAAGGAACCCCACAAGAATCTATCACATGTTCAATTATGTTAAACTGAAATGCTCCCCTTACGTCAATCCATATTCAACTACAAACAATGCCTTCCTCAGCTCGGCACTCCTACTTTTCGTACCGAATTTTTTTTTTTTTTTTTTTTTTTTTTATCATCTAATCATCAAAGTTATACACTATCATCTAGATCCTATATAGGTACTCCCTCGACTACCATATTTCTAAACTTTTCCAAAAAGGCATGCTCTATTTTCTTTGCATGAACTTCAAATCCAAAGTGTCAATCCTTATTTTGACATCTCCCTACCATCAAACCTCAAATCAAACTCAAACATCCATAAGGTATCTATTTATCTAAAAATTAATAATCAACCAAACTTGCACATACCACTCAATCAATCAAATTGAAATTAGTATATATTCAAAATTTATAATAATTACGAGTTATTGTCACCTCTTTCATTGGGAATGAGTTATCGGGGTGATCAGTCCCTCCTACTCACGCATCCAATTTAATCAAGGTCACAAAACTACGTCTTTTCAAAATTTACACCTTTCACATTGAAGGACTTTTTAACGCAGTCTCCCGAGTGCGAAGCGTCGTGTCACGATTCCTACTCCTTGGGCGTCGTTAAAATGCTCTTCCAATCACACATACCTCACTTAATACAATCCAACGATCCACAAGCAATTACAATCAACAACGCAAACAACCAAACAAAATCTCTAACAAAGTCTCTGTTGGAGATCAACAAGGATCTCTCGAGACACTACGATTGGACAAACTTGGCGGACGGACCGAACTTTTGCTCTGATACCAACTTGTAACACCCCCTTACTCTCTTTAAATATTTAATTAAAATCAGAGTTTAAAAATTGTTTTTCTTTTAAAGGATACATCCTCAAGGGAATGCTACGTTCACCATACATATGACTTAAAATTAGTCAGCATTACTCTTTCATTAATAAAATATATTGCGTGTTACATATCACGACTTAAATGGGGAGAACCCTCAAAAATACCTGTTTAGTTTTACAACAATCCAGAACTAGTTCTCTAATACAGCGGAATGAAAATAAGTTTAACTTATCCATTACATAATCAATACATACTCCAAAATAGTTTAATACATAAGCAAAATAACGATACTATACTCCCCCATCCCTAGTCTGACTATACAGAGCTTGACACAATAACTCAGGAAGGCATAGGCACCTTCACTCAGTATCACCTGCACAACACCTGTTTGTCGCCACGAGAGCAGGCAACATAAAATGCTAGGGTGAGTCTCTTTGCATAAATAATAACAAATAATATAAGCATTATACGAGGAAGGAAATAGAACACACTTCACAACCATACTAACATACGTCACTAAAACAAACATCGAGAAGCCTCACTGCTCAAGTAACAAACACTCATCCTCAGTCATATAGCATTCAACTCCCACTCATCGGGAGACATCAATCAAATGTATGAGTGTATGCATGAGTGCAATGCAACCCAAACTCTAGGGTATAATGCATGTGGATCCATCTCTTTTAGGCCACTCAAGGCCGCCACGCAGGCATATCATCTCTTTTAGGCCACCCAAGGCCGCCACGCAGGCATATCATCTCTTTTTAGGCCACCCGAGGCCCCCACGCAAGCATATCATCTCTTTTAGGCCACCCAAGGCCGCCACGCAGTATATCCGTCGGCCCGATGCATATGATTCATGAGACTCTATGAACAATGCATCACTCACAATCAACCATCTCTTTTAGGCCACTCAAGGCCGCCACGCAGTATATCATCTCTTGTGTTATTCAACAACACTAAACTCTCGGCATTGCGCCGTCACCACAACATTGCCTATTTCTCTTAGACAACCTCAATAGCACTAAGGCTAACGCCCATCTCACAGGACACCTCTACTCTATAGGTAGTGAACAACTCAATCACTACAACTCAGTCACTACGTGAACCTCTCGTCACCTAGGACTCAAACGTCACATAGGGACCAAATTGACGCACTCAGCGCGTAGACAACCTCTAGGCAACACTCAATCATATTAGAACACTTACTCAAGGCACAAAGCCACATCTCAACCGGCAACCACGGCCATGCCACTTGGGCACCCTTGCCGTAACACACACATCAATGCCTAAAGCCTAAGAGCACACCACAATCGGCGCCCACACCATACGCACACGCCTACACCACCTCACCACACGTCATTCACTTACACGCGGCGCACACAAACAAGCCACCCTTGGCGCCACGACCTGCGCCCAACACATGTATCAAGTGCACCAAGGCACCCTGAGGCCCCAAGGCGCACGCAGGCACAAGGCACACGGACAGCACATTTGGCGCCTTCACCGTGCCACACCTCCACACACCTCAGGCGCACCAAGGCGCACGGGACAGCCATACTTGGCGCCCCACACATGCACACGCAACCCTCAGCTAGACCAACCGTGACCCTGGCGCCAATTTGCTAGGCAAATGGCGCCCCCTCTTTGCCAGCTCAACCAAACCGAGCCAAAGTGCTCTCTAGGCGCCATTTCCTTAGGGATTTGGCGCCCCCTCTTCTCTTGAACATACCTACTCAACAATTTAACCACATTTTAATCCAACACAATCAATTATCTAATTAAGTCATATACACCTATTGCACACACATACTCATACCTCACCAATCAATCCAAATACACTTCAAACACACTTCAAACAACATATAATTTACTAAATCATATTCACCAATCAATCCAAATACAACATATCATACAACATATCATTAAACAATTCTCACATAACTCAATCAACACAAAATTAAGCAAATCATATTCACCAATCAATCCAAATACACTTCAAACAACATATAATTTACTAAATCACTATTCATCATCTTCACCACATAATTCAATAATTATTTTAACACCCTAACCTTCATACAATACAAATCTTATAAGCTATTATGAATGAAAAGACCCCCTAACCTTTGCAATTGAAGAATGCAAGCTCTCCCATCCTCCAAAACTCAACACACACCACAATTCCACTTTGAGCTTCAAGCTCTCCAACAATGGTAAAACAACAATAAATAGGGATTAGGGATTGAAACTAACATCAATAGCTAGAGGAGGAAAAATGGAAGAGAATGAGCTAAAAAGCCCCTTACCTAGTGCTAAGATGGAGAAGATCTCCACCTCCTCCCCTCCTTCACCGTCGCCCTCCTCCCTCTCGGCTCCTCTCTCTCTCTCGCGCGATCTCTCGTCTTCTCTCTCCGTCATGAGCTTTCTTCTCTCCTTTGCTTTCTCTCCTCTCGCTTCCAGCTTCTCCCCCTTTCCCTCTCTTCACCGTCGCAACCCCCTCTCTCTCTCCCGATCGCGTTTTCTCCTCCGTTTTCTTTCTTCTTCCCGTCGCAGCTCTCTCTCGGGTTCTCTTCCCTTTTTTTTTTTTTTTTTTTCTTCTTAATTCATTTAACCCACAACAATTCAATTGGGCCTAAATGGGTGGGCTCCTATTCGCACCCCCTCAATTTAATTCAACTACTCCCTAACTTAATAATACCACCACTCTCTTATTTACTATCTCTCACCTCCATATTCAATTAAACACCTCATTCATTTAATTAAATATGCCTAACCACATAACTCCTAAGTAAATAATTAAATAAATATTCAAATTACTTTCGGGGCGTTACACTGTTGAGGTGTAATGTATCTAAGTCGAAGTGAAGCTGTTGAGGTGTAGTGTATCTAAGTCGAAGTGAAGCTGTCGAGGTGTAGTGTATCTAAGTCGAAGTGTAGTGGGTCGAAGTATATGGAAGTCAACGTGTAGATGTGTCGAGGTGTATGTGTTGAGGTGTAGATGTATCGAAGTGTAAGTGTCGGCGTGTAGTGGGTCGGGTATATGGAAGTCAACGTGTAGATGTGTCGAGGTGTATGTGTTGAGGTGTAGATGTATCGGAGTGTAACGTAAATGTGTGTAGGCGTGACGGAAGTGTAAGTGTATGGGAGTCGACGTGTAGTTGCCGGGTGTAGAGTATGTATACCGAGGTGTAGTTGCCGGCGAGGTGTATGTATGTCGAAGCTAGTGTTGTCAAGGTGTAGGAGTGCCGGGCGTGTAGTGTTGTAGTGGTGACGAAGTGTAGTGTAGGTGTGCCGAGGTGCAGTGTGGTGTGCCAAAGTGCAGTGTGGTGTGACGAAGGGTAGTGTAGGTGTGCCGATGTGCTGTATGGTGTGCCAAATTGCATTGTGGTGTGACGAAGGGTAGTGTATGTCTGCCGAGGTGTAGTGTGAGTGTGCTGAGTGGCGCAGGTTGCTGCCAGGGGCAAATTTGGGTGATGTTTGGTGCCGAGTACGTCTAAGTGGCTGAATGGTGGAGCCAGTTTAGTCCTTAGGTGACGTTTGGTCCTTAAGTGACGTTTGGTCCTAGTAGTGACAGTATAGTCCACTACTTTTGGTGTCGATGTGTCCGATGAGTTTTAGGTTAGCCATAAAGCTAGTGACCGATGGGTTTGACGTTAGCCATAGAGCTATTGATTTTGGTGTCGATGAGTCCGGTGAGTTTGACTTTAGCCATATAGCTATTGATTGAGGTTTGATGTTAGCCATAGAGCTATTGACCGATGTATTGATGTTAGCCATAGAGCTATTGATTGAGGTATTGACGTTAGCCATAGAGCTATTGATTTTGGTGTCGATGTGTCCGGTGAGATTGACGTTAGCCATAGAGCTATTGATTGAGGTTTGATGTTAGCCATAGAGCTGGTGACTGATGTGTTGATGTTAGCCATAGCGCTAGTGACCGATGTGTTGATGTTAGCCATAGAGCTAGTGACCGATGTGTTGATGTTAGCCATAGCGCTAGTGACCGATGTGTTAATGTTAGCCATAAAGCTATTGATGATGTCTTGGTGAATTAAATGACGGTGTAATGACGGTGGATTAAATGATGGAGGTAAATCCAGTGACGGTGTCAATTCATACATGATATGATTGTTTGTGGTTGATGCATTGTTCATGGAGTCACATGCCTCATATGCATCAAAATGACGGATATTGGGGGCTTCGGCCTGCATATCACCAGTGACGGATATTGGGGGCTTCGGCCTGCATATCACCAGTGACGGATATAGGCTTCAGACTCGATATTGTTGGCTTCGGCCTTCATATCACTAGCGACGGATATAGGCTTCGGTCTCAATGGTACCACATGCATTATACCCTTGGTGTTGGGTTGCATTCATGCATACACTCATGCATTTGGTGATGTCTTTTGACGATTATGATTTGATGTATTATAACTTGATGATGTGTGTTTGTTGATTGGGCAGTGGTGGTTCTAGTTGTTTTTCCCTAACATGATGTTTATCATACATCCTATTATATGTGCTAGAGACTCACCCTTTTGCTTTTTATGTTGCTTCTTATGTCGGCAACGTGCAGGTGATCCCGAGTGAAGGTTCTCCCTTCCTCAGTCTGGTTGTGGTGTCTTGCTCTGATACGTAGCACAGGGGGGACGAGTAGTTATTAGTTATTTTAATTTAAGTTGTTGAACTATAACTTAGTGATGTATGAATTACTTAAGGAACTGGTGTTTTGAGGGTTCACCCCATTTAAATCGTGCTATGTATCACGCAATTATATTTATTAATGAAAAGTATTGTCGACTAGATTAAAGTGAAGTTTGGTGTGAACGTAGCATTCCCTGGATGTATTTTTAAAAGAAAATCGATTTTTGAACTCTGATTTTAAATTAAATTATCTTTGAGAAAAGGGGGTGTTACATTTACCAGCAAATCTTAAACTCTCCAAACATGGGAATGATACTTTTGAAAATCCTCATCTCTATCGTAGCATTGTTGGTGCCCTTCAATATGTGACCATCACTAGACCGGAGTTAGGATATTGTATCAACAAAGTTTGTCAGTTTATGTCTGCTCCTCTTCAATCTCATTGGACAGCTGTTAAAAGAATTCTCAAATACTTGAAGCATACTCTTGATCTCGGCCTCACTCTTAAACCAAAGAATCACGCCTCTCCTATTGGTATTACTACATATTGTGATGCAGATTGGGCCTCTGATATTGATGATCGAAGGTCTACATCAGGTGCTTGTATTTACCTTTGTCCAAATCTTGTATCTTGGTGGTCTCGAAAGCAAAATTTGGTAGCTAAATCCACTGCTGAGGCCGAATACCGCAGCCTTGCCTTAGCTGCAACAGAGGTTCTTTGGCTCCAATCTCTCCTTCATGAGCTGCATATTTCAGTTTCTGCACCTATTATTTTTTTGTGACAATCAGAGCACTGTTTCTCTAAGCAATAATCTTGTCCTTCACTCTCGGACCAAACACATGGAATTGGACATTTTCTTTGTTCGGGAAACAGTGCTCAACGGGTCTCTAATTGTCTCCTATGTTCCTGCAGCAGCTTAGGTTGCCTATATCTTAACCAAACCTCTCAGCAGGAATAATTTCTGCCGTCTCCGTGACAAGCTCACTGTGTTTAGTCCAGCTGAGCTTGTGGGGGGGACTGTTAGATTATACACATGATTGTGTATTAGTGAGGTTAATATCTTATTGTATTCTGTTGTACAGTTAGTGTAGTTATTAGATAGTAACTGCCTAACAATTTGTTAGTTAGAAACTAAGTTAGTTAGGATCTAATTCTCTTGTAAACCTCCACTATATATACAGTGCACCTCATTTTGTACCATTGGGATTAAATAATAATAAAATGAAAGTTTTACATTCCATATCAAAAGTTAACAAATTTTTAATAAATAATACATAAATACGAAATAAAATAAAATAATGATTATATTTATTAAATTTTAATTTGTGTTAATATTATTTAGAAAATATGAAATATAATAATATAGTAGTTAAAAAAATAAATTGAACGTATTTATTAATTTTTAATTTATGTTGATAATACTTTTTAGATAAATTTGAAATACAATAATATATTAAATTTTCAAAAATTCATTATATAATCATTATTTTGATTAATTTGTTAAAGTTTATTATATTTTTGAAAATCATTATATTATCATTTTTTTCTTTAAATTGTTAAAATTTATTATATATTCGAAAATCATTATATTATCAATTAATATATGAAAGGTTTATGATATGTAATTTATTTTCATTTAAATAGTTACATTTAAATAGTTTTGATATATAATTTATTGTTATATTTTCATTTACTTTAAATAGTTATGATATGTAATTTATTGTTAATAAAATATTTAATAAAAAAATTGTTAGAGTTGTTAGTTAAAATGTTATTTGTTGTTAGTTAAAATGACTAATATTAATAGAATGTATGTGTTAAATGTTGTAATTTATGTGTTAAAATGTTATTTATGTTGTTAGTTAATAGAGTGTTAGTAAAATGAGTAATATTTACGTTTACCATAACATAATATATAAAATGTGTTACATTGTTAGTTATATGTGCATGTGTATGTGTGTATGGGTACATGTAAGTAAAAATATAAAATTTTATTTATTATTTATGAAATGAAAAGTAATAGTTATTGTTTATGATAATTTTTATTGCCTTACGTAGTACTGTGATCTTGAAAGCATGGATCGTAGTTGGATGTATGATCGGTTGTTTCCTCGAAGAAGCGGTTTAAAGAGACGTTTTGCAGAAGGAGTAGAAGAGTTTATTTTTTGTGCTAAGCGTGATGAAGGGTTTGCGCGAGAAGAGGGAATTAGATGTCCGTGCGCGAAATGTTCATTTCGATTTAGAAAAAATGAAGATGAAGTCAGAATTGATTTGTAGAATAATGGTTTTAGGCCAGATTATTGGATATGAAGTCGTCATGGCGAAGTAGCACTTGGTGTACCTGCGGTAGCTGTTCCTATGGTTAATGTTCAGGTTGAACTAGATCATTCAACTAATGTTCCAGTTGAAGTATTAGCTTCCACATCTAGATCTGGCCAAATTTTACAACTCGCGTTAGATGTTTATCAGGGAATGATATCTTATGCTGTTGGAGTAAATTTGGATTTTCAAGAACCAGAATATGATGCTGAAGAAGTTCCAAATGAGGAAACTCAATTGTTTTACACGTATTTGAGCGAGCAAATAAACCATTATTTGAAGGATCTAAAGACTCAAAATTATCAATGTGTGTTCGGTTGTTGGGTCTTAAGTCTCAATTTAATGTTGCCGAGTTGTGCATGGAATATATGACCAAAACGATGTTGGATGCAACCCCTATTAAAGGACTTTTGCCGCAGAGTTATCATGATGCTAAAAGACTGGTATCGAAGCTTGGCTTAAAATCTAAAAGAATTGATTGTTGTGTGTCTGGTTGCATGATCTATTATAACAATGAGTTTGGCATAAATGATGGAGAGTTGTAGGAATGTAAGTTGTGTGGAGAGCCACACTATCGTGTCAGCGGGAAAGGGATGAGCAGAGGTAAACCGGTTCACGAAAAGCAATGTTCTATCTGCCGTTTATACCAAGGCTATAGAGGATGTTTGCATCAATGGAGACCGCGGGTAAAATGACGTGGCACCATGAAAGTAGAAAGAATTCTGGTGAATTTCGTCACCCATCTGATGGTGAAGCTTCGAAGCATTTTGATCGTGTTCATCCAGATTTTGCTAGCGATCCATGCAATGTTCGGCTTGGTTTATGCTCTGATGGTTTCACACCCTATATTCAAGCATCGACATCACTGTATTCTTGTTGGCCAGTTATTGTTACCCCATTCAACCTTCCACCAGAAATGTGTATGTCTAAACCATACATGTTTTTAAATGCTATTATTCCGGAGCCAAGCAATCCAACAGCTGGTATTGACATCTTTTTGCAACCTTTGATTGATGACCTAAAAAGGTTGTTGCATGGTGTTTTAACTTATGATACAGCTGTTGTGAGAAAACAAGCGATAGTGCAAGTATACAATGTCTAACAAGTAATATAGAGGAAGTGGGATCGTTCCCACGAGGATTTAAGCTTAATCTTGAAAGTTTAATTTGATTAACAATTTAGTGAAGAAAGTAAATAACACACAAGTTTTTGGTAACATAAAAAGTAATAAAAGTAAAGGGGGTAATGTGAAAACAGTGATGAGAACAAGTTGAGATGCATTTCACTTCAGTAGCTTCATTAAGATGCAATTAAGTGTATGTTCAATGCTGCAGCATTAGGTGCTACAGCAATAAGACGTTATTCTCTCGAATACTTCACACTATGGGTTATGCTCTCCTAGGGTTAAGCAAGGAACATCAAGATCTCTCGTTAATGTCCACTACCCATATTACCTTGTGAGATTAATTTACAAACCATCTCTGAATTTATAAATGCTATTTAGAATAGACGGCCAATCCTACTCTAAAATGGAAATATTATCACACACAAGGTAAAATGCACAACATTAAACACACTTCATTAATTGCATAATAAATCTAACTACATCAGATCCAGCATCTCAACTATGAGTATTTAGCTCATATTGGGCTTACAAAACATAGAAAATAACTTAAACAAAGGAGTAGAAGTCATATTACAAATTTCAAGGTAAGAAATGATACTATAACGAAGAAACGGAGAAGGAGCTCCAATGGTGACAACAGAATTCTGATCCAGCTCTTCTAAGTAGAAATCCACCAATAAAAATGCAATTCCAGTGTTGCTAACGCAATCGTCTCAGCAATGTATCAAATTTGGTAATGGAAAGGTGAGCTAAGCACGCTATAAGGAGCTATCTCTAAACTTCCTCTTGACGGCAGAGCAGTGGCTATCTCTGAATGGGAAATGGAGGCTAGCTTATACAGTGTCTCCTTGCACGCAACCCTAGAAAATATCTTCTTTGGGAAATGCGTCCTAGGTTTAAGGGCAATTGTGGGAAATCCACATGAGGTCATATCTTTCTGTGTCATCCAGCTCTGACAACTGTCCTTGCCTCATTTTCCGTGTTTTCCGCATTCCTCTTGAGCTTTCTCTCTTATCTTCCGCATTTTAGCTATTGCGCACACACCTGTTGCTGCAGCACTACACAAAACATAATTAAAAACACAAAGGGCATAAATATGCCCAATTCAAACTAATTCATTCCTGCACCATTAATTCTAACCTAAACACTTATTTACAAGCTAATTCACATAACATGCAAACAAATTCACTTAAAACAAGCTTAGAAAGCAAGTAATAATCATCATAAATGAGGGTTATCAGCAGCACGCAAACAAAATTTCAGAATGAGGGCGGCTTTGATGTGGACAATTAATGACTTCCCTGCCTATGGAATGTTGTCTGGATGAGGAACATGGTAAGATTGAGTGTCCAATTTGCATGGTTGACACAAGGGCTTTTACTCTTAAATACGAAGGGAAAACTTCGTGGTTTGACTCGCATCGTATGTTCTTACCTATGGATCACCCATTTAGAAAGAAGAAATATGCATTCATCAAGGGGAATGTTGAAACAAGTGGACCTCCTCATAGTTTGACACCAGAGGAAGTTTGGGACAGTGTTAAAGACATCCATCCAGTGGAAGTCATAGTGGGTGTTGTTTCTCGTCCATAAGGCTATGGGCAATGACACAACTGGACAAAGAGAAGTATATTTTGTGAACTTCCCTATTGGAAAGATAATCTACTGAGACACAATCTGGATGTAATGCATATAGAGAAGAATTTTTTTGATAACATATTTAACACTGTCATGTACGTGAAAGGTAAAGCGAAAGACAATGAGAAAGCTAGGAAGGACATAAATCATTATTGTAGACGAAAGGATTTGTTGTTGGTTGAGCAAGGTACTAGGACATTGAAACTCAAAGCCAATTATACTTTATCTAGGGAAGAAGCGGCGCGGTTACTGCATTGGATAAAAGAGTTGAAAATGCCAGACGGTTATTCTTCCAATTTATCTAGATGTGCGGATGTGGATAATGGGAGGTCGCATGGGATGAAGAGCCATGATTGTCATGTATTCATGGAGTGCTTACTTCCTATCGCTTTTAGTTCGTTGCCTACACATGTTTTGAACCCGCTAATTGAAATAAGTACATACTTTAAGAATTTGTGTTCAGCAACGCTAAAAGTTGATGATCTTACAAAAATGGAACAACACATCCCACTAATCTTATGCAAGTTGGAGAGAGTATCTACCGGTGCATCTCGCAACTGAAGCTAAACTTGGCGGACCTGTCCAATACAGATGGATGTATCCATTTGAAAGGTCAGTTATTTATTATAATATAAGCAAGAAGTTTACAAAATATCATTATTATATAATTAACATATCGTTTTATCTAGGTTCATGGGTGATTCAAAGAGATCGGTGAAAAACAAAGCTAGAGTTGAAGGATCGATATCGTGAAACAACCAACTTTTGTTCTTATTATTTCAAGAATGAATTTGCTCCAAGAAGCAGTCGAAATGATATGGATATTGAATGTCCTAGACATGAACTAACTTTGTCTGTCTTTTGTCTACCCGGTCGTCCATCTGGGAAGGAGTCAATTCACTCGATGACAGAAGAAGAGTTTAATGCAGTACATGTTCATGTGTTGATAAACTGTGCTCCATTCATTGAGTATGTATTCCTCAACATTAATAACTATATATATATATATATATATATATATATATATATATATATATATATATATATATATATATATATATATATATCGATCTTAAAAAGTTAATAAAAGTAGACACATGTGTAACAATTAATTATTTCTTTTTAGGGAATTCTTGTCATCTAAGGGAGTAAGTGAAGCACAATCTTCGGCTCATATTAATGGACATTTTCCAACGTGGTTTCAGCAACGTGTTTATGCCCTCCCACCAACTCCTACCAACCGACACTTGAGGAACTTATCAGACGGTCCTCGAAGATGTGTTAAAGAATGGCACACATACTTTGTC
Organism: Oxytropis ochrocephala; assembly: GCA_020916435.1. Lineage (NCBI taxonomy): Eukaryota > Viridiplantae > Streptophyta > Magnoliopsida > Fabales > Fabaceae > Oxytropis > Oxytropis ochrocephala. The sequence goes on along the minus strand of CM037092.1, from coordinate 48,170,157 downwards.
AATGGATACAAATTTTTTCACACCAATGAATGGACACAGGGCAGAGAAACAATCAATAGTGGAGTTTACATGAAGGGTGTCACTGGAGGTGGTGAAGATGATTTTTGTGGTGTGGTTCAACACATATACGAAGTTGCGTACCCCCATATAGACTATAGTCAGAAGGTTGTGGTTTTTTATTGTAATTGGTTTGATCCGTCTACTCGAGGAACAAGGGTGAATCCAAAGTCAAATACAGTCGACATTAAAATGAGTAGTAGATATCGACTGTATGATCCGTTCGTCGTTGCTCAAAATGTGAGACAAGTGTATTATGTCCCTTATCCATCAATGCGATTTGATAGGCGTGGTTGGTGTGTTGCAATTAAAACAAAACCAAGAGGTCGGATTGAGACAAATGACACACTAGAAGATGTCCCATATCAAATGGATGAGATGTCTAATGTAAATGAAGTGATTCAAGTTGAACCCAATACTCGTTTATGTGATCAGCCAAACACCGACGATGAAGTTGATGACGAAGAAGATGCTGATGAAGATGTAGCAGACCATATTTGTGTATCAGGAATTCACTCATCAGATGATGATGATTTTGAGAATGAATGGGATTCCAATTAGTTTTTATATTCATTCAGTTTTATTTGGTACTTAATTAGTAACTGGTACTAGTATGGATAGTATTTATATTTATTTACTATGGATATTTATGGTTATTTTGTATGAATATTTGTACGGATGTTTATGTTTATTTACATGTTTCTTTTTTTAATATTTACATATATATATATATATATATATATAGCCATGTCATCTGACCACTCATCCGGATCCGCATCTGATCGTGACGACACACACAATGTTTCTCCACCTGTCGCGGGTACTGCACCTGGGGGAAGAAGGTTATTACTTGCCTATCGCGTAGTTGCAAGGCACGTCGTCGTGTTGTTCCTCTGGGCAGATATTTGCCGAAGCCAAACACAAACGGTGTAGTAGTAGTAGTAGTGCACCTCTTCCGGTGACTGCTGGCAATGATAACTTACACCCGACACATGTTGAAGATGGTCGTGTCATCGTGGTGCCTCGAGGAGATTCGTAAGTATATTATTTATTAATTTAATGTTGTTGTCTTTTATATAACTTTCGTGGTCCAAAATTCATCTTTTTTAATTTACAGGTTTATTCCTTCAAAGCATGCAGCTACCGCAATCATAAATTCAATTCAGAAGAATTTCACAAAAGGATGGAAGTGTTGGAATGCGGTTAAAAAATATCAAGATGGAAAGGCAGTTCAGGCCATGCTCGACTCTTTCTTGGTAAGTTCTACGAAAAAATTAATTTTTAATTAATTTATTGGATTGATTAATTTGTTTATATTAACAAAATTCTTCTAAATTTTTTAAATAGGAACAATATACATGGTTACCAGAGCAGCAAAAAGATGTTGAGCATGCGTTCCACAAGAGATGTCTTGATCGATATTCGAATTAATGCGAATGCACGGGCCTTGAACGCAAAAACCACCTTGTATGGGTCCGAGGCTTATAAAGAATCATTAGACTATTGGGCTACACGAAATTTAAAAATAAACAAGAGAGCTAAGAAGAATCGTGCTTGAGAAAAATGGCTCTTGCATTCACGCAGGTGGATGTGTTGGTGCTGGAACCCATCACCAGCGCTTGGTAATTTTATTACTTTATTACTTCATCAATTAATAAAATTTATTAACTATGTGTTAAGTATTTATTTTTGTAATTAATAAAATTATGTATTTTTTGATAACACTATATATGTATATAGGAGGACACACTTGGGCGGGAAGGCAGTTTGCCTGAGTTGCATAGGAACATGAACCTGCGAGAGAAGGATGATACATTTATTACTGATAAGGCGAGGATGATTCAGGTAAAACTACATTATGTATTAATTATTTATCTTTATATATATATATATATATATATATATATATATATATTGTTTTTATTGTTTTTTATTAATAGTTATTTATTTGTTTGTTGTTTTATTTTTTTAGGAGGCCTTTCATGCTAGGATGACCGAGTGGCGTGACTCTCAGCAGCAGAGCACCGGGAGCACATCAATCGATTCTGTGGAGGAGGCTAGAGCAGCTCGCTCTATTTGGGATATTGCTGTTGGTCCACAAAAGAGTGATCGTTTGACAGGATCGGGTAGCTTGGGACCCAAGTTCTTCAAGGAAAACATTCTACCGAGTCTATCACAATCTGTATTAGAGAGCACTGGTCGCTCTTATTTTGCTCCTAGCTCCTCGTCAATGGAAGATTTGTCCCAGCAATTTAACCAGAAATTGATCGAGCAAGCGGAGAAACATGCACGGGAAATGCAAGATGTTAGGGAGCAGGTTAGGGAGCAGCAAAGGATAGTTGAGGAGCGCGCTGCTGAGCAGGCTAGGAGAACTGAGGAACGCATTCAGCAGTTGATGACTCAGATGAACCAGCCTTCGAGGCCATCATCATCATCACATATGGTGCCATCCTACCAGCCGCCGCAACAACATATTGGCGGTGCATTTCAGCCTTGGCCTCAGTCGTACCTCCAGTAGTATCCACAGGTTCATTATTCTCAGCATTATCCTCCTCAGCAGCAGTATCCCCCACAACAGTATTCCCAGCCACAGCTATACCAGCCCCCAACAGTAGTCACCTCAGCAGTAGTAGTATCCACCACCTCCCCAGCATTATCCACCCCAGCAACAGTATCCTCTTCCCCAACAGCGGTCACCCCAGCAGCTCTCACCCCATCAGCTCTTCAACATAAATAATATCGATCTTAATACGATTGATTCTTTCATGACAGATGACAACCCACCCCGTGGTGCCTGTTATCTGGGAGATGGCTTAGATAGGCACACAGCTTAGTAGCTTTATATTTTATTATGGATGTTTATTTATTATGGATGTTTAAGTGTTTTGTTGGATTTTATTATGAATATTTGTGTATTTTGGATTATTGATATTTGTCTATTTTGAATTTGGTTGGTTTTGGATATTTGAGTTTTTTTTTATTTTAATTTATGTCTATTATTTTTTAAAAAATTCATTTTAAAAATAATTTTTTTAAAAAAATTTTATGGTATTTGCGACGAAAATTGTGTCGTTTTCGGCGGAACTTTTTTAAAAAAAAATTGTTTTTTTGCGGCGGAATATGTTTGCGGCGGAAATTTTAGAAAAAATAAAAAATAAAAAAATCCAGTCCCCCAGGCGCCACTTGCTTAGGCATTTGGCGCCCCAAAGCACTCCCACTCAAAACAATTCAAATCCAATTTTCTCACACAACCACACATATAAATACATTAAATCCATCTCATTAAATTATCATATACACACACCCATCTTCATGGTCACATTTTCTCAAACATATAGCATACATAAATCACAACTTACATTTTTCCATCAACAAGTAATGTGATACCAACAATGGCAATTAATTCACACATCAACCAACATACAATCACATTAGTTTCACACAACAATCATAGAATGAACACAAATCCACACAATCAATTCATGCTAGGCTATTTTCCTACATAACACATATTCTACAAGTTATTATGAACATATTGAGAATCCCCTAACCTTCAAATTGCAACCCAAGCAAGTCACCTCCACTAGCAACCCAAAAATCACCAAATTAGCTTCCCAAATAATTTGAGCTCCAAAACCCCATCCATGGTAAAAGGAGGATGAAAGGGAATTAGTGTAAGAAACTTATACTAATTGATAGAGGAAGAAAAATGAGGAAGAAGGGTGCTAAATACACTTACCCAAGGCAAACCAATGAAATTTCTCTCCTCCCCCAAGCTTGGACAGAACGTATTACCTCCACCCTTTCTCCTATTCCCTTTTCTTTTCCACTGTTCCTTTCCCTTCCTCAGCCGTAATAACCCTTTCTTTCTCTCAATCCCATTCCTTTTAATTCACCTTTGACCCTAGGCCCAATCAATTTGGGCCTTATTACCTACACCCCTTTTTACTACCACCACTCCTAATACTTAAACACCTCCTAACTAATAGAAATAAGTCCTAACTTAATTATTCCACTTAATTAAATTAGACTCCTCATTTATTTACTACACCTCACTCTTTAAATAAATTGATTACCTTATTATTATTTAAATATGGCCAACTAACATATTACTTAATTAAATTAGTCATAATCACTTAATTAAGTAAATTAAATAATCGCCTGAATAAATTAGTTAAATACTTACCTAATTAATTTTGGGGCGTTACAACTCTCCCCCACTTAGAATATTTTCGTCCTCGAAAATCTAACTATCATAGACATGCAAAACTCCAACAATCTCACAACGAACAATAGATTTCTAGTAGAGTATCCTAAATGAAACTCATACCTCTAAAAGTAACCATCACTCCCCTGTAGGCTCCGAACTTTCCAGGATAAACCCTCTACCGCTATACTTCTCCTACTTCGGCTTTGAACACTTGGCAATAATGTGCCCCAATTCCCTTCAGTTGTAGCAGACCCCATCCTTCTTCTCACACTTAGCAGCTACATGACCCTCCTTACCATACTCGTAACACACAATACCCGCCGTAGCGTCTCCCCCACTTGGCTTCTTGTCCAACTCTCCTCTCTCTTGCCCTTACCACTTGACACATCATAGGCTTCCTACTATACCGAGAACTCCTCTTCTCCTTCACTATCTTGTACGAACGATTGCTATCCTCCTCGAAGATCTACGCTAAACTCATGAATTCAACATCCACTCTTCTTATCCCTCTAACCGTCCTCCTCCAAGTCCTATCATATACACAACAGATCAACACTCTTGCCTATATTCTTACTCCCCAATTTGGTATTCCAACCTGTAGGTTGTCAAAATCCTACCCGACTACTCAACACAAGAGACAACAACGATTATGGCCAGAGGCCCAACAACCCTAACAACCGTGATTAACACAACAATACCAACAATCAAGAACAATTTATCATATATCGAACATCATTCACATCAACAGTTAACACGTTCTCAACAACAAAATTCAACTTTAACCTATTCAACAAATTAATTGTTTTGTTCAACGTTCAAATTAGTCCCCTAAACTCGAGTGCAGAAAATTTTGTAACTTTGCGCCTACTTTGGCGAATTAATTAAAATAGTAAACGACCTCAGATTTCGACAAATAAATACTTGTTGGAAAGCTACGGGTGTGTAGTTTCTGAATATATCCTTAAAGTTTCAAAACAATGAGCCAATTAGTACAGTTTTTAGAAACAACCCAAACAGTTTTCAGACTTGACAGATTCTGCCCTCCTATTTCATTTCACGTTAAACTGACTTAACTTGACCGAATGAGACAAAACTTCGGCCCGAATAAAAACATTTTGAGTATAGTTTCTAATGGGAAAAGAATCGTTCAAAACGGAGTTCGTTTGTGGACATAAAACTCGCAAAAACTGAACCTACTCACAGGTTGATTCTAGAAAATTTGACTCGACTTTGGAGATTCATAACTGGAGCTACACAACTCCGAATTTAATGAAACTAGTGCCAAAACGACCGGCTCTAAGTCTATTTTCAAAAACACTCAGCCCCATAATTTTTGACTCAACCAAACAGTACCAGTTCTTAAAAGACTGAAACAGCATCCAGTAACACACAGAAATCATACGCAAGTAAAACTCATCATGATCAATTACCAAACCAATTATAATCATCACATACTTTTGCATTTCATCAAACGCCAAACAAGCATAACCAATCATGCAACCAATTCAAACACACAATCCCGAAAAGGTTAACATATAGGCATATTCTTCGATTTTCTCTATTCCTAGGGATTGGCTAACATGTCATTTTACAATATCCCTAGAAAATATCATGGGACATGTAATCCTACCAAATTGAACTAATTTCATATCACAAAGAATATAACCAACACATGCATCATAAAACAATTGCTTTGACTCAAGACTTGATATTAATTTAATCAAATGAAATTAATTACCCTTGTTAATACTTAGCAAGGAAAAACAATTCAAGGCATGGAAGTACACAAAAGTCTCATTGCACAATTTTCATCATCATATTTATAAGCTTCGTAAAACAATCTCCAATAAATGGCACACAATACTAACATCAACAACAAGGCCACGCTTAAATCATAAAGCGAACAAGTTTCCACAATTGTAATTCACACTCAGAAGGCACTTAAAATTAGCCATGTTTGTGTTCTAAAATCTTGACAGTCATTTTTGAACTCACCTCCTCATATCATAAAAATTCTATCTTATCTAACCTTGCTATTAGTGTAAAACTCCCTCATTTTCAAACAACATCAAATTATAACCTAATCGATCCAAGGACCAAGTCAGTCACATTTTGAAATAACATCTTAGAATAATTTGGAAACAAAATTTCAACACTAATTTGACATCCCCTTCATTTTCCAATATAAATTTTCCAAGTACCATTTTTCGAAAACCTTGGAACTCACATTTTGTTCAAAAAGGAAGTTGTATGCAAAACCCCAAATCTCACTATCACATGAACATGCACCCACATAACAACTACTTATTAGTTCAAAATTTAGTTTCCGACATAAACCCTAACGGTAAGGAAAATTAATCATTTAATTTTGACAAATCACATCATGCTCACGTCACACGTCAAATTGAAACACCGAAAGTGTCAAAACTTCAAGTTATGCAACTTTAATTGAATGAATGAAAATATATCCTTACACAACATTTCATTTTAGCACACTAACTTCGAAACAATTAAGCACAAACCAATTTAGTTCATATGCGTCACAAAACAATCAACTTATGTCAAGGACGTCAATCAAGTGCAATAATATCAAGCAATCCTTCAAATATTGCCTAGTGTATAATTTACCAAGATTTAGGTCGCATAAGGGTACTCTCTATATTCTAATAAGCTACTCAAGCAATCAATCAAATTAAAATTAGTGCATGCATCCGAAGTTAATAGTAACTATGAGTTATTGTCGCCTCTTTCATTGGGGATGAGTGATTGGGGTGATCGGTCCCTCCTACTCATGCAGCCAACTAATTAAGGTCACAAAAACTACTTTCTTTCAAATTTATATCTACTACATTAAAAGACTTTTAACGCAGTCCGGAGTGCGAAGGCGTCGTCACGACTTTCACTCCTATGACGTCGTTAGAACTCTTTTAATCACACATCTTAATGATACAGACAACAGTCACGAACAGACAAAATCAATGGTATAACCACGATTCACGCTGATTCGATCCACATATACTTCGATAATACAATATAATTTTCAATCGTAACCTAACAATTAAGTCATAAGGCACGTCAATTAATTAACAAACCAACAAAATTAACAGTAATTAAACAGCAACATAGTTACGATTTAAAACGAGTACCAAGACTCGAGGGTTAACAGACTCGACAACTTGGCGACGACCGAACCGCGCTCACGATACCACTAATGTAACACCCCTTCTACTACTTATTATTTATTTAATAAAAATCGAGTTTTTCAAAATTTGTCCACGCACCTCAAAGAGGGTGGTACATTTAACAAAACATTATCAAAACATATTTAAAAATTCAAACGCATCTAGTGCGTAAACTGCATATCATGTCACAAGGATAGAACCCTAAAACTCATTTAATGTTTACAATCATCCGAGAAATAGTTCACAAAGAAATGAAAATAAAATCAAGTTCAACACCCTCATTATACAATTTAAATCGATTCACCCAAAACATAAAATAACAATACTAAGACCCCAATCCCGGTGTTACTAGATCGAGAGCCGACTCAAGACCCCAAAAGCCTAGGTATCTTCACTCAGATTCACTGCATGTCGCCACGAGAGCGAGCAACATAAAAATGCTAGGGTGAGTCTCTTTACATAAATAATAACCAGTAAGATAAGCATTATATTCGGAAAACATCTAGTAACGGCAAATCATAGCAATTAAGCATTCACCATTCAATTAGAACATCAACAAGTCACAACAGAGGATTAATTAAGCATCAATGAGAATCCAAAAATATGCATGATGATATGCATGTGTGCAATATGCATGTGGATCCATCATCACCTCAAAAACCCCGTCGGGTACCCACCGCATGTGGCCGAAGCCTCCCGTCGCAAATTGGCCGAAGCCCCCGTCGCGTAATGCATATGATTCATGTGACACTATGACAAATGCATCACAACACAACAATCACATCACATCAATTTTTAACCACCATATCATCAATTATCACCCACCACATTATCAATTATTAATCACCACCACATCATTTATTGACCACCACTTGATCAATAATTAACCACTTCTTGATCATTTATTAACCACCACATGATCAATTATTAATCACCACCACATCATTTATTAACCACCACATGATCATTTATTAAGTTGATTCTTACCTAAAAAGAACAACCACTTCACAAGGACCCTCTTCACACTTAAGGACTATTTTTGACCCACCAAAGATTAATTTAACACTCAAGGGATTATTTTGGCACATTGTGATTAATTTAGTATTTAGGGGCTTATATTCACCTATTAGGATTAATCGGACTCTAAGGGATTATTTTGTCGCGCCAAGGATTAATTTAATTCTTAGGGACCATTTGGTCACGCCAAGGATTAAATTAATTCTTATGGATTAAACCATCACTTAGACACATTTTAGACACTTAGGCGCCAAGGGGCAGCCACTTTGGCGCCCCCACTTAGCGCAACACACACACACACAGCAACACACACACCCACAGGCGCCAAGTTTCTAGGAAGCGCGCCTCACTCAATGAACCCACTCACCAAAGAAGACACACACACCGGGCGCCAAGTTCCCAGCCGAACCGCGCCTCCCTCGCACTCACTCACGCACAAACCACACGGCGCCCAGCGGCGCCAAAACCCCAAAGACTCGCGCCTGCTTACGTGTCACGCTAAAACACACACACACTCGCCTGTGCACAGGCGCCAAATTCCTCAGGAATTGGCGCCCCCCCTGCTGGAACATGCCCAGACCGTGACACATTTCCCCCAAACCGTAACACTGGGCGCCAATTTGCCTAGCAAATGGCGCCTCCCTGCTGCACCAAGACATCCAAAGAACATCCAGTCCCCCAGTGCGCCACTTGCTTAGGCATTTGGCGCCCCAAAGCACTCCCACTCAAAACAATTCAAATCCAATTTTCTCTTCAACAATTTATTTTCTCACACAACCACACATATAAATACATTAAATCCATCTCATTAAATTATCATATACACACACCCATCTTCATGGTCACATTTTCTCAAACATATAGCATACATAAATCACAACTTACATTTTTCCATCAACAAGTAATGTGATACCAACAATGGCAATTAATTCACACATCAACCAACATACAATCACATTAATTTCACACAACAATCATAGAATGAACACAAATCCACACAATCAATTCATGCTAGGCTATTTTCCTACATAACACATATTCTACAAGTTATTATGAACATATTGAGAATCCCCTAACCTTCAAATTGCAACCCAAGCAAGTCACCTCCACTAGCAACCCAAAAATCACCAAATTAGCTTCCCAAATAATTTGAGCTCCAAAACCCCATCCATGGTAAAAGGAGGATGAAAGGGAATTAGTGTAAGAAACTTATACTAATTGATAGAGGAAGAAAAATGAGGAAGAAGGGTGCTAAATACACTTACCCAAGGCAAACCAATGAAATTTCTCTCCTCCCCCAAGCTTGGACAAAGAACGTATTACCTCCACCCTTTCTCCTATTCCCTTTTCTTTTCCACTTTGTTCCTTTCCCTTCCTCACCGTAGTAATAACCCTTTCTTTCTCTCAATCCCATTCCTTTTAATTCACCTTTGACCCTAGGCCCAATCAATTTGGGCCTTATTACCTACACCCCTTTTTACTACCACCACTCCTAATACTTAAACACCTCCTAACTAATAGAAATAAGTCCTAACTTAATTATTCCACTTAATTAAATTAGACTCCTCATTTATTTACTACACCTCACTCTTTAAATAAATTGATTACCTTATTATTATTTAAATATGGCCAACTAACATATTACATAATTAAATTAGTCATAATCACTTAATTAAGTAAATTAAATAATCGCCTGAATAAATTAGTTAAATACTTACCTAATTAATTTTGGGGCGTTACAATAAACAACCATTCAGAACTAATTCAAGACTCCTAACTGTCATACACAACATGACAAATAGACACACTTGGTCGGACAGACCGAACTTTTGCTCTGATACCACGAATGTAACACCCCAATTCTACCCGGCAGTTTAATTCAAAAATCAGAGTAATAAAAATCATTTTTCTCATTTAATGGAGTGTTACGCTCCTCTCTTAAAAGTACTCAAACAGTCGGTTCAGCTCAGAAAACATACATCAATACATAACACCATATAAAACGTGGGATCATATCTCATGTTACTCAGCGGAAGTAAAGCTACATCTCAAAATAAGTGCCCAACAGTCTCAAATAGTACACAATACATATAAAGGCTCAACAAATGAGCAAAACAGATCAAAACAAAGTTTATATCCCATCCCCAGGTGCTACGTGATCGAGCGGCACCGACTCGGGGAAAAGTGAAGGTAACAAGCCTTCACTCGACGACTACACATGGTAAACAACAACGAAAGGGTGAGTCTCGAACTATATAATAAAAGTGATAATAGGCAATATATACAATCACAATTCACGGCATAATCAAACACACCAATCATCACTCAATAATATTCATGCACTCATGAGAATGTATGCAATGTAGTTATGCATGTGGTACCATTTGCCTCAGGCGTTCTCAATATTTGCCTCCGGCATTCTCATCAATAATGGAGTCCTCATGACTCGCCCTCGCCGCCCTCGGAGCTTCACAATCATTTTATAAGCTCTACGACCAGCAGTAGAATGTATGCATGAGACTCCATGTAACAATACACACACATTCTCAAACACCTCAATGCACGCACTAACTCTTACCTCAATGATCAATTCTCATTTCATAGCCCTCATGGCTTGGCCTCCGGCTCATGCCCCCATGGCATCCTCGGTCATCTCATTATACACTCTCAACACCATTAAATCCCAAGGACTAATCTCCTCTAGAGTACTCAACCTCACTCGAGGACCTAAACCACCATTTAGGACCAAAACAATCATCTAGGGACCAAATCGTCACCTAGGGACCAAAATAACACACTCTTAGGCACTTGGCGGCACTAGGCGCCATTTTCCCCACATTCAGCGCCCCACAGTGCAACACGAAGACTAGCGCCCGAAACTAAGCACTTTGCGCCCGTGGCAACACGACCAGCTGGCGCGCCACTTTTCTAACCATCCGGCGCCCCTGCAGGCGGCCACAGACCTGACACGAACCTGGACACCAACTCGGACACAAACCCGAAACAGCACTCACCAGGCGCCTGGCGTACATGATTCGCGCCCAACCGACCCAAAGACCCACAACACTTGCAAACCAAAAACCACCCGAGCCAAAATGTTTAAAAATGTTTTGGGCGAGTAAATACAAAATATGGCACGGTGAAATATGCCCAGAAAAGTAAGTTTCACCCAACCCACCCCATTTACACACACCAAGTCACCCCCACCGAGACATTTTTAAAACAACACCTGTAACCAGGAAACCACTCGAGCCAAAACACTTAAAATTGAATTTGGGCAGGTGAATACAAAATTTGGCACAGTAAAATATGTTCGAAAATGTGAGTTTCCTCAACCCACCCCATTTACACACACAAAAACCACCCCCACCGGACATTTTCAAAATGACACTGCAACGAGAAAACCACTCGAGCCAAAACACTTAAAATTGAATTTGGGCGGTGAATACCAAATTTGTACGAGAAAATGTGTCCGAAATACAAGTTTCACCCCCGGCCCCAAAATACTCACATTCTGGCGCCCAGACAGCAAACACACACTCACAGCACTCAAACAGTGCACTGGGCGCCATTTCCCCAGCAACTTGGCGCCCTGGCAGCAACACCCTGCACAAAAACACAACTCCAGCACATGAACAGTAACCCAGGCGCCAATTCCCAAAGAAAGTGGCGCCAGATAAACAACACAAAGACCATAGCCTCATCACGATTGCACAAGGCGCGAGAATCCTAGCCCTTTGGCGCCTATACCTCAAAATCCCCAATTCTCAATTCCTTCCAATTCTAACCACCATATATCATTCCAATTCACTCTATAATCATTTTAACATATTCAATTTCATACCATAACACCCAATCATGCACAAAAACTCATCAAGAACACAAAACACCCAAATTAAAGCCCTAAATCGATTTCTATCATGCAATTTCTCAAATTCACCCAACAACAACTCAATTAACAATCAATTAACATCAAATCAACACTCTATGACTCCTATACAACCTATTATATCCTCTATTATAGAGTGAGACTCCCCTTACCTTGAATTAAACCGTAGAAAGTGATCCTCACCAAGTCACGTACAAGAACTACAGCAACTAAGGCCTTCTTCTCCTTCTCTTGATTGGTGCGAAGCCTTCTCTCCCTCTCTCTAGGGTTTTAGCGCCGATCTCCCTCTCCTTTCTCTTCTCTCCTTTCGCAACTTTCTTTCTTTTCTTTCTTTTGCACAAGTGATGCGAAATGCATCACTCCTGGGAGCCTAAGTCATTGGGCTTGGGCTCTGGGCCAATCTTGCAGACTCAGGTTATTTCCAATACCACTCCCTTTTATTAAAATAAAATACTTTATCATAAACATTATATTATAATTAAATATAATTAGAAAATAGTAGTGCAACTTTTTAAATAATTTAATCAATTGCTTAATTAAATTATTTGGGGTTATTCTGATTCTTAACGGGCAATTAGAGAGAACCAGAAATCAGGCAAGTGTAGGAACTTAGCCGAGAAGAGATGAGGCCGAGGCGGCCGGCAGCTGAGCGCCGTGGAGGCAGGCTCATTGCCCTTGCAAGATAGGAAGACCGCTGTGGGTCCCCTTTGTTGCGCCCGAAAAATCCTGGTTTGGGATTTCTCAGTGTACAACGTGAAAATTGTGAAGCCGCCACTAATATTTTAGTTTTTAGACCAAAACATTAGAAAAAGGTCTTTTTTACAAAAGGCGGGTGGTCTTTCAAAATAGAAATGTAGGTTCTGGGGTTCGGTTAGGTGTGGGAAGGTATTAGCTCCCACACCTCCTTTCTACCGAAAGGGAACCATTAATTCGATGTGTGGTTTGGATTGTTTGATTTGAAAATAAATCATTCTACTTCTTTTCTTTTCCTTTTATTTGAAAGAATTTCTAGAAAACAAGGGAGAAAGGAATCTTTTGGGATTTTTGAAAAGCGAAAACTAAACTTAGATTTTTTTAAAAGAGTGCTTGACGGGATATGACCGGGTCCTACGTTACCCTCAATGACCGAGGATCAAAGCTACGTAGTTCTTAATTCTTTATTTTGTGATTTTTGAAAGCGAGCTTGACGGGATATGACCGGTCCTCACGCCCTCAATGACCGAGGATCAAAGCTACGTAGTTCTTAATTCTTAATTTTTGAGAAAAAATCATGTGTTTTGTTTTATCTTATCTTTTGGGTTTTTGGAAATATGACTCAAGCGTTCATGAATACCAAACAAGCAATGGCTTCGAGTGGCGTTCACTACTAACTTGAAAGAAAAGTGTTGGAACCGATAATCGATCGAGCAATTACTCAAGTGATTACCAATCATAGCGTTTTATTATCTTTTTGAAATTGTTTTGGAAAAGGATGAATCTTAGTGATAATTACCACTAACGACTCATATTGTTTTTGAGTTTTTAACTAACTTGTATTTGATTAAGGTGTGGGAGTTTTCATGATAGTCAAACAAGCAAAGGCTTGAGTGACTACCACTAGTAGCTCCATCATTAACGATCAAACAAGCAATGGCTTCGGTGATGGCTAATGATTTGCTTATGAAAAATGCCTTAGGTTTTTATTTGAAAACATTTGATTTTGGACTTGAAAAGAAAGTAGAACATAACAAATCTTTTTTTTTTCCCAAACCGAGGCAACAACATGAGTATAGGCAAAGCAAACATGAAGAATATTTACAAGTTGCTATGAATACATGATTAAACAAACACATGAGTGTATGAGCATGCAATTGGAGAATACAAGACATAATATTATTGAATGCATAATTAAATGCATGAGCATACAAAAGTGGAAGGCAATGTATGACATTATTGAATGCATGAGTATTTGAATAATGAATGCATAGACATGTGAGGATGCATGGTTATTTAATTATGAATGGACATGTGAGAATGCAAGAGGTATAAACAAGTAAGGATGCATGAGGTACTAACAAGTGAGAGTGCAAATGAGTGTGCAAGAGATATGAATATATGAAAAGGCATGAAGATTAAAACAAGAGAGTATGCAAGAGATACAAGCAAATGAGAATGCAAGAGAGTGAATGAGGTTTTATTTAAGTGCAAGTGGGTGAGAGTGTGTCATAAAAAGTGGTAAGAATTTAGTTGCCTTATTCTTAGGAAATGGTGAAATGTTTTGGTGTTTTAGAGTCTTAAGAAAAAGTGGTAAAAAGTATTTTTGGGTTGATTTTATAAAGTTAAAAAGTTATAAATGTAAACTAGAAAATGTTTTGGGTCTTTTTGTAATTTAAGGAAGGTAAAAAGTAAAGGTAAATTATTAATGAAATGGTAACTTACTTAAGTGAAGGAGGTGAATTATTTAAGTGAAGGTAAATGTTTTTTTACTATTTAGTAACACTTAAATGAATGGTAAAAACTAAAAGGTAAAAAAGTGAAAAAAACACAATTCACAACAATTAATTTACCAAACAAGATCAAACAACAAAATTGAGCAAGTAAATTGGTCACAAAATGACTCTATGGCCGAACCTAGATATATACAATAATGCTCAACTTCAACAAATTTCTTGCAACCAGATCACCTCATTAGACACACACACATAAACCCTAAGATCTACACATGTGTATCACACTCAAACAAGCATCATTTCATTATTTATTCAACTCACAAAATCAAAGAAAATAAGAGATGATGAAACCCTAATTTAGGAACCTAAAACCGAAACCTCAACCTCACAAATCAAACCAAATCTCAACTTGCAAGTTTATAACATGAACAATGGGATGCATATCTCATGTGGAAATTTTTATTCATGCAAAAATGACAAAATGAGTATGAAAAATGCAAGAACAATATGATGAAAACACAAGAAACCTCTCCTCAAGGCCAAGGGTTCACTTCAAGCACCCAAGGCTCCCAAAGTCCTTGACATAGTGCTTGAAATGAACCCTCTAAGCCTCTTAGAGAGGAAAGAGGAGAGATGAAGGGATCTACATGGTGAAAGGTGAAGAAAATGCAAAGGAGAATTTACTTACCTCACAAAATAACTAGGAAATGAAAAAGAGAGCAAGAACTTGAAGAACACAACCTCAACAACCTTGAAACCCCACGCAAATAGCTTCTCTTTGATCAAACTTGAATGATTATTGAAGCTTATGAGGAGATCTTTTGAATGATGAAAGAATTATGGAGTTTTGATGGTGAAAAAATGAAGAAAAGATGGAAGGAAAGTGGGTGGTAGCTACGGCCTAGAGAGGGAAGGAGGAGAGGAGAGATTTGCTAGGGTAAAAATGAGAGGGTGTGTGTGTGTTAGGTCTTATTTTGGGCTTTTATATGAAGTGACAACTTAGGGGTATTTGTGACAATGCATCTCTTGTAAACCACTAGGATTTGATTTTATTTTTGAATGGATGGCTAAGATTGGTGGTCACATGGATTAGGGGTATTTAAAAACACAAGTGAAGGTGAGTGTGTGAGAGAGTGAGCAGGCGCATGTGTGAACAAAAAAAGAAGGGGAAATTTGTGAACAAAAATCTAATTATGGAATGGTGACTCTTGTGAGAAGGATCTAGAATAGGGTTAGGGGTAATTTGGTGAGGGGATGTTATCAAAAAGGAAAGAATGCATTTTTGGTTGAAGAGGTTAGTGTAAGTGTGTGGAATAATTTACCAAAATGGGCAAAATGAAGATATGATCAAATCCAAACTTGGTGAGTAAGAAAAGAAGTGTGTAGAAGATTTTTATGAGAGAGGAAGAGATATTTTCGTGCATAGGCTGAACATGGAGAGGGAAATTAGAAAAAAACTTGTTTTTGGTCTTTTTCTTATTGAGGACACTTCCCATTTTGCATTTTTGAAATTTGAATTTTTGGGCATGCAAAATGGGAATGCACCTATTGAAAATGTGTTACATATTTTTGGGCACCATAAAATAGTCTCCTAATTACTCTAGACAAACAAAATTGTTATTTAGTAATTGGGAATATTAAATGGTCTTTTAATATTTTTATGCAATAAAAATAGGAAAATGCATTTTAATTATTTTAGGCTAGGATATTCTCTCTAAAAATTGTACAAAAATTATCTTGGATAAGAGAAAAATGTACTTTTGGTATGTGCATACTTTTGTGAGAAAATTATCCTGTTGCGTAAAATGACTAAAATGCCCTTTACCCTAAAAATCCTATTTTGTCCAAAAGTGCATTTCAACTCCAAAAATGATTTTAGAAACTTTGAAATGACTTTAGGACCCTAAATGCAATGCATGATTCTTTTTCTTCTATTTATTTATTTTTGGGGAAAATTAGGGTTTTACCACTAGCCTAGGATAAAATTGGGGTATGATAATTGCCCTCTTTATTTGGATTTTATCAAGAAATATGAATCGCATGAAGACATATTTTTCTCAGATAAAATAGAAATAAAGAATTCAGAAATCATGCCAATTTTGTCCATTTGGGGAAACTCGGATTTCTTTTTTTTCTTCCTCTTTTTTTTATTATTTATTTTTTTATTATTTATTTATTATTATTATTGTTTTTTTTTTTTTTTGACAGAAAAGATAAAAGGGGTACCTCGCGTCTTTGGCGATAAATGGACACTTAGCGTGCAAAAAGCGGTAAAATGCCCAAAGTTGCCTAAAACTGTAATCCTTAAACGAACTCTTGGCGAATCCGAGTTTGCACGCGGCTTGGAGGAGCACGTTCTTCCTGAAATCTCTGGTCTTTCGAGCGACCGGGGGGATCGTTATCAGCTCCGGAACTGATATACCGATCAATCTGCGGCGTCCACTGTATCTTAGGCTTGATACAACTATTCCACTATGCCTCGCATGAAATTTGCGGTCCATCGCGTTGCTCGTATCACGATGTGAGACCTCTCTTTTTGCGCGCTTGGCGCTCTCTTTTCTCTTGCGGCGGCTGGCGCTCTCTGTTTCTTCTCTTGCGTGCTTGGGCGCTCTGTTCTTTTCTTGCGCACTTGGGCGCTCTCCGTTTCTTCTCTTGCGTGCTTGGGCGCTCTCTATTCTTCTCTTTGCGCGCTTGGGCGCTCTGTTTCTTTTCTTGCGTGCTTGGGCGCTCTATTTTCTTCTCTTGCGCGCTTGGACGCTCTCTGTTCTTTTCTTGCGTGCTTGGACGCACTCTTTTCTTTTTCTTGTGCGCTTGGGCGTTCTCTTATCTTTTCTTTTGTGCGCTTGGGCGCTCTGTTTTCTTCTTTTGCGCTTGGGCGCTCTTTTTCTTCTTTTGCGCTCTTGGGCGCTCTGCCTGCTTTTCTTTGCGCGCTTGGGCGCTCTTTTTCTTCTTTTTTTGCGCGCTTGGCGCGCTGCTTTTTCTTTTTTGCGCTTGGCGCTCTTTCTCTTTGCTTGGCGCGCTTGGCGCTCTTGCTTCTTTCTTTGCGCTTGGCGCTCTCTTTTCTTTCTTTTGCGCGCTTGGCGTTCTTTTTTTCTTCTCTTGCGCGCTTGGGCGCTCTCTTTTCTTTTCTTTTTCTTTTCTTCTCTTTCTCTTTTTCTCTTTTTTTCTCTTCTCTAGACTCTTTTCTTTCTTTTCTTCTTTCTTTTCTGGACTCTTTTTCCTTTTCTGGACTCTCTTTTTCTCTGGACTCTTTTTTTTTTTCTCTCTCTCTTCTCTCTCTTCTTTTCTTTTCTTTCTCTCTCTCCTCTCTCTCTTCTTTTCTTTCCTCTAAACTCTTTCTCTCTTTTCTTTTCTCTAAACTCTTTCTCTTTCTTTTTGTTTCTCTCTTTTTCCCTTCCTTTTCTCTAAACTCTTTCTCTTTTTTTTCCTTTTTCTCGCTTCTCTTTTCTCCTTTTTTTCTGTTTCTCTTTCTTTTTCTCCTCTCCTCTGAACTCTTCCTCTTGCCTCTTTCTTTCCTCTGAACTCTTTCTCTTTTCTTTTCTCTTCCTTCCTTTTTTTCTTTTGTTTTCTTTAAACTCTTAACTAGGGAAGCGCTTTCTAGAAATCGAAGCGAGCATTAACACCGAGGTGTTTATCCTCTCCCACTTATTTGCAGTGAAAAGAAAGAACCAATGCATGCAATGCAAATGCCATGATTGTTATTTTCTTTTCCTTTTTCTTATGATGAATGTAATGCAAATACCTAAATTTCTCTTTTCTTTATTTTCTATGTCCGATGAGTGCATGGTTTTATGCTTGATGAATGTAATGCATGACTTTATTTGTTCAGTATGCTAATGCAAAATTTATGGTGTTTGATAGTATGTAATGCTCTTGTGTTTTGATGAGATGGCGGATGACATGCAATGGAAAACTCTTCTTTTTGCCTTTTTCTATGAAATGTCTAATGCAAAATGTGATGCTCTAATGATGAATGACATGCAATGATCTTATTTTTTCCTTTTTATGAAGGGCGAACATTAATATGATGCCAATGCAATGAAAAGATTCTGCTTTTTATTATTTTCCTCTATGAAATGCAAGTATTAATATGGCGCAACCGACGTGGACCATTTTTGTTATGTGATGAATGCACAAAAATGCAAATGTAATGTTTTGATGCATATCTTTGTAATGAATAGATTGCAATGCCTAGATGCATGAGGCAAACCGCTTCATTGCTCTTTATTTACATTTTACCAAGAACTACAGATATCTATATGATGCAAATGTAATGCAAAGACGTGTTATGCGAATGCATGTGATGCGATGATCTTAGTGGAATGCTTGGATGGTATGTTTTGATTTTCTTCTTCTATTGCTTTTTCTCTTTTTTTGTTTTTGGTTTGAGGTCAACGCTTTAAGCCTACAGTTATAACCTAGTCCCTAAGGATGAAGGCGAGCAAAAGCCCTAAAAGATAACAACTGATCCCTAAGGATGATGAAGCGAGCACTAAAGCCCTAAAAGATAACAACCTAATCCCTAAGGATGAAGCGAGCACTAAAGCCCTAAAAGATAACAACCTAATCCCTAAGGATGAAGGCGAGCACTAAAGCCCTAAAAGATAACAACCTAATCCCTAAGGATGAAGAAGCGAGCACTAAAGCCCTAAAAGATAACAACCTAATCCCTAAGGATGAAGGCGAGCACTAGAGAGCCCTACAAGATAACAACCTAATCCCTAAGGATCGAGGCGAGCACCAAGCCCTAAAAGATACAACCTAATCCCAAAGGATCAAGGCGAGCACTGAAGCCCTAAAAGCGGTCAACTTTGGGTGACCCTCATGCGCCAAGATAACTGGTTAAAGAACTTTTCTATATTTTGCTATGTGAGGAATGCAAATGCAATGCTTTGATGCATGATGTGACATGAATTTTTGGTTTTGATGAACATTTTTGTAATGATGAGACACGAGACTGTGGATGCAAAAAGTGAAATTGAATCCTGATCATTCTTTCTGAAAAAGCTAATTTTGATTTAAACCCCGGTGTTCTCAAGGTTTTTATTTACAAACAAGCTCGTTTATGCTTTCTCTTTCTTTCCATGATGACTGAATTTTGGATATCACGTAATTAACTTGTGCTCTCTTCTCTTTGAAGCATTTGTCTAGTAAGCATGCATAGAGGTGCAAATGTGAATGAATGAGTCAGTCAACTTGGAATGGACATTTATGGCAAGTGAAGGAATGACAGACATGGTTATTGCCAAAGCTCATGAGTGCCCCAATTCAGGTCTTTGATGAGTGAATAGCTTGCCCCTGTCTAGTGGTGACAACAACTAGGGGTGTAGAAGATAATGAATTGGGAATGCTTCGGCTTTCGAAATGAAGGGTGAAGCAAAAGAGATTTGGTCTCAACCCATAAAGTTTGATGTTGCCCCAGTCATAACAAGGACAAAACTGCTCCAATTCAAGCTTTTGGTAACTATGAATGAACGACTTGCCCCTGTTTGGAGGTATTGACAACTGGAGTGACATGGGATGGGCATTTGAACAAAATTTCCCAAGACCAGGGTGGGTGGGTGGTGAAGAGAATGCCCCCCAACTTTTAGTGCAAATCTTTTGGTTCTCTGTGAATGTCTCGACTTTTGGTGTGAATGAAGCCTCACTTGGTGATCACTAGACCTTGTTTCAATGCAACATGAATGTATCTTGGAGTGCAAGTCCTTCTAACTTTTTGATTGTTTGTTTTTTTCTTTTGAGCGACTTTCTTTTTTCTCGCTTGTTTGTTTTTGTTCCTCATTTCTTTTTCCTAAGGGTTTTTCCTTGATCGACTTTCTTTTTTCGATCATTTGTTTTTCTTTTAGCAAAAACACATTGTAGGCGGATAAACTTAGTTGTCCCGAGATTTAAAATTTGAGAAAACAACGTGTCATCATCATTGATCGGAATGGACTTTTCGGATTGTGGTGTTTTGTGGAGGAAGGATGATTAGGCTTAATGAAGTGTTTGAGGCTAATGGGAGGATGAGTTTTGTTCGGCGTTGATTGACGGTTAATGGTCTATGAGGAAATGGTTATTGGGCTTGTTTGGGCTTTGTTATGGCAAATTTGTGTCTCATGGTATGATGGCTAAGGGGTTTGATGTTGAGGCCAAAGGAAGTGTTTAAGGTTTACTAAGGAGAGGTGTATGGGAATGATGAAGTGTTTGAAGATTTATTGAGACAAGGATCTCGGTGTATCACTCACCACTTACATTTCTTTTGTATTTTCCTTTGTTTTGGGATTTTCATTTTTGAATCCCTTTTTGATTTTCTTTGATTTTTTTTTTTTTTTTTTTTTTTATGATTCTTCTTTTTTTCTTCTTTTTTTTGATTTTCTCTTTTTTGTTCTATGATACCTTTCCTTCTTTGACTCGGGTGAGTGATAAAAAAGATGAGGCATTTTTTTGATATTTGAGGCGATCCTTGTCTAGGTGATTTTGGATTTTGGTTTTCTTGGCTTAAGGTGGGTAGGAGAGGGATTTTCTGGGATTTTGGGATTTCTGAGGATATGGCCAAACTTCATTTCAAATCCCGATTGCTTATTTTTTTAAAACATGACTACAGTTCATCTATCTATATGTGTTTGCTCCTTTCTTCGCATTTTCCTTTTTTATGCCCTAATTTTTGCCTGGATCGCTCTTTGCGAGTTTTCAATCCACCGGGCGCTCTTTTTTTGCCTAGGCCGCCCTTTGCGGGTTTCAACCTAGCGAGCTTATTTTCTTGTTTATTATTATTTTTGAAAGACTTGCACTAAGGGAATATGATATTAACAAGGGGAAATTAGTGATCACGACTTTGAGCATGGAGGACTTAAAGTGCTAGTGAGAATGAACCAAAAAGGTCAAGTATGCACCGATGGGAGAGAACATGCACTTAATGGGTGGACGGGGCGGGGTTTAGACTTGGATGGGGAATGATGATGAATGAAGGACGTTGACTGACTCAAACAAGAGAAACTGTACGTGGGATGCATGCTTACTAGAAGAACGCTTCATAGAGAGTCAACAAAAAATTTTCTTTTATGGATGAGATGCAACTCTTTTGGAAGAAACGCAAACGAGCTATTGATTTGAAAAACTGAGTTCCTTGGAACACCTTGAGTTTGCAACCAAGTAAGGCTAAACTTTTCAAAAAGGATGATTATTTTGCAAGAACGTCTCACTTCTCATCACAACTTTTATTTTATGCAATGAATGAATGAACAGATTATGATATGCAAATGCGTGAAAAAATGATCACTTGAAAAGTGTAATTATTCTAAAAGGTTTTTTTTTTTATTTTATGATTTTGATGCAAAATGAAATGCATTTTTGAATGATGCAAGAAAGACGCTTTTTCACAATGGAATTTTTATTTGTTATGCTTGACGGGGCGAACCCGCTCCTACGTATCCTCACCTATGATGAGGAATCAAAGCGTACGTAGTTCTACTGTGTCCTTTTTGAAATAATGCTTATGAATGAATGCCATGTTTTGGATGAACTTGGCGAGGAGCTTTTTCCTCTTTTTGATTATAAATGAAATGCTTATGCTATGAAGATGATAATTGTTTTTTTCATTTTATGCAATGAAGTTGAATGCAAGATGAATGATTTTTTCAAAATTGAAACTTTATTTAATGCAAATGATGCAATGATGTAATGATGCCACGATGCAAGATGCCCCCTTTTTTTTTGAAAATCTTTCTTTTTCTTTTTTTTTTTTTTTTTAGGAAAGACATGTCTAAACTACAATGCAACACACAATTTGTATGTCCTCGTGTCCTACAAAGGTGGGAATCCTAAGTTCTAGGGCAACTTCAAAGGTTCCTTCCATGTAGTTCTAACTCACACCCTCACTATGGCTACCAGAGCTATAGAATCCTCATGGCGACATCCACAAATGTAGAGAACTACCAAGTGTGAAGCGTCATGAGAAAGCGTACTCTGGTTGAGACTTTCATGAGTATCAGACAGACAAAAGTCTCGAATGACAGTCACTAATCGTCTCCACTCTCCTAGGTGTTTTTTGGATCCGGGTATAGGAGCCCACTCATAACATACAAAATGTAAGGTGTGAAAGTGTGTGATTGAGGACATACTTTTCTAAAATCTACCCTCCCACACTGCAAGGAAAAAGCCGACCAGTCGGCATGTAGCAAGCGGTAATATGTCGTCTACCCTAAGGTTTAGCATCACTTCAAAACAAATGAACTAACCTAAGGTGTCATCAACAACCATATAGAGCTTACCTCAAGAAAGGGAGCAGAGAAGAAGGGATTATGATAGATGGGGAAAGCATGCATAGTTATAAGCATATAAAGAAAGAAAAGAAAAAGTAAGGAAATGAAGAAGTAAAATGAAAACTAATTCAAATCAAACATTTTGAACCACACATCGGATTAATTAGGCTTGACCCACTTTTTTTTTTTAAAAAAAAAAATGTCCCCGATGAAGTCGCCACTATTGCGCTAGAAAAATCTGGTTTGGGATTTCTCGATGTACAACGTGTGAAAATTGTGAAGCCGCCACTAATATTTTAGTTTTTAGACCAAAACATTAGAAAAGGTCTTTTTACAAAAGGCGGGTGGTCTTTCAAAATGCAAATGTAGGTTCTGAATTCGGTTAGGTGTGGGAAGGTATTAGCACCCACACCTCCTTTCTACCGAAAGGGAACCATTAATTCGATGTGTGGTTTGGATTGTTTGATTTGAAAATAAATCATTCTACTTCTTTTCTTTTCCTTTTATTTGAAAGAATTTCTAGAAAACAAGGGAGAAAGGAATCTTTTTGGGATTTTTGAAAAGCGAAAACTAAACTTAGATTTTTTTTAAAAGAGTGCTTGACGGGATATGACCCGGTCCTACGTACCCTCAATGACTGAGGGATCAAAGCTACGTAGTTCTTAATTCTTTATTTTGTGATTTTTTGAAAGCGAGCTTGACGGGATATGACCCGGTCCTACGTACCCTCAATGACTGAGGGATCAAAGCTACGTAGTTCTTAATTCTTAATTTTTGAGAAAAATCTGTGTTTTGTTTTATCTTATCTTTTGGGTTTTTGGAAATATGACTCAAGCGTTCATGAATACCAAACAAGCAATGGCTTGAGTGGCGTTCACTACTAACTTGAAAGAAAAGTGTTGGAACCGATAATCGATCGAGCAATTACTCAAGTGATTACCGATCAAGCGTTTTATTATCTTTTTGAAATTGTTTTGGAAAAGGATGAATCTTAGTGATAATTACCACTAACGACTCATATTGTTTTTGAGTTTTTAACTAACTTGTATTTGATTAAGGTGTGGGAGTTTTCATGATAGTCAAACAAGCAAAGGCTTCGAAAGTGACTACCACTAGTAGCTCCATCATTAACGATCAAACAAGCAATGGCTTGGTGATGGCTAATGATTTGCTTATGAAAAATGCCTTAGGTTTTTATTTGAAAACATTTGATTTTGGACTTGAAAAGAAAGTAGAACATAACAAATCTTTTTTTTATTCCAAGCCAGAGGCAGGCAACAACATGAGTATAGGCAAACCAAACATGAAGAATATTTACAAGTTGCTATGAATACATGATTAAACAAACACATGAGTGTATGAGCATGCAATTGGAGAATACAAGACATAATATTATTGAATGCATAATTAAATGCATGAGCATACAAAAGTGGAAGGCAATGTATGACATTATTGAATGCATGAGTATTTGATTAATGAATGCATAGACATGTGAGGATGCATGGTTATTTAATTATGAATGGACATGTGAGAATGCAAGAGGTATAAACAAGTAAGGATGCATGAGGTACTAACAAGTGAGAGTGCAAATGAGTGTGCAAGAGATATGAATATATGAAAAGGCATGAAGATTAAAACAAGAGAGTATGCAAGAGATACAAGCAAATGAGAATGCAAGAGAGTGAATGAGGTTTTATTTAAGTGCAAGTGGGTGAGAGTGTGTCATAAAAAGTGGTAAGAATTTAGTTGCCTTATTCTTAGGAAATGGTGAAATGTTTTGGTGTTTTAGAGTCTTAAGAAAAAGTGGTAAAAAGTATTTTTGGGTTGATTTTATAAAGTTAAAAAGTTATAAATGTAAACTAGAAAATGTTTTGGGTCTTTTTGTAATTTAAGGAAGGTAAAAAGTAAAGGTAAATTATTAATGAAATGGTAACTTACTTAAGTGAAGGAGGTGAATTATTTAAGTGAAGGTAAATGTTTTTTTACTATTTAGTAACACTTAAATGAATGGTAAAAACTAAAAGGTAAAAAAGTGAAAAAAACACAATTCACAACAATTAATTTACCAAACAAGATCAAACAACAAAATTGAGCAAGTAAATTGGTCACAAAATGACTCTATGGCCGAACCTAGATATATACAATAATGCTCAACTTCAACAAATTTCTTGCAACCAGATCACCTCATTAGACACACACACATAAACCCTAAGATCTACACATGTGTATCACACTCAAACAAGCATCATTTCATTATTTATTCAACTCACAAAATCAAAGAAAATAAGAGATGATGAAACCCTATTTAGGAACCTAAAACCGAAACCTCAACCTCACAAATCAAACCAAATCTCAACTTGCAAGTTTATAACATGAACAATGGGATGCATATCTCATGTGGAAATTTTTATTCATGCAAAAATGACAAAATGAGTATGAAAAATGCAAGAACAATATGATGAAAACACAAGAAACCTCTCCTCAGGCCAGGGTTCACTTCAAGCACCCAAGGCTCCCAAAGTCCTTGACATAGTGCTTGAAATGAACCTCTAAGCCTCTTAGAGAGGAAGAGAGGAGAGATGAAGGGATCTACATGGTGAAAGGTGAAGAAAATGCAAAGGAGAATTTACTTACCTCACAAAATAACTAGGAAATGAAAAAGAGAGCAAGAACTTGAAGAACACAACCTCAACAACCTTGAAACCCCACGCAAATATAGCTTCTCTTTGATCAAACTTGAAATGATTATTGAAGCTTATGAGGAGATCTTTTGAATGATGAAAGAATTATGGAGTTTTGATGGTGAAAAAATGAAGAAAAGATGGAAGGAAAGGGGGTGGTAGCTACGGCCTAGAGAGGGGAAGGAGGAGAGGAGAGATTTGCTAGGGTAAAAATGAGAGGGTGTGTGTGTGTTAGGTCTTATTTTGGGCTTTTATATGAAGTGACAACTTAGGGGTATTTGTGACAATGCATCTCTTGTAAACCACTAGGATTTGATTTTATTTTTGAATGGATGGCTAAGATTGGTGGTCACATGGATTAGGGTATTTAGAAAACACAAGTGAAGGTGAGTGTGTGAGAGAGTGGGCGCATGTGTGAACAAAAAGAAGGGGAAATTTGTGAACAAAAATCTAATTATGGAATGGTGACTCTTGTGAGAAGGATCTAGAATAGGGTTAGGGGTAATTTGGTGAGGGGATGTTATCAAAAAGGAAAGAATGCATTTTTGGGTGAAGAGGTTAGTGTAAGTGTGTGGAATAATTTACCAAAATGGGCAAAATGAAGATATGATCAAATCCAAACTTGGTGAGTAAGAAAAGAAGTGTGTAGAAGATTTTTATGAGAGAGGAAGAGATATTTTCGTGCATAGGCTGAACATGGAGAGGGAAATTAGAAAAAAACTTGTTTTTGGTCTTTTGTCTTATTGAGAGACTTCCCATTTTTGCATTTTGAAATTTGAATTTTTGGGCATGCAAAATGGGAATGCACCTATTGAAAATGTGTTACATATTTTTGGGCACCATAAAATAGTCTCCTAATTACTCTAGACAAACAAAATTGTTATTTAGTAATTGGGGAATATTAAATGGTCTTTTAATATTTTTTATGCAATAAAAATAGGGAAAATGCATTTTAATTATTTTAGGCTAGGATATTCTCTCTAAAAATTGTACAAAAATTATCTTGGATAAGAGAAAAATGTACTTTTGGTATGTGCATACTTTTGACGAGAAAATTATCCTGTTGCGTAAAATAACCAAAATGCCCCTTACCCTAAAAAATCCTATTTTGTCCAAAAAGTGCATTTCAACTCCAAAAATGATTTTAGAAACTTTGAAATGACTTTAGGACCCTAAATGCAATGCATGATTCTTTTTCTTCTATTTATTTATTTTTGGGGAAAATTAGGGTTTTACCCTAAGCCGGACAAAATTGGGGTATGACAGCTGCCCCTCTTTATTTGGATTTTATCAAGAAATATGAATCGCGCAAGACATATTTCGAAGATAAAATAGAAATAAAGAATTCAGAAATCATGCCAATTTTGTCCATTTGGGGAAACTCGGATTTCTTTTTTATCTTCCTCTTTTTTATTGGGGTATGACACCCTTCTCCTTCTTCTCACCGATGCCAGCTGTGTGGCGATCGGCCTTGGTACCGGAGCTGTTGGGGGTGCCCGACCTTCACTTTCATCCTACCGAGGCCAGCTGTGTGGTTGATCGTCCTTGGTACCGAGTACGTAATAGGCGCTCAACCTTCTTACCGGTGTCGCTTAAGACGACCGGCCTTCGGGGCGAAGACCACGCAAATGGTCTCCTTCCTTCGGCCTCTTGACGGAACTCGTCAGTTCAGGCATCAAGAGGGAAGGCTGGGCACACATAAAGCGTAATTGGGAAACCGTTCGACCCCTGACGGGACTCGTCAGCCCGCGCCGAGGGGAAGGGCAACTTGACGGATTCTCGGTGAAGCCTGAAGAGGCTATCCAGGTTCGATGAGGCCGGGTTCTCTCGATTCACAGTGAAAACTTAATCGATGAGAACCGTTGAGGCCAGGTTCTCTGATGACAGTGAAAACTTAACAGTCAGAGAATCGTTGGAGCCTGAAGAGGCTATTCGGCTAGAGCTCGGAAGGGAGCTGTTGAAGCCTGAAGAGGCTATTCAGGTAGAGCTCGGAAGCGAGTTGTTGAAGCCTGAAGAGGCTATTCAGGTAGAGCTCGGAAGCGAGCTGTTGAAGCCTGAAGAGGCTATTCAGGTTCAAAGTAAGCTCAGGGCAGGATGAGTTCTAGAAAGCTAACCAGCTCCCACTATGGTCGCCATTGTTCGGTACCTAGGCTTTGGAGAAGCTCTTCGACCAGGGGTACTTAGCTGTCCCGAGATCATCTTGTTGCTATTTGGTGCTTGGAATCCAGGCTCGAGTTGTGGAGGTTCGAGCATGCCCACGTCGGGTGGGGGGTACCTGCAAAACACTCCGACGCTCAAATCAGAATATGTCCGATTATATGTAGATGGACAAGATAAGAATGCAGAGAATGAAAAGAGAGAGATAGAAGGCTCAGAGAGAGCGATGTAGCAAATGAGAGAGACGTACCGGGGTAGAGGGTCGGACCTCTATTTATAGGGAAAGGAGGCGTACCGTAGCCGTCGGATCTGGCGGAAGGATCCTAGCTGTCGGCCTTGCTAAAGCGATGAAGGATAGAATGGACCGAAGTGTTGGGCTGGCCCAATGCTCACTGGGGCGCTGCAGCCCAGGTCGGAACAGGAATTCTGGTGTGTTACGTCTATACTTTTGCATATGCTGTAGCAATAGATGTTGCAGCAAGAGAAACAACACAACTGAATTAGAAAACCAAGTCACTAAGTTGCGAATTAATTAAACAGTCTATTAAACTCTTAATATCTTCGGCAACGGCACCAAAAGTGCATGTTAGCCTTTATATAATCATACTAGTGTTCTAATGTAACAATATTACATCGGTAGATTTTTTTTACAGTAAAATTAACAAAGTCACTAGTAGATTTTTTTCCAGTAAAATTACATTAAAGATTCTATATCACAGATGATCGTATCTGACCAATAGAGATTGAGTCGCCGCTGCTATTCTGCTGGCCGGTCACTGAAGACAGTTCTGGACCGGTCTTGAATGCCCTCGGGTGGTACCTGCAAAGACATTCCGACGCTCAAGTCAGAGGTGTGCTATCGGGAAGGATTCACAAGGTAGGATTACATACCTGATGTTGAGGTCGAGGGCAGTACTTATACCCCTGAGGCGCCCTGGTCGTTGCGCATTATTCGGCCGGGCGCGAGACTTGCGCTCCAAGTCATGTGTTTGGGCCGAGTTGGGCCTTCTTAGATGGGTTGGGACGCTGGCCAGATTCGTGGCGTACTATTCCATTGGGCTTGCTAGCCCACTCCAGAACAGTTGCCCCCTAAGCCTAGGTCGCTTAAGGGCGGGCTGAGGCTTGAACCGTTGCCCCCCAGCGGTCGCTACCGCCCTGGATCGGCCGTTTGTGTGCGGCGTTTGGCCTTCGTTAATACAATTTAATGCGTAATGAATGACGTGACCTTCGCATTTCCCAAGATATCTTTTGGGGTTCCCCATGTAACGGTTAGGAGGGAATGCGAACAGTCGTGTCGCTGCAGGTGCAGAGTCTCGTCGTTTCAAATCTGGCCTAGTACGCACGTTGGGCCCCTCTATAAATAGAACACTCAGTCAGCTTGATTTCCACACTTCTAGAATCGAACCTCTGCTGCCGACCGAGCTCTCTGCTAACGATACGAAGTGCTGTTGTGCGAAAGTTGTCCGTTCGTTTCTCCCTTCTCTAGTTGCTGCGGTAACACCCCATTTCTACCCGGCAATTTAAATCATAAATATCAGAGTTTAAAAATTATTTTTCAATTCATCCAAACGGGATGCTACATTCACTTCATTTAAACATCGATAATATAATAACAAATTCTCTTATAAATCAGTATAAAACGTAACACATTAGCCTAACATTTATAAACACATGCTAAATAAGTTAGGAAAATATTGACAAGCACAAAATCGATTCATGACTGGTGGTTTTAAAGCTAACAATCGATTTATGCCTTGTTGTTTTTAAAAGAGAAATCGATTCATGGCTTCTTGTTTTTAAAAAGGAAATCGATTCATGGAATGAGGGAATCGATTCATGGCTTCCATTTTAAAGAGGGAATCGATTCATGGCTTTCATTTTTAAAGAGGGAATCGATTCATGGCTTTCATTTTTAAAGAGGGAATCTATTCATGGCTTTCACTTTTAAAGAGGAAATCGATTCCTGGCTTTCATTTTTAAAGAGGGATCGATTCATGGCTTTCATTTTTAAAGAGGGAATCGATTCCTGGCTTCTATTTTAAAGAGGGAAATCGATTCCTGGCTTCTGGTGTAGAGCTCAGAATCGATTTCAAGCTTCACTTTGGAGGAAAACAATCGATTCTTGGCCTATTTGTTTAAAATCACAATTACATATATCACAGTTTCAGGATCATCCAGATACAATCAAATCAATCACATACACCTAACAAGTCCTATACTTTTCAACAACCACATAGAGAGCATCAATTCATCATACATACCATCATACATCAAAAACAACAAGAAAATCACAATGAGATCAATATAAATCCTACAACCCACATACATCCCATTATAAAAGGTAAGACCCACCCTTACCTTGAGTATAACGAAAATGATGATCCTTCTACGTGAACACCACAGCAACAGCTCTTCTTCTCCTCTTCTCTCTTGTGCGATCTCCTTCTTTCTCTTTTTCTCTCTTGCGATTTCTCTCTTCTCTCTTCTCACCCTCTTCGCAAGTTTTTCTTTCTTTTGCACAAATGAGACGCTTGTCTCAAACCCTTGCGCCTAGGAGCCTAATTCAATGGGCCTTGGGCGCTTGGGCCGCTTCTTACCACTCTGTAGTTCACGAGTACTACTCCTTTTATTAAAATAAAACACTATATTAATAATTTTAACAAAGTAATAATAATGTAACACTTAAATAATTTAATCAAATAATTAATTAAATTATTTTGGGTGTTACAACGTCAGCTTCCGCTTGGTTCGTCACATGGCTCGGATGTCACATGCCCACCAGCTTCCGCTTGGTTCGTCCCCGAACCACACCGCATCGAGAGAGTCTCGCTGCTCGATACCATTTGTAACATCCTGCATCGGTTCTAGAACCGTTGATCGCCCACGAACCAACACGAGTCTTTTCAGCATGTTTTGTCCTCACTTGCATGCTTTCTGGAAAACTTCCCAGAAGGTCACCCATCTCACTACTACTCCAAGCCAAGCACGTTAACTATGGAGTTCTTATGGGATGGGCTCCCGAAAAGAAGATGCATCTTGTTGGTAAAGGAAGTCCAAATCAATTCTTTTAAGCCTTCCTTCAATCAGATATCTCATACCGCACGACCTCGGGATCCTCTTATTCCGGTGCGTATTCAGTTCATTCATGCGCCCCTTCGCTTTGAAGCTGCCAGGAGCCACTATTTTCCATGCCACCTTTTTGGGCACCGATGATCACTCCCCGCCCTCGTCATCCCCGGATGTCACAGCTGCATTTTAAGGTATGCCGCTCTTCCAAGCTTTCCTGCTTTACATTTGTTTAAATTCAATTCCCACGCCTCATGAAAGGGGAGGCGTCCGGTCGGGGGACTGTAACACCCCAAAATTAATTAGGTGATTATTTAATTATTTTAATTAGGTGATTATTTAATTAATTTAATTAAACGATTATTTAGCTAAATTAATTAAGTAGTATTTTAGTTGGCTATATTAAAAATAAATATAGGGTAAGTAATTAATTTAAGGAGAGGTGTAGTAAATAAATGAGAAGTATTTTAGTTAAATTGGGAGGATGTGTTTAAGTACCTAGGGGGTGCAAATAAGGGGCCCAAGCCCACCAAATAGGCCCAAACTAAAAGAATGACCTTAGGGTAAGGGTTTCCATCCCATAGAACAAATGAAAAACAGAAAAAATAAGAGAAGGAGAGGGAGGGGAGCCGCACGCTGCTGGAAGTGTGGAGGGGGAAGGGAAAATTCAACTCTTGGCTTGGGGTAAGTGGTTCTAGGTACCAATCTTTCACATTTTCCTTCCTCTATCAATTAGTATAAGATTTATACCCTAATCTTGTGTATTTTTCCCTTTTCCATGGATGAGTTAGAAGCTCAAGTATAGGGGAAAAGCTTGTATTTGGTGATTCTTGGATTGTTGGTGGAGATGGTTTTCTTGGATTTGCAATTTGGAGGTTAGGGGACTCTCATTTACATCTATAATAGTTTGTAAGACATGTGTTATGTGTGGAATAGCACTAGGTTGGTTTGTTTGTGTGCATTTTGTGTTAATCTTATGGTTGTTGTTGTAAATGTATTTGATTTGTTGTTATCATGATGCTTGGTGTTAGAAATAAATGTGTTGTTGTTGTTGCATGCCATGTGTTTGATTAAATGTTTCAATGTGAAGAAATATGAGAATGTGTGGATTTAATGAAGTTGATTAAATGCCTAAATGTGTGTTGTTTAAGTGGGAATTGAATTGTTGAGTAAAAGTATGTTTGAAGTTGTTTGGTTGGAGTGTTAGAGGGAGGGGCGCCAAATTCATAGGAAAATGGCGCCTTGTTTGCTGTTTTTTTCCGCCGGATGAGGTGCGAGGCGGGGGGCGCCATTTGCTAGGCGATTGGCGCCCAGTATGTTCTTGCAGTCTTTGGCCGTGTGTGTGTGCATGCAAGGTGCGAGGCGCCAAATGCTGGGAGCATTGGCGCCAAGATGCGTGCCGTGGCTTGCTTGTGCGCGTGTGAGTGAGTTGTGGCAGGCGCCAGTTGTAACACCCCTCCTATCTCTATTAATTAACTAATTTAAAATCAGAGTTTAATAAAATTCTCGTGGAAAGATGCTACATTATCACTCAAACACCTTAGCATATATCTTTGAATTAAAACAACAGCATACATGCAACATAGGCAACTCGGCCAAAGGGACTACGCTCATCAAAATATGTTTTCAATTGTTTACATCACAGCGGACACTCGTATAAATTAGTCAACATATATATTACAACCAAAATATCCAAAACAAAAAACTACTTCTACTCTACTCGACTCCCCGGTGTTACAACTACCAGAGCAGATCCAGACTCCAAACCAAAGCAAAGCTGACCTCTACTCAGGGGTACCTGCAAGTTGCCACATTAGAGCAACATGGAAAGCAGTAGAGTGAGTTTCTAAACATTTGTAATAGAGGTTCATGACTAAGGTAAATACATAGAATGCATTAAGCACTTCAGTTCACATATCAAACAGCAACTCAAGTAATAACACAGCACATATAGTTAACTCCTACATTTAAACAAAGATCTCACAATAATTCAAATGAGTTATGCATGCAATGCAATGCAACCCTAACTCCAGGGTATAATGCATGAGGATCCATCTCTTTTAAGCCACTCGGGCATATCCGTCGCTAGTGATACTCAGACCGAAGTCTTTTGTATCGAGACCGAAGTCTATAACCGTCGCTGATGCATATGAATTCATGAGACTTAATGAACAATGCATTCACTCAGAATAAACAACTCTTTTGTGCAAACCACACCATCGCCTTACGTTGCCTAGTCCTCTTAGACAACTACCATAGCACAACGGCTATTTGCCCACTCACAGGGCACCTCAGCTCCTCAGGCAGTGAGCCACTCCATCACTATGAAGGCCTCACAACGCCTAGGACTGAACCATCACATAGGGACTAAACTGGACTAGGCCAATCCGTCCCTTTAAACGACTCTTGACGTTAAACGTCACTCACGATGGCGCCAACACCTCTGTTGTTATCGCGTCAAAAATAGGTCACCTCGGCACTCTTAGTCACCTCGGCACCTTCACTCTCCTCGGTATGCTCGCTCGTCACCTCGGCACACCTACTCATCTCGGCACGCTAAGCTGACGTAGTATCGCTACTTATTGCGTCAACAATACTCAACTCGGTGGCTCCTCACTTGACATTCCACTCATAAGGTTCTCCACCTCGTGTTGGGACCTCACGCCACCTTATCTTCCAACACACCTACGCGTCCACACACACACTTCCTCAATCTACACTCAGTTATTTCACACCTAACCACACAACTCCACTTTGATTACTACACTTAGGCACAATACACCTAAGCACTCACCTCACCTCGGCTTACACGACACAACACCTCGGAACACTCACCGCGGTAGATACACGCTATGACATACGTCGGCACTTCAGCAACTACGCCTTAGTATATACACACTCCACTTCGGCCACTTCAGCTCGGTAGCTACAAGTCGACTCCTTCACCTCGGCTATCATACGCAGACTTGTCTACGCCCTACGTCTTGACCCAAACACCTCGGTATAACCATGTTATACCTCGGCAACTACTTGACGACACTCGCACTGGGTTCTAATTATACCTACGCACCTTCGTCCATCAAGTACAGCTCAACTCATCCTCTTCAAGCCTAGGAACTACGTTCAACACTTACGTCGTGCATTAACCTTCATGCACTTCAGCTTTCTCTACGATCACGTGCGCCTAACTTCTCCTTCCTCTCTTTAGGTGTTCCTGACTAAGATTAAGCTCAAGAACACACTCTTAGACTCTCACGCTCACTGAGACTGAGAGTTCTCAGCTCTCATTTCCTCTCCATGGTCCCTTACGTGACCAGCTCAGAAATCAACCAGGAAAAACTTCATCAAGATGAAGTAACACAACCAGAATACTTAAAAACATATAAGCACACATTCAGAACTCAATCCGAAATCATTCATGCAATTACGCTTAACATAAACACTATATTACGCAATGGAAGAGACTCCCCTTACCTTATGCAACTTCAGATGATCACTCCCTTCACTCTCCAATAACCACAGCAACAAGTTCTCCTCTCCTCTTGAACTCTCCACGCCCAGATTCTCTTATTCTTCTTCTAATCACTATTCCACCTAACAACTCTCTCTCTCTTACTTCTCTCTAAGACTTTTCTTCACTTTGATGGAAAATGAGATGATCCTACGGCTAATTCCTCTTATGGAAAGGACTTGGGCTTCTAATTGGACTTGGGCCTTTCCATCACTCATGGACCTCTATTCAATACCTCTTCCCATTACTCAAACCTCTCCTAACACATAAACACTACACGTTAGCCTTAAGCTTAATTTAATTAAAAAAAATGTTGAAAAACCTTAAATAACTCAATTTAATAATTAATTGAACTATTTTGGGGTGTTACACCAGTTCGCTGGGAACTTGGCGCCCAGTGGGTGTGTGCGTGGGGTTGTGCACAGGGAGCCAGTCTGCTAGAAACTTGGCGCCTGTGAGTGTGTTGTTGTGCTGTGTGTTTGTGTTGCGCTAGGTGGGGCGCCAAAATGGCTGCCCCTTGGCGCCTGGTGGTGCCAAAAACGTCTAACTGATGTTTAGTCCCTTGATTTTCAAAATAGTCCCTTGATTTTCAAAATAGTCCCTTGATTTTCAAAATGACCCTAAGTACCAAATTAATCCTAAGGTGTCAAAATAATCCCTAAGTACTAAATTAATCCTTGGTGAGTCAAAATAGTCCTTAGGAACTAAATTAATTTTGAGTGTGTCAAAATGGTCCTTATGTGTTGAAAAAGGTCCTTATGAGGCAATTTGGTCCTTAGGTGGAATTTAATTTTTGATGTGAGATTTAATCTAATAAATGAGGTGTGTGGTGAGGTGGTGATGATTAAGAGGTGATGTGGCTTCGGCCAAAAGAGGTGGTGGCTTCGGCCCAAGAGGTGAGTTAATGATTGTTGTGGTGAATCTATTGTGTTGTGATGCATTGTCATGGTGTCACATAAATCATATGCATATAAAAGAGGTGGTGGCTTCGGCCAAAAGAGGTGGTGGCTTCGCCAAAAGAGGTGGGTGCCCGACGGGTTATTGAGGTGATGATGGATCCACATGCATATTGCATACATGCATATACTCATACTTCCTTAGAAATTCAGGTGATGCTTAGTTAATTCATTATTGTTGCTTCTTGGTACTATAATTGAATGATAAATGCCTTAATTGTTGTGGATTGATGTTGCTAGTTGTTTTCCTAATATAATGCTTATCTTACTTGTTATTATTTATGTAAAGAGACTCACCCTAGCGCTTTTATGTTGCCTGCTCTCGTGGCGACATGCAGGTGATATTGAGTGAAGGTGACCATGTCTTCTTGGGTCATTGTGTCAGCTCTGATTAGTAACACCAGGGACGGGGGTTGTAGTGTTGTCATTTTATTTTATGTATCGGACTGATTTGAACTATGTAATCAATATGTTGAACTTAGTTTTATTCCATTTGTCTTTGTGAAACTTTTATGGATTATTGTAAACTTAAACAGGTCTTGAGGGTTCGTCCCACTTGGTTATGATCTATATTTCACGCACTAGATGCGTTTGAGTTTCCTAAATGCTATTTTGTGAAGTTTTGATTAAATGTAGCACTCTCTTGAGGTGCGTGGAAAAGTGTTTTGAAAACTCTGATTTTTATTTAGTAAAATATTAAAATAATAGAAGGGGGTGTTACAGGGACGACCACGTCGCCCCCTTTTCTCGAGCGCGCTGGCTCGGTCGACCTGACGAGTTCTCCTCTCATAGGCGGACCTGGCAAGGACGAAGCAAACCACCCGGATTGTTGGTGCCACCACACAAATCTCGCGCGTCAAATGGCGCAGCCCTTGCAGGAAGCGGAGCAAGCCGGGTCAGAGTCGTTCGGGCCTTCTCAAATCTCCGAGATACAACCCAGGCGTTCTTCAGAGGGTGCTTCTTCGTCCAACCATTCTAGTGTTTCGGGAGACCCAATCAGCTCCGGCACGAGCGACAGCATTTTACTCTCCACCTCAATCGAGTTCTGGTGCCCCCCGCCACCGCCCCAATCTTCTGTTCGTGAGGACGAGAGATGTGACAGATTAGTCGACATAGAGGGAGATGAGGACATGGCTGATGTCGCCCAATCCAGTCTTGGGAACCTTCGCAATGAGGTGATCGACTTGGATGCTGACCCTTCCGAGGTCATGCCCGTTCGCGAAGACGCAACCGGAGCGGTCGATGAGGAAGCGGTCGGCCATGGCGAAGAGGTTGGTTACGAGGCCGTAGAGTAGGCCGACGATCAGGTGGAGAACAACGCTATTGCACCCCGAAAAATCCGGTTTGGACTTCTCGTTTGACAACGTGAAAAATAGTAGAGCCGCCACCAATATTTTAATTTTAAGACCAAAACATTGAAAAAAGGTCTTTTAGTAAGGCGGATGGTCTTTTGAAAACGCAGTGATGTAGGTTCGGGGGTCGGTTACGCATGGGGAAGGTATTAGCACCCCACACGTCCTTTCTATCGAAAGGGAACCATTAACTTGATGTGTGGTTTAGACAAAAGTTTGAGTTGAAAGCAATTTGTTCTACTTCTTTTCTTTTCTTTTATTTTATTTAAGAGTTTGTTTTATTGAAAACAAGAGGGGAAGAGGAATACTTTTGGTTATCTTTGAAAATCAGGACAAAAATTTTTTTTTTAAAAGGGTGCTTGACGGGACAGGACCCCGCTCCTACGTACCCTCACTGGGATGAGGGATCAAAGCTACGTAGTTCTCGTCTTTTGTTTTTGAGAATGATTTGAGAGTTTTTCGCAATTGGGCGAGCGTTTGTGACGACCAAACAACAACGGTTTAGAGTGGTCGCACTACTAACTCTTTTGAAAATGAAATCGTCATTAACAATCAAACGGCAATGGCGCGAGTGATCATCAATGACAATTGGTTTTTTATTTAACGAAGAAAATGTTTTCGCAAAGAGATCGAGCGTTCGTGGCAACCAAACAACAACGGTTTAGAGTGGCCACACTACTAACTCTCGGGAAAAATCACCATTAACAATCAAACGGCAACGACACGAGTGATCATTGATGACAATTTAGTTTTATTGAAGTTTTGAAGAAGGGTTTTGGAAACGAGTTTAAAAAAACGAAGTAGAACAATTTCAACCAAATTCCAAGTCCATAACCAAATGGAAAATGAATGAATGAAGTTCAAACATATTCACTAATCAAGCAATCATGAACATGTTGATCATCAACTAAGATTAAGCATGCCAATACAATCAAGAGATTTAATTGTCAAAGATGCAAGATAAAGTTCTCAAAACAATTGTGTGTGTGTGTAATAATTACTACGGAACGGGTAGCAATCTCAAAGAGGGTGTATTTATCTTAATGACTCTATGCTACAACAAGTAAGTAGGCTTACGTCTTCATATAAGAGTACATGCATGGTGTTGCACCCCGAAAAATCCGGTTTGGGTTTCTCAATGTACAACGTGGAAAAAATTTGAAGCCGCCACCAATATTTTAATTTTAATACCAAAACATTGAAAAAAGGTCTTTTGAACAAGGCGGATTGTCTTTTGAGAACTAGAGATATAGGTTCGGGGGTCGATTACGTGTGAGGAAGGTACTAGCACCGCACACGTCCTTTCTACCGAAAGGGAACCTCTAACTAAATGTGTGGTTTTAACGTTTGATTTGAAAAATACCTAGATTTGCCTATTTATATCTTGTTTGAAGATGAATGGGAAAACTTAATAAAAAATTTTATTTTTGGCGCTTGACGAGAGTTGGCTTCTCGCTCCTACGTATCTCCTGGTGCGATGGAGAATTCAAAGCTACGTAGTTCTTGGTTGTCATGAAAAGGTTTTTGTTTTTTTATATTTTTAGTGAGTTTTCGAAATAGGACGAGTATTCAGCGAATGATTAAACTAACAAAGGTTATGGGTAATCACCGCTAAGTACTCTTGAAAAATGGGAGTCACCGCCATTAGTCAGACGAACAAAGGTTTTGATTGACCGTTAGTAGCGACTCGTTTTTTATTTGATCTTTTGAAAATGGTTTTCGAAAGAGATTAATTGGCACGAATGATCAAACTAACCAAAGTTATGGGTGACCATCGCTTATTGTTCTTTGGAAAAAGACATTGCCACCAATGGCTAGACGAACAAAGGTTCTGATTAGTCACTAGCAACAATGGGTTTAAAAATGATTCTTTTTTGTTATGAAAAATGCTAATGTTTATGGTTGCGAAAAGGATTTTTATTTGTTGCGCTTGACGAGAACGTGGTTCGCTCCTACGTATCCCAAATGGGAATCAAAGCGGCGTAGTTCTAATTTGAAGATGAAAATGTTTTTGAAAGGGTTTTGGAAAGGGGAAGAGCTTTCATAATGACCAAGCAAGCAAAGGCTTTGAGTGATCATTACTAATAACTCTTGATGGCGTTCATGACAATCAAACAAGCCAAGGCTTTCGGTGATAGTCACTAATAACTTGCATTAATTAGAAAAGATTTTGAAAGATTTTTGGGAAAAGGGTGAAGTTATTATCAATGATTGGTTACAAAATTCAAACACATTCAATAATCAAGTAATCATGCATATGTCAAACATAAACTAAGACTAAACATGTCGATACAATCAAAGATTCAATTGTCAAGGATGCAAGGTGAATTTCTCAAAACAAATGCGTGTGTGTGAGGAGGAGTGCATTTACCCTAATGACTCTATGTTACAACAAGCAAGTAGGCTTACGTCTTCATTAGGAGGTCATACACATGGAGGGAATGACACACAATTAAATCAAGACAATTTAAGTAGCATCAAAAACAAGTAAACAATTGGTCATAGGCATAGAATGATCTTAATTAAACTAATGACATGTGAGCAACGATTTCTTAATAACATGAACAAAGAGGAATTGCATCAAGGCTAAGGTAAGCCTATCCTTTGCAATACATCACAAACTCTAAACCCTAAACATGCAATCTCATTTGTTATTCACTAAGAAATTAAAAGGGGAAGGTTGAATCATCTAAAATCATCTTCACCACTTAAAACATGATGCACTAGGCATAAGTGGGAATCATATGATTTATCATCAACAATGGACAATAATAAAACTAGAATACAAGAGCAAGTAAGTAAACACTAAAACCAAGTTGAATCACATAGAACAATCTTCTCACTTAAATCAAAGTGCCCTAGGCACAAGTGAGAATAAACTTGCCTATCATCAACAACTAACAATAAGTAAACTAAAATTCAAGAACAAGTGAACACATAAACTAAATTGAGTCCTTTCTAGCAATCTTCACCACTTAGATCAAGGTGCACTAGGCACTAGTGGGAATCATATTGCTAGATCATCAACCACTAACAACAAGCAAATTAAAATACAAGGATTAACTAAACACACAACTAAGTTGAATCACATAGAGCAATCTACTCACTTGAATCAAAGTGCCCAAGGAACAAGTGAGAATCAACTTGCCTATCATCAACAATTCACAATAAGCAACCTAAAACAAGATTTAAATAAACACAAAAACTAGGTTGAATCACATAAAGCAATCCTCTCACTTTGAGAAAAGTGCACTAGGCATTAGTGAGAGTCAACTTGGCTATCATCAACAACTCACAATAACTAAAGTAAAACAAGAACACATAAACAAAGTTGAATCACATAGAGCAATCCTCTCACTCTAATCAAAATGCACTAGGCATTAGTCAGAATCAACTTGCCTATCATCAACAACTAACAATAAGTAAACTAAAATACAAGAACAAGTTAACACATAAACTAAATTGAGTCCTTTCTAGCAATCTTCACCACTTAGATCAAGGTGCACTAGGCACTAGTGGGAATGCTCTGAAGGCAAAGAAGAGGAGGAAGGACTTGGAGTTTCAGGCTGGTGAGCATGTGTTCTTGAGGGTCACGCCTATGACTGGTGTTGGGCGTGCTCTGAAGGCAAAGAAGTTAACTCCAAGGTTTATTGGGCCGTACCAGATCACTGAGAGGGTTGGAAAGGTTGATTATAGGGTGGCTTGCCGCCTAATCTTTAGAACTTGCACGATGTCTTCCACGTGTCACAGCTTCGGAAGTATGTAGAGGTACGTGAGAACCTCACTGTGGAGACTATGCCAGTGAGGATTGATGATAGAGAAGTGAAGGTGTTGAGAGGGAAAGACATTGCCTTAGTCAAGGTAGTGTGGTTGGGAGCTGCTGGTGAGAGTATGACTTGGTGTTTATAATTTAATTAAAAAATTGATTAAATTGTTTAAGTGTTGCACTATTTTTAATTGTATTAAATTATAATATGGTGTTTATAATTTAGTATTTTATTTTAATAGAAGGGAGTGGTATCAGAAATACCAGAGCTGCTGTTTTGGGCCCAGGAGCCCAAGCCCAATGACTTAGGCTCCTAGGGATTGTGCATTTCGCACCAAAGGAGAGAAAGAAAGAAAAAACGAAAAGAGAGAAAGAAAGGAAGGGAGAAAACGGCGCAACCTAGAAGAGAAGAGAGAAGAGTAGATCGCACCACTCAAGAAGGAGAGAAGGGAGCTCTTGTTGCTGTGGGTTTTGTACGTGACTCGGAGAAAGAGAGTTTCTACGGTGTGAAATAAGGTAAGGGGAGTCTCTCTCTATAATAGAGGGTATAATAGGTTGTATAGGAGTCATAGTGTCCCTACTTGTTGATAATTGAATGATTGATTGAATTTGATTGAGTGAATTTGATGAAATTGCATGAGAAATTGATTTAGGGCTTAATGTTAGGGTTTATGTGCTTGATTTCGTGTTTTAGTGTGAATTGATGTTTGAAATGTGAAATTGAATATGTTAAAATGATTATAGAGTGAATTTGAATGATATATGGTGGTTAGAATTGGAAGGAATTGAGAATTGGGGATTTTTGATGTATAGGGCGCCAAAGGGCTAGGATTCAGCGCCACGTGCCTCGTATGTGATGATGAGGCTATGGTCTTTGGGTTCTTTGATCAGGCGCCACTTTGCTTTGGGGAATTGGCGCTGGGTTACTGTTCATGTGCTAGAGTTGTGTTTGTGTGCGGTGTGTGTTCTTTGCCAGGCGCCAAGTTCTTTGGGAAATGGCGCCAGTGCAATCGCTTGAGTCTTTGTGAGTGCGTGTTTGCCGTCTGGCGCGCGAGAATGTGGGTATTTTGGGGAACGGTGAGTGAAACTTGTATTTCTGGGCACATTTGCTCGTGCAAATTTTGTATTCACCGCCCAAATTCAATTTTAAGTGTTTTTTTGCTCTCAGTGGTTTTCTCGTTGCATGTGTTATTTTGAAAATGTCCTGGGTGGGGTGGTTTTGTGTGTGTAAATGGGGTGGGTTGAGGGAAACTCACATTTACGAACATATTTTATCATGCCAAATTTTGTATTCACTGCCCAAATTCAATTTTAAGTGTTTTGACTCGAGTGGTTTCACAGTTACAGTGTTGTTTTAAAAATGTCTCGGTGGGGTGACTTGGTGTGTGTAAATGGGGTGGGTTGGGTGAAACTTACTTTTACGGGCATATTCCACCGTGCCATATTTTGTATTTACACCGCCCAAATACATTTTTAAACATTTTGGCTCGGGTGGGTTTTGGTTTGCAAGTGTTGTGGGTCTTTGGGTCACTTGGGCGCCAAACCGTCTTTGCCAGTGGCGCTGGGCTGGTGCACAATGTGCAGGTTTGTGTCCGAGTTGGTGTGCAGGTTTGTGTCTAGGTCTGCCGCCTGCAGGGCGCCAGTTGCTAGAAAAGTGGCGCCAGATGGGTGTGTTGCCACGGGCGCCAAAGTCTTTGAAGTTCGCGCCTAGTGTTGTGTTGCACCGGGGCGCGAGAATGTGGGGAAAATGGCGCCTAGTCTTTGCCAAGTGCCTAAGAGTGTCTTTGTTTTGGTCCCTAGGTGACAGTTTGGTCCCTAGATGATTGTTTTGGTCCTAAATGGTGGTTTAGGTCCTTGAGTGAGGTTGAGTACTCTAGAGGAGATTAGTCCTTGGGACTTAATGGTTGAGAGTGTATAAAGAGATGACTGAGAATGCCATGGGGGCATGAGCCGGAGGGCCAAGCCATGAGGGCTATGAAATGAGATTGATACTGAGGTAAGAGTTAGTGTGTGCATTGAGATGTTTGAGATTGTGTGTGTATTGTTACATGGAGTCTCATGCATACATTCAGTTGCATGATCGTAGAGCTTATAAAATGATTGTGAAGCTTTGAGGCGGGGGGCCGAGAGTCATGAGGACTCCATTATTGATGAGAATGCCGGGAGGGCAAATATTGAGAACGCCGAGGGCAAATGGTACCACATGCATAACTACATTGCATACATTCTCATGAGTGCATGAATATTATTGAGTGATGATTGGTGTGTTTGATTATCTTTGTGAAACTGTGATTGTATATATTGCTTATTATCACTTTTATTATATAGTTCGAGACTCACCCTTTCTGTTGTTGTTTACCACATGTAGTCATGAGTGAGGGCTTTCTACCTTCACTACTTCCCGAGTCGGTCTGCTCTGATACGTAGCACCTAGGGGTTGGGGTTTAGACCGTTATTTGAATTTATTTCGCTCACTGTGAGCCTTCATGTGTATTGTGTACTATTTGAGATTACTGAGTACTTGTTTTGAGATGTAGTTTATTTCCGCTGCGGGACATGAGATTTTATCCCACGTGTTGTATGGTGCTATGTATCTATGCATTTTCCTGAGCAGCAACGACTGTTGAGTATTTTTAAGAGAGGAGCGTAACACTCCATTAAACGAGAAAAATGATTTTTACACTCTGATTTTTGAATTAAACTGCCGGGTAGAATTGGGGTGTTACATTAGACGATATGAAAGGCTGCGGTCTGGTGTATAAATGAAACTGATGATGTGTGTGTTCATGAGTCACATGCATACATTCGGCTGCGGTCGCGACGATATATTGTAAAGGCTGCGGTCTGGTGTTTTATTTCGGCTGCGGTCGTGGTGTATAATGAATAATGATGAGGCTGTGGTCTGGTGATAATGGTACCACATGCATCTTTGCATTACATTGCATCTATTCTTGTAAATGATAATGATTGCTGTGTATTGACTTGTGATTGATTGACTTCTATGAAGCTGTTATACTGCTTATTATCACCTTTATTATATAGTTCGAGACTCTCCCTTTCTGTTGTTGTTAACAACAGGTAGTCATGAGTGAGGGCTTGCTACCTTCACTATTCCCCGAGTCGGTCTGCTCTGATACGTAGCACCTAGGGGATGGGGTCTAGACCTTTATTTGTTTTGTTTTGCTCATTGTTGAGCTTTCATACTGTTATACTATGTACTGTTGAGATTTGAGGATTAATATTTTGAGCTGTAGTTTTATTCCGCTGCATGATACGAGTTTATATCCCACGTTTTGTATGGTGTTATGTATTGATTCATATTTATGAGCTGAACCGACTGTTTGAGTGTTTTAAGAGATAAGTGTAGCACTTCATTAAATGAAAATGAATTTTATGTACTCTGATTTTTGATTTAAATTACCGGGTAGAAATGGGGTGTTACATTAGTGGTATCAGAGCAAAAGTTCGGTCTGTCCGGCCAAGTGTGTCTGTTTGTCATGTTGTGTATGACAGTTAGGTGTCTTGAAATAGTTCTGAATGGTTGTTTATG
The DNA here is from genome assembly GCA_020916435.1 of Oxytropis ochrocephala. Lineage (NCBI taxonomy): Eukaryota > Viridiplantae > Streptophyta > Magnoliopsida > Fabales > Fabaceae > Oxytropis > Oxytropis ochrocephala. The sequence goes on along the minus strand of CM037092.1, from coordinate 48,126,091 downwards.
CTGCAGTGCTAGGTTGATATGGCCAGAAGAGTTGATCTTTGCACTTGACTTGCGAGGCTTTGCAAGCCATAGCACGAGTTATGGGGACTCGTGAGAATCACCGAGACTCGTAGTCTGGCAACATTCCAGAGAGAGAACCCTCCTACCTTCAAGGGGAGGTACAACCCAGATGGTGCACTGGCTTGGCTGAAGGAGATTGAGAGGATCTTCAGGGTGATTAGCTGCAATGATGAGCAGAAAGTCAGGTACGGTACACACACTCTATCTGAAGAGGCTGATGACTGGTGGTTGGAGACCAGTGAGAGGATTGATGATAGAGAGGTGAAGGTGTTGAGAGGGAAGGACATTGCCTTAGTCAAGGTAGTGTGGTTGGGAGCTGCGGGTGATGTAACACCCCTTTTCTACCCCTTAATTTCCAACGTCATTATCAGAGTATTCCACTGTTCAAAAATATTATTTAAGTAGTAGAAGGAAGTGTTACGTCTTCGTTAAATTAAACTCATCGTATGCACCATTAAGTTTGTGCAACAACATATACATCGTAAGGTTAAAACTTCAAAAAAATCATCTCATCACAGCGGAAATAAACATTGACTCGCTAGTCCACTCAAACACGTCTCATAATCCTCAAATAAACCTCATACAGTTAAGTAATTTAACATCAGTCCCAAAATACGCCCCCTAGGTGCTACGGTATCAGAGAGCGACACAAACAGACTTCCCGACAGCTAACAAAGAATGCAGCTAGACCTTCACTCGCGGTTACCTACAGCGTTGCCACAATAGAGCAACATTCCAAGCAGAAGGGGTGAGAATTTCAATAAAACATAATCGAGTACTTAAATAAATAAAAAAAGGAGCAGGCATTCGCTCAATATTGTCATCATCACCACATCATAATCACACAGCACCGGCTCAAATCACAAACAACATCAATTCACAGACATGGTTATGTATGAAGATGCAACCCCCACCAGGGCATATGCATGATGGTACCATATTCATCACAATTAAGAGGCCGAAGCCTATTCTTCACTGGAGGCCGAAGCCTATTCTTCACAATTATGCACATGCCATGAGTCTCTATATACACATGTGCATTTCATCAAAATACCCACCATCATCATCATAAAACACTCATAGAGTGTATTTGTCGCAGTTCATCACTCATAGATATCACATCGTCATAATCACTCATAGAGTGAACTCGTCACATTTCACACAATTCATACTACAACATCATCATAATTATACTCATAGTGAACATTCACCGCAAATCATCATAATCGTACACACCAACATCATTATAGAGGATATATATATATATATATATATATATATATATATATATATATATATATATATATATATATATATATTTCAGTTATCTTTTGTTTAGGGTGCTATAAAATAGTATCCTAATTGACTATGGGATTTCTCCGGACCAAGTTACAACTCACCACAGGCCTCGGCCACTCCAGAAGAAATTATTTTCTGAAAGTTGGTGAGGTTCACATGGTAGCCAAACAGAGAAAATACACCAGCGAACGAATTTCTGGCCATAGTGGTAAACCACAGTCTAGCCATAGTCAATTAGAACACTAGTAGTATAACATTTCACTGTAAGTCACTTATATAAACATAATATCACAATTTCCATAAAATAGCACCATTTACTTAATAAGTACAGCAACAATAAACGGTTTATTTTGCCTTAAAAATAGAATATTCAGTTTGGCCTCTGAATAAGCTTTCCAACGCATTTTAGAACACCTCAATCGGGTTCCCGGTACAAAAGATATTCAATTTACAAAAACAGTGACAAAAACAACACCAACAGTGAGAAACAGGTGACTCGCACTCCGGGGCGCGAGTGAGGCGCAGCCGAGGCGCGAGAGGACAGCAACATCAGCCCCCAGTGCATCACTCCTGCGCTTGAGGCGCGACCCGAGCGCGAGCGAGGCGCGATCGGGCGTAAAACAAAGTGCGATCTGAAAAATTCAAATTCAATATTTCACCCAACTCGATCACAACACAATACTTTTCCCAACCCTCCCCAATCTTCAAAGACACGATTTGTTCATCAGGAAAATCATCAAGGAGTTCATCAATAAAAATCATCAAAATTCATCAAGAAAAATCATCAAAATTTCATCAAGAAAAGTCATCAAAAATTCATCAAGAAAAGTCATCAAAAATTCATCAAGAAAAGTCATCAAAAATTCATCAAGGAGACCATCAAATTCATCAAAGAAACATCAACAACACAATCGATTCTTCATCATTGATATGCCAATTCATCTCAAATTACACCACAACACCTAAAAACCCCACAATACCCCAATCATATACCCAATTATATTGAATCGAAACGCTCACCCTTACCTCTAATATATATATGTTCCGGAACAACGATGAAGAAAGTCACGTACAAGAACCACAGCAACACAACGATCTCAGCTCCCTTGGAATTCCCCCCTCCGACTCGCGAAAACCCTATCTATAGATTTGGGAAGATCCAATTTCGTTCTCACCTCTCCTGGCTTCTAACTCAGGAACTGCTCTCTTATCGAAGCCCTCTGCGATACGAGAGAAGAACGCAACAAACCGCGTCGTCACAAACGGAGCTCCGAGAGACAAAGTTATGCTCAAAAGAGTGAAAAACGGCTAAGAAAGAACCCTAGGCGCAGAAACGCGATTAAATAGCGAACAGCGCGAGCGCGAGCCACACGCGAATGGAGCGCGGGCGGCAGCAACAGGACAACGTAGTTGCGCGTGGAGCGCCACTGAGCGCGAATGGAGCGCTGGATTGGCAAAGAACACAACGCTTTTGCGCAGATCATTTTTTTCCTTTCTTTCTCTTGATTTTTCTCCATTCCCACCACCAAACACCAATTGAAATCAATAATCACACACTCAAAATCACCCCCAAAACACCAAATACATCAAAGGCAACATATTCTCCAATTTCTTCGATCATTCTACCAATTCAACTAAAAATAAATTTGGATAAAATTGGGGCGTTACAACTCTCCCCCACTTAGAAAATTTCGTCCTCGAAATTCTTACCTGATTCAAACAGTTCTGGATAAGACTCCCGCATCTTACTCTCCAGCTCCCACGTCATGCTCTCTCCAGCAGCTCCTAACCAAACAACCTTCACCAGATTGATCTCCTTACCTCGAAGGGTCTTCACTTCCCAATCCTCAATTCGTACAGGCACGGTCTCCACAGTGAGATTATCCCGCACCTCTACATCATCTGGTTGAATCACGTGAGACGGATCCGCAATATACTTCCGAAGCTGTGACACGTGAAACACGTCATGAAAGTTCGAAAGATTTGGTGGCAAGGCCACCCGATATGCAACACTTCCAACTCTTTCTGTAATCTGATACGGCCCAATGAAGCGAGGAGTCAACTTCTTTGATTTCAGCGTACGCCCGACACCAGTCATAGGTGTGACCCTCAAGAACATGTGGTCAACTGCCTCAAACTCTAAATCCTTCCTTCTCTTATCATGGTAGCTCTTACTGTCTACTCGAGGCGCTTTCATTTTCTCTCGGATCATCTTCACTTTCTCGGTGGTTTCTCTAACCACCAGTCGAGTCAAGCACTAAACTTTCCCGAGCCTCGTACCAACATACCGAGTCCTACACCTCCACCATACAATGCCTCAAACGGTGCCATCCGATCTCGGGGTGATAACTATTGTTGTATGTAAACTCGATCAAGGGAGATGAGTATCCCACGCACCTCCTGCTCTAGAACACACGACCTCAACAGATCTTCCAATGATTGAATTGTCCTCTCTGCAATGCGCTCACGGTTTGAGGATGATAAGCTGAACTCAACCTCAATTTCGAACCCAACTCCTTCTGCAAACTACTCCAAAATTCCGAAGTAAACCTTGGGTCTCTATCTGACACAATGCACAAAGGAACACCATGCAGCTTCACAACCACCTGAATGTAGATTTCAGCCAATCTCGACACCGGATACTTAATACCGATAGGAATAAAATGAGCAGATTTTGTCAATCTATCCACAACCACCCAAATTGAATCATGTCCTCTCACTGTATTGGGTAACCCCGTCACAAAATCCATGGAAATACTATCCCACTTCCACTCTGGAACATTCAACGGTTGCATCATTCCCGCAGGCTTCTGATGCTCGACCTTCGATTTCTGACAGGTCAAACACGAATACACAAACTTTGCCACATCACGCTTCAATCCAGGCCACCAGAAAATCTTTTTCAGATCTTGATACATTTTTGTTGCTCCCGGATGGATACTCAACTTACTCTTGTGGCCCTCCTCGAGGATCGCCTTCCTCATTTCTTCATCTTCGGGAACACAAATTCTCCCTCGATATCTCAACACATTCTGCGCATCTATCTCAAAGTCCTCATTCCCAGACTGATCAATCCCACTCATCACATCAACCAATTTCACATCTAACTTCTGCGCTTCCCGGATACTAGCCATAAAATCATTGCCAATCTTCAACATGCCCAACCTGACACTCTGAGGTGTGACTTCACAAACTAAACTCATGTCCCTGAATTGCTCAATCAGCTCAAGCTCTCTAGCCATCAATGCCGACATATGCAAGGTCTTCCGACTCAAAGCATCTGCAACCACATTAGCTTTACCCGGGTGATAACTCAATTCAAAATCATAATCCTTCAATAATTCTAACCATCGGCGCTGTCTCATATTTAACTCTTTCTGATCGAACAGATACCGCAGACTCTTGTGATCACTGAACACCTCAAATCTCGATCCATACAAATAATGTCTCCAAATTTTTAATTCGAATACCACAGCGGCAAGTTCTAAGTCATGAGTGGGGTAATTCTTCTCATGAGTCCTTAATTGCCTCGACGCATAAGCGACCACTTTCCCATTCTGCATAAGCACGCCACCCAAACCCATCTTGGAAGCATCACAGTATACTACAAACGGCTCGACCGGACTAGGTAAGGTTAACACTGGAGATGTAGTCAATCTCCTTTTCAGCTCATTGAAACTTTCTTCACATCGGTCATCCCAAACAAAAGCTTTGCCCTTGCAAGTTAATTGGGTCAATGGCAGAGCCAACTTCAAAACCCCCTCAATGAATCTTCTATAATAGCCACTAATCCCGAAAACTCCTTATTTCATGGCGACTTTGGAGACTCCCAACGCAACATCGCATCAACTTTGGAAGGATCCACTGCAATCCCTTCACTAGAAATCACATGACCGAGAAAATTGACCCTTTTCAACCAAAACTCACACCTGGACAGCTTGGCATATAACTTTCGACTCCTCAGAATTTCTAACACCAACCTCAGATGTTCCGCATGCTCCTCCTCTGACTTAGAGTAAATCAGAATGTCATCAATGAAAACCACCACAAACTTGTCCAAGTACTCACGGAAAATTTGGTTCATGTATCCCATGAATACTCCCGGCGCATTAGTCACACCGAAAGGCATAACGGAATACTCATAGTGCCCATATCTTGTCCTGAATGCCGTCTTCGGAACATCTTCGTCCTTGACCTTGATCTGGTGATAACCAGACCTTAAGTCAATCTTGCTAAATACTTTAGCACCCACTAATTGATCCATCAAGTCATCAATCCTCGGCAACGGGTACTTATTCTTGATTGTAACTTTATTCGATAGTCTACACACAACCTCATACTACCATCTTTCTTTTTCACTAGCAACACCTGGGCTCCCAAGGTGACACACTCGGTCTCACAAACTTCTTTTCTAACAAATCTTCAAGTTGCTTTTTCAATTCTCGCCTTCTCAGTGCGGACATTCTATATGGTGCCATAGACACAGGCTTAGTGTCAGGAACCAGATCAATAGTAAACTCCACTTCTCTCTCTGGTGGTACATCTGGAATCTCATCAGGGAACACCTCAGAAAACTCACGCACTACTGGCAATTCATCAATCTTCGCTTGGCTCTCAGCAGACAACGATGCAAATAGAGAAAACAGCTGAACCTCTTCTCTCATCATCCTGTGTAGCCGTGACCAGATATAGCAAACTGCACTTCTCTTCATGCGGCAAAACTCACTGGACCTTTCACGACAATTGATATGAACATGGTTATCAACTAACCAGTCCATACCCAGAATGACATCCATCCCACTCAACGGCAAACAGATCAGATCAACTAAAAATTCTCTACCATACATAGATACAGGGCATTTAGTACAAACAACGGAGGTAGTCACCGAACCCTTAGCTGGAGTATCGATAACCATCTCCCTCAACATATCAGATAAAACAAGGCTTAAGTTCTCAACACATGCAGCAGCAATAAAACTATGGGTAGCACCAGTATCAACAATAGCAACAAGAGGAGTATTATTGATATAGCACGTACCTCGAATCTCGTTCACTACGTCAGACCCAGCTAGAGCAAATACTTTTCCATACGACTTCTCTTTCTTGGGTTTAGGACACTGTGTACTGACGTGACCACTCTCTTCACAATTGAAGCATACCACATCCTTCTTATCACAGTTGAAGGACATGTGTCCCTCCTTCCCACACTTATAACATCTCTTCTTCTCCTTGTTTGGGCAATCTGGACTCTTATGGCCTGCTTTCCCACACGTGTAACAAGTAGCACTGGCTGCAGCATCTCCCCCACTTCGCTTAGACCCACCAACAAATTTACCAACAAACTTCCCTTTGCCCTTACCAGCAGGCACCTCATATGGCTTACCACGACCCGAAAAATTCTTTTGCCTTTCCTTCATAACTCTAGAGAAGGCATTATTGTCCTCTTCAAAAATTCTGGCACTATTAACCAACAATGGGAATACACGGATCTGCTGATACCCTATGGCCCTCTTAATGTCAAAGACGCAACCCGTTTTCAAACTTGATGCATTTGGAGAACTCAAGCACCTCTCCATCATAGTGTGGATAAAACTTGGACAAATTTCAATAAATTTTGCAAAAAGATACTCGATTCTGATCATGCTACCTTGCTCAAGTCTCAAAAACTCCACCTCTTTCTTTCCGCGGACATCTTCCGGATAGTATTTCCTCTTGAACTCCCTCTCAAATACCGCCCAAGTGATCTCCTCATTGGCGATCGTCAACCCCGACTAGCCGCCTCCACCAATCATAAGCCTCTTTCTTCAACATGTGTGCCATAGCGAACCTTCCGAGCATTGGTGCAATCCATAACGCGGAAGATCCGCTCCATTTCACTTAGCCACTCAAGGGCACCATCAGGATTATACCCGCCTTCAAAAGTAGGAGGGTTCTCACGCTGGAACGTAGCCAAACTACGCGTCCCATCACCAATAGCATTGGGTATGTTACCCACAACCCCAGAAATAGCTCGCAAGGCGTGCAGTGAATGCGACATCGTTCCGTCCTGCCATTCTATAGTACTGCAACAGAAAACAAAAATCAGAAACGAGTAACAAAGCTCAAATGTTACTCAACTTGACGACTCAACCACCGGCCGGACAGACCGAACTGCTCTGATACCACTAATGTAACACCCCTTTTCTACCCCTTAATTTCCAACGCCATTATCAGAGTATTCCACTGTTCAAAAATATTATTTAAGTAGTAGAAGGAAGTGTTACGTCTTCGTTAAATTAAACTCATCGTATGCACCATTAAGTTTGTGCAACAACATATACATCGTAAGGTTAAAACTTCAAAAAAATCATCTCATCACAGCGGAAATAAACATTGACTCACTAGTCCACTCAAACACGTCTCATAATCCTCAAATAAACCTCATACAGTTAAGTAATTTAACATCAGTCCCAAAATATGCCCCCTAGGTGCTACGGTATCGAGAGCGACACAAATGCAGACTTCCGACGACTAACAAAAAGAAGCAAATAGACCTTCACTCGCGGTTACCTGCAGCGTTGCCACAATAGAGCAACATTCCAAGCAAAAGGGGTGAGAATTTCAATAAAACATAATCGAGTACTTAAATAAAAAAAAAAGGAGCAGGCATTCGCTCAATATTGTCATCATCACCACATCATAATCACACAGCACCGGCTCAAATCACAAACAACATCAATTCACAGACATGGTTATGTATGAAGATGCAACCCCACTGGGCATATGCATGATGGTACCATATTCATCACAATTAAGAGGCCGAAGCCTATTCTTCACTGGAGGCCGAAGCCTATTCTTCACAATTATGCACATGCCATGAGTCTCTATATACACATGTGCATTTCATCCAAATACCCACCATCATCATCATAAAACACTCATAGAGTGTATTCGTCGCAGTTCATCACTCATAGATATCACATCGTCATAATCACTCATAGAGTGAACTCGTCACATTTCACACAATTCATACTACAACATCATCATAATTATACTCATAGTGAACATTCACCGCAAAATCATCATAATCGTACACACCAACATCATTATAGAGGATATATATATATATATATATATATATATATATATATATATATATATATATATATATATATATATATATATATATATTTTCGATTATCTTTTGTTTAGGGTGCTATAAAATAGTATCCTAATTGACTATGGGATTTCTCCCACCAAGTTACAACTCACCACAGGCCTCGGCCACTCGGAAAAAAATTATTTTCTCGAAAGTTGGTGAGATTCACATGGTAGCCAAACAGAGAAAATACACCAAATAATGAATTTCGGCCTTAGTGGTAAACCACGGTCTAGCCATAGTCAATTAGAACACTAGTAGTATAACATTTCACAATGAAGTCACTTATAAACATAGTATCACAATTTCCATAAAATAGCACCATTTACTTAATAAGTACAGCAACAATAAACGGTTTATTTTGCCTTAAAAATAGAATATTCAGTTAGGCCTCTGAATAAGCTTTCCAACGCATTTTAGAACACCTCAATCGGGTTCCCGGTTCAAAAGATATTCAATTTACAAAAACAGTGACAAAAACAGCACCAACAGTGAGAAACAGGTGACTCGCGCTCCGGGGCGCGAGTGAGGCGCAGCCGAGGCGCGAGAGGACAGCAACATCAGCCCCGGTGCATCACTCCTGCGCTTGAGGCGCGACCCGAGCGAGCGAGCGCGCGATCGGCTTGTCGCGATCGCGTAAAAATTCGAAATTCAATATTTCACCCAACTCGATCACAACACAATACTTTTCCCAACCCTCCCCAATCTTCAAAGACACGATTTGTTCATCAGGAAAATCATCAAGGAGTTCATCAATAAAAATCATCAAAATTCATCAAGAAAAATCATCAAAATTTCATCATGAAAAGTCATCAAAAATTCATCAAGAAAAGTCATCAAAAATTCATCAAGAAAAGTCATCAAAAATTTATCAAGGAGACCATCAAATTCATCAAAGAAACATCAACAACACAATCGATTTTTCATCATTGATATGCCAATTCATCTCAAATTACCCCACAACACCTAAAAACCCCACAATACCCCAATCATATACCCAATTATATTGAATCGAAACGCTCACCCTTACCTCTAATATATATATGTTCCGGAACAACGATGAAGAAAGTCACGTACAAGAACCACAGCAACACAACGATCTCAGCTCCCTTGGAATTCCCCCCTCCGACTCGCGAAAACCCTATCTTTAGATTTGGGAAGATCCAATTTCGTTCTCACCTCTCCTGGCTTCTAACTCAGGAACTGCTCTCTTATCGGGCCCTCATGATACGAGAAGAACGCAACAAACCGCGTCACAAACGGAGCTCCAGAGACAAAGTTATGCTTAAAAGAGTGAAAAACGGCTAAGAAAGAACCCTAGCTGCGGTAAACGCAGCTTAAATAGCGACCAGCGCTGAGAGCGCGCCAGCTACGCGCGAATGGAGCGCGGGAACAGCAGCAATAAAGACAACGTAGTTGCGCGTGGAGCGCCACTTGAGCGCGAATGGAGCGCTGGATTAGCAAAGAACACGGCGGTTTTTTGCGCAGATCATTTTTTTCCTTTCTTTCTCTTGATTTTTCTCCATTCCCACCACCAAACACCAATTGAAATCAACAATCACACACTCAAAATCACCCCCAAAACACCAAATACATCAAAGGAAACATATTCTCCAATTTCTTCGATCATTCTACCAATTCAACTAAAAATAAATTTGGATAAAATTGGGGCGTTACAGGTGAGAGCATGACTTGGGAGCTGGAGAGCAGGATGCGGGAGTCTTATCCAGAGCTCTTTGACTCAGGTATGAATTTCGAGGACAAAATTTCCTAAGTGGGGGAGAGTTGTAACACCCTAAATGATTTAATTAAGCAATTGATTAAATTATTTAAAGTGTTGCACTATTTTAATTATATTAAATTATAATATGGCATTTCTTGATTTAGTATTTTATTTTTAAATAGAAGGAAGTGGTATTAGGAATACCAGGACTGCAAGGGTTGGCCCAGGAGCCCAAGCCCAATGACTTAGGCTCCTTGGAGTGATGCATTTCGCATCATTGTGGAAGGGAAAGGAAAAAGAAAGAAACTTGCGAAGAGAGAAGAGAGAAAGGAAGAGAAAACGGCGCAAAAACCCTAGAGAAGGGAGAGAGCTTGATCGCACCTTGAGAAGGAGGAGAAGAAGGCTCCAGTTGCTGAGGTTTTGTAGGTGACTACGTGAAAGAGCTTCTCTACGGTTTCATTTGAGGTAAGGGGAGTCTCACTCTATAATAGAGGATATAATATGTTGTATATGAGTCATAGAGTCTCTATTTGGTGTCAATTGATTGATTGGTTGAATTGTGTTGATGAATTTGATGATTTGCATGCTAAAATCGATTTAGGGCTTAAGTTAGGGTTTGTAATGTGTAATTTTCGTGATTTGTGATGTGTTTGATGATTGAGCATGAAATTGATTGTTAGAATATGGAATTAAGAGTATTGGAATGATTATGGAGTGATTTGATTTGAGAAAATTTGGAGAATTTGGGATTTTTGGGTTGGAGGGCGCCAAATTGCTAGGAATTATGCGCCCATGTGTCTCAGAGCAGCGGCATAGGTGTAAGAGTGTCACTGCCAGGGTGCCACATTGCTGAGGAAATGGCGCCCTATGTACTGTTCATGGGTGGTGTTGTGTGTTGTGCAGGAATGTCACTATCAGGGCGCCATATTGCTGGGAAAATGGCGCCTGGGTTACTGTTCACGTGCTAGAATTGTGTCTCTGTGCAGGGTGTTGCTGCCTGGGCGCCAAGTTGCTGGGGAAATGGCGCCCAGTGCACTGTTTGCGTGCTGAGAGTGTGTGTTTGCTGTCTGGGCGCCAGTTTGCTAGGAATGTGGCGCCCTGTGCACTGTTCATGTTCACATATGGGGTAGTTGAAGTGAAACTTAGGGTTCTGGGCATATTTAACCGTGCCATATTTTGTATTTACCTGCCCAAATTCAATTTTAAACATTTTGGCTCGAGTAGTTTTCCTTTTGCACGAGTCATTTGAGAGATGTCCTAGTGGGCAATTCTGTGGCGCCATATGTGTGCGCCTATGGGGTGGTTTAAGTGGAACTTAGATTTCTGCGCATATTTTACCGTGCCATCTTTTGTATTCACCTGCCCAAATTCAATTTAAAACATTTTGGCTCGAGTAGTTTTCCTGTTGCATGTGCTGAGCGTTCTGTGCCAAGTACAGGGCGCCAAAAGTTGCTGCCCAGGGCGCCTAGACAGGCGCCTGTGTCTGAGACTGTGTCTCAGTTTGTGTCTTAGTTTGTGTCTAGGACTGTGCTGCCCAAGGGGGCGCCAGATTGCTAGAAAAGTGGCGCCCAGTGGCTGTGTTGCCACGGGCGCCAAATTGCCGAAGCCGCGCTGGTGCAGTGTTGCACAGGGTGGCGCCAGATTGTGGGGGAAATGGCGCCTGGGGCTGCCTTGTGCCCAAGTGTGTACTGTTTTGGTCCCTATGTGACAGTTTGGTCCCTAGGTGATTGTTTTTTTGGTCCCTAGGTGACAGTTTGGTCCCTAGGTGACTGTTTTGGTCCTAAAGGGTGTTTTAGGTCCCTGTGGGAGGTTTAGTCCTCCAGTTGTGATTAGTCCTTGGGACTTGATTGTGTTGAGTTAGTGAATAGAGGACTAATGATGATGCCATGGGGGCATGGGCCATGGGGGCCAGAGTGAAATTGACCATGAGATGAGAGTTGGTCGGATTGATGTATAAAATGTTAGACGATATGAAAGGCTGCGGTCTGGTGTATAAATGAAACTGATGATGTGTGTGTTCATGAGTCACATGCATACATTCGCGGCGCGATCGCGACGATATATTGTAAAGGCTGCGTCCCGGTGTTTTATTTCTTTGCGGTGTGGTGTGGTATAATGAATAATGATGAGGTCGCGATCCGTGATAATGGTACCACATGCATCTTTGCATTACATTGCATCCATTCTTGTAAATGATAATGATTGCTGTGTATTGACTTGTGATTGATTGACTTCTATGAAGCTGTTATAACGCTTATTATCACCTTTATTATATAGTTCGAGACTCACCCTTTCTCGCTTTTGTTTACCACAGTAGTCATGAGTGAGGAGGCTTGCTACCTTCACTATTCCCTAGTCGGTCCGCTCGATCACGTAGCACCTAGGGGATGGGGTCTAGACCTTTATTTGTTTTGTTTTGCTCATTGTTGAGCTTTCATACTGTTATACTATGTACTGTTGAGATTTGAGGATTAATATTTTGAGCTGTAGTTTTATTCCGCTGCATGATACGAGTTTATATCCCACGTTTTGTATGGTGTTATGTATTGATTCATATTTATGAGCTGAACCGACTGTTTGAGTGTTTTAAGAGATAAGTGTAGCACTTCATTAAATGAAAATGAATTTTATGTACTCTGATTTTTGATTTAAATTACCGGGTAGAAATGGGGTGTTACATAAGCCATATGAGACATCTACTGACAGGGGTAAATAGAGGTATGCTGGTGGTAGCAGGTATGCTGGTGGTAGCAGGTCCGCTGAGGGTAAGAGGTCTGCTGAGGGCAAGAAGCCAAGTGGGGGAGATGCTCCTACTGACATTGTGTGCTTCAAGTGTGGCAAGCCGGATCACAAGAGTTTTGAGTGCAAGACTGGGTAAAAGCATGTTTCCGCTATGCGGAAGGATGGTCACATGGCGGTGATTGTGACCGCAAGGAAGCAAGCAGGTTACAATTGTGGTGAAGTCGGTCATTTTAGTTCCAAATGCACTAAGCCAAAGAAGGAGAGGTCCACTGGGAGAGTTTTTGCACTAGCGTGTTGAGGAGGACCTAATGAGATCGAGAGTACTTGCTTTATTTATGGTACACCTTTAGTTGCTATTGTTGACACGGGTGCTACGCACTCCTTTATTGCTTCATGCAGTCTTTGAAAAGTTGAATTTAGTATTGTCTACTATGGAGAGGGGATGGTTATCGACACTCAAACTAAGGGTTCGTGAACTACTTCTCTAATGTGTGCTAGGTGTCCTCTCATCGGTCTTGGCAGAGATTTTCTCGTTTGACCTTATCCGCCTACCATTGGGTGGGTTGGATGTGATTACGGGTATGGATCGTTAGTAGATAACCACGTGCAAATCAACTGCTTTCAAGAAGTTCAGTGAGTTTCCTTCCTCCGTAAGAGGAAGAGTCCGCTTTCATTGTCTGTGATCAATCGGGAGGTAATGAAAGAGGGTGGTCAGCTGTTTGCTTTGACGGCCTCTATGTCTGCTGAGAACCAGTCTGTAGTTGATGGGTTGCAGGTGGTGTGTGAGTTCCCTGAAGTATTTCCTGATGAGATTCCTAGTGTGCCACCAGAGAGGGAGGTTGAGTTTTGGGATTGAGCTTGTGCCTGGTACTAGGCCTGTGTCTATGGCACCGTACCGGATGTCAGCTTCTGAGTTGTCTGAACTAAAGAAGCAATTGGAAGAGCTGCTAGAGAAGAAGTTTGTGAGGCCTAGTGTGTCACCATGGGGAGCCCAGTTCTGTTAGTGAAGAAGAAGGATGGAAGTATGCGTCTGTGTGTGGATTACAGGCAGCTGAACAAGGTAACTATCAAGAATAAGTATCCTCTCCCGAGGATTGATGATTTGATGGACCAACTGGTGGGTGCTAAGGTTTGTAGCAAGATTGACTTGAGGTCGGGTTACCATCAGATAAAGGTAAAAGATGAGGACATCCAGAAAACAGCGTTCAGAACGAGGTATGGGCATTATGAGTACTCTGTAATGCCGTTTGGTGTCACTAATGCACCAGGGGTGTTTATGGAGTACATGAACCGAATCTTCCATAGCTACTTGGATCGGTTTGTGGTTGTTTTTATTGATGATATTCTGGTGTACTCCAAGTCTGAGGAGGAGCATGCAGAGCACTTGAGGTTGGTGCTAGAGGTCCTGAAAGAGAAGAAGCTTTATGCTAAGTTGTCCAAATGTGAGTTCTGGCTGCGTGAGGTAAGCTTCTTGGGTCACATTATCTCCGGTGATGGTATAGTTGTGGACCCAGCCAAGGTTGATGCAGTGTTGCAGTGGGAGAGCCCAAAGTCCAGAATCAAAATCGAAGTTTCTTGGGGTTGGTGTTACTACTGTAAGGTTTATTGAAGGGTTCTCTAAGCTAGCCCTTTCGTTGACCCAATTGACTTGTAAGGGAAGAGCTTTTGTGTGGGATGCAAAGTGTGAAGAGGGCTTCCAAGAGTTGAAGAGGAGGTTGACAACATCTCTAGTGTTGGTGTTGCCTGTGCCGGATCAACCTTTTGTTGTATACTGTGATGCTTCCAAGATGGGTTTGGGAGGTCTATTGATGCAGGATGGGAAGGTAGTTGCTTACGCGTCCAGACAGTTGAGGACACATGAGAAGAACTACCCAACTCATGATTTGGAGTTGGCTGCTATTGTTTTTGTGCTTAAGATTTGGAGGCACTATTTGTAAGATACTAGGTTCGAGGTGTTCAGTGATCACAAGAGTCTGAGGTATCTGTTTGATCAGAAGGAGCTTAATATGAGGCAGAGGCGTTGGTTAGAGCTACTGAAGGATTATGATTTCGGCTTGAACTATCATCCCGGCAAAGCTAATGTCGTGGCTGATGCTTTAAGTCGGAAAACTTTACATATGTCAGCTATGATGGTGAGGGAGTTGGAGTTGATTGAGCAATTCTGTGATCTGAGTCTAGTTTGTGAGATGACACCACAGAGTGTCAGAGTGGGTATGCTGAGGATTGGAAATGACTTCTTGGTTAGTATCAGAGACGCCCAAAAGCTAGACGTGAAATTGGTTGATTTGTTGGTAGCTGGTGATCAGGCTGTGGATGGGGATTACAGGTTGGATTTATAAGACCCGAGTCCATGCATGGCAGCCACCCAGTAGCTATTACCTCACGATCTTTTCTACCCCCTTGTAGAATTTTTGCCTTAGTGGGAATCGAACCTTGTACATGGGGCTCAAATACAAGTTCAATCTACTTCCTTCACTACCAATTGAGCTAGTAGCTCAATCGGTAGTGGAAGTAGATTGAACTTGTATTTGAGCCCCATGTACAAGGTCTCGATTCCCACTAAGGCAAAAATTCTACAAGGGGGTAGAAAAGATCGTGAGGTAATAGCGGCTGGGTGGCCACGCAGTGGACTCCGGGTCACATGTGATTCCCGAGTGTGTTGAGATTCGTGACGTAATTTGTGTTCCCGATGATGCCGAGTGAAGAAGATGATACTTGAGGAGAGCCATAGGAGTAAGCTGAGTATTCATCCAGGTGCTACGAAGATGTATCATGACTTGAAGAAGCTGTTTTGGTGGCCTGGTATGAAGAAGGATGTTGCGCAGTTTGTTTATGCTTGTCTGACTTGTCAGAAGTCAAAGATTGAGCACTGAAGCTGCATGGGCTGATGCAACCTTTAGAGATTCCTAATGGAAGTGGGACAGCATTTCCATGGACTTTGTGACTGGGTTGCCAAACACTGTGAGAGGGTTTGACACCATTTGGGTGATTGTGGATAGGTTGACCAAGTCTGCTCATTTCATTCCTATCAACATCACCTATCCCGTGCCAAAGTTGGCTAAGATTTATGTTCAGGTGATTGTGAAACTACATGGGGTCCCGAAGAGTATTGTGTCAGACAGAGACCCGAGGTTTACGTCTGAGTTTTGAGGAAGCTTGCAGGAGGCATTGGGGTCCAGGCTGAGGTTGAGTTCGGCTTATCCTCCTCAGACTGATGGACAGACAGAGAGGACCATTCAGTCCTTGGAGGATTTATTGAGAGCTTGTGTGCTAGAGCAGGGAGGTGCGTGGGATACACATCTCCCACTGATTGAATTTACTTATAATAACAGCTACCATTCGAGTATAGGGATGGCTCCTTTTGAGGCAATCAGATGGGCGGAGGTGTAGGACTCCTTTGTGTTGGCATGAGTCCCATGAGAGCGTTGTGCTTGGACCGGAATTGGTTAGGAGACTACGAGAGAAGGTAAAGATGATCGAGAGAGAAAATGAAAGAGTCCCGTAGTCGGCAGAAAAAGTTACCATGATAGGAGGAGAAAGGACTTGGAGTTTCAGTCGGTGAGCATGTTTTCTTGAGGGTCACGCCATGACCGTGTCAGGCGTGCCTCAAAGCAAAGAAGTTGACTCAGAGGTTTATTGGACCGTGCTCAAATCACCGAGAGGTTTGGAAAGGTTGCTTATAGGGTGGCCCCCGCCACCTAATCTTCGAACTTGCACGATGTGTTCCACGTGTCACGCCTTCAAAGTATATTCCGCACTGTCTCATGTGATTCACATGGATGATGTGGAGGTACGTGAGAACCTCACTGTGGAGACTATGCCAGTGAGGATTGATGATAGAGAAGTGAAGGTGCTTAGAGGGAAGGACATTGCTCTGGTCAAGGTAGTGTGGTTGGGAGCTGCTGGCGAGAGCATGACTTGGGAGCTGGAGAGCAGGATGCGGGAGTCTTATCCAGAGCTCTTTGACTCAGGTATGAATTTCGAGGACGAAATTTCCTAAGTGGGGGAGAGTTGTAACACCCTAAATAATTTAATTAGGTAATTGATTAAATTGTTTAAAGTGTTGCACTATTTTTAATTATATTAAATTATAATGTAGTATTTTATTTAATTGAAGGGAGTGGTATTGGAAATACCGGGACTGCGAATATTGGCCCAAGAGCCCAAGCCCAATGACTTAGGCTCCTTGGAGTGATGCATTTCGCATCATTGTGCAAGAGAAAGGAAAAAAGAAAGAAACTTGCGAAGAGAGAAGAGAGAAAGGAGAAGAAATACGGCGCAAAACCCTAGTGTGGAAAGAAGGATTGGATCGCACCAAGGAGAAAGGAAGGAGAAGGAGATTTGTTGCTGAGGTTTTGTAGGTGACTACGTGAAAGAGCTTCTCTACCGTTTAATTTGAGGTAAGGGGAGTCTCACTCTATAATAGAGAGTATAATAGGGTGTAGGTCGATTATAGAGTCTCTAGTGTTGTTAATTGAGATTGAATTTGATTATTGTATGTTTGATTTTGATGGATTGAATTGAATTGAGTATGAAAATCGATTTAGGGCTTTAATTTGGGGTTTTATGTTCTTGATTGGCTATGATGTATGATTGAGTGTTATAATATGAAATTGAATGTGTTGGCATGATTATAACGTGTATTTGATTGGTATATGATGATTAGAATTGAAAGAATTTGGGAATTTGGGATTTTTGGGGATCCTAGGGGTATAGGGCGCCAAATGGCTAGGATTCTGGCGCCCGTAATCGTGAGCGCGAGAGTGGGAGTGGGAGTGAGTGTGTCATCGCCAGGCGCCACATTCTTTGGGAAAATGGCGCCACGTAATCGCTCACGTGTTGGAAATGTGTTGGTCTTTGGTTTGTCACCGCCGTCGAGGCGCCACATTGCTGGGAAAATGGCGCCCTGGGCACTATTCATGTCTTTGGGTTGTGTTTTGTGTAGGAATGTTCTCGCTGGGCGCCAAGTTCTTTGGAAAATGGCGCCAAAGCAATCGTTGGTGAATTCGAGGATATTTTACCGCGCCATCTTTTGCGAGCTCGCCCCCAAAATCAATTTTAAACATTTTGGCTCGAGTAGTTTTATTTTAGCATGTGTCATTTGAGAGATGTTCTGTGGGTATTGGCCGTGGCGCTATATGTGTGCGCCTATGGGGTGTTTTGAGAGTGAAACTTAGAGTTCGAGCATATTTTACCGTGCCATCTTTTGCGAGCTTTGCCCAAAATCAATTTTAAACATTTTGGCTCGAGTAGTTTTCTTTTGCATGTGCTCTGTGTCTTGTCGCCAAGTGCGGGCGCCAAAAGTCTTTGCGCCTGGCGCCGTAAATGTGCCCGTGTCTCGGTTGTGTCTAAGTTTGTGTCCAGGTCTGTGGTCGCCTGCGGGGGCGCCAGATTGCTAGGAAAATGGCGCCCGATGGATGTGTTGCCACGGGCGCCAAGTTGCTTTGAGTTTTTGGCGCTAGTCTTTGTGTTACATGAGGGCGCCGATTTGTGGGGGGAAATGGCGCCCAGTCTTTTCTTGTGTCTAAGTGTGTGTTGTTTTGGTCCCTAGGTGGCAGTTTGGTCCCTAGGTGACAGTTTAGTCCTAAGGGTGTGGTTTTGGTCCCTAGGTGTTGTTTTGGTCCCTAGGTGCCAGTTTGGTCCAAAAGGTGTCAATTTGGTCCCTCAGTGTTGAATTGGTCCTAAAGGGTGGTTTAGGTCCCTGAATGAGGATTTAGTCCTCTGGTTGTGTTTAGTCCTTCGGACATGAATAGTGATGAGCTAGTAAATAAATGTAATAAGGATGATGCCATGGGGCATGGGCCATTGGGCCAGGCCATGAGGCCAGAGTCACGGGGACTCAATTTATTGGTGAAAATGATGAATGGTGGGCTGCGGTCTTGGTGTACAAATGATTTTGATGATGTGTGTGTTCATGAGTCACATGCATACATTCGGCTGCGGTCGCGACGATATATTGTAAAGGCTGCGGTCTGGTGTTTTATTTCGGCTGCGGTCGTGAAGTATAATAAGTAATGATGAGGCTGCGGTCTGGTGATAATGGTACCACATGCATCTTTGCATTGCATTGCATCCATTCTCATAAATGATATTGAACGGATTGTGATAGTTGTGATTGATTGACTTCTATAAATCTGATATACTGCTTATTATAGTTTCTATTATATTGTTCGAGACTCACCCTTTCCTGTTGTTGTTTACCACAGGTAGTCAGGAGTGAGGGCTTGCTACCCTCACTATTCCCCGAGCCTGGCCCGCTCGATCACGTAGCACCTAGGGGATGGGGTTTAGACTTCTATTTGCTTTGTTTTGCTCACTGTTGAGCTTTTATATGTGATACTCTATGTATTATTTGAGACCGCTGATTACACTTGAGATGTAACTATATTTTCCGCTGCATGTTATGAGAATATTTTACACGTGTTTATGGTGTTACGTATTAATTATATCTATGAGCTGAATTGGCTGTTTGAGTTATTTTGAAGTGATAAGTGTAGCATCCCATTGGATGAGTTCAATTTTGAAAAATAAATTTTATACTCTGATTTTTATTATAAATGTACGGGTAGAAATGGGGTGTTACAACTGGGGCTCTGAAGGACCACTGTGAGTCTGAAGGAGCATTGGGGCTCTGAAGGTCTAATCTGTAGTCGATGCTTGGCGCATTGATTCGAATTAAATCAAGGACCGATAGTGTCTCGGGTCGTCGGGCTCGATGGACCAAAAAAATGGTCTCGATGGATCGCAAGTAGCTATGGTACTAGTAAAATACGATGCGAGGGTGACCTACGCCGTGGCGGTCGTGAGTGCCAAGATCGATCTAGAATCGATATGTTGACCACGGAGGATTTACACTATGTCTTGTGCGACGCAGCCTAACGAAGGACCACCGGGGTTCGAAGGATCCGCCGTGCTCGATGACGCGTTATGATCTCAAGGTGCAAATTTCGGAGTTGCGCTTGGACGCGTTGACTCGGCGGGGGCGGAAGGACCGATATATGGTCTCAAGGAGTGATGGGGCTCTGAAGGATCACTAGGGATCTGAATTATAGACTAACATAAGTCTGATTTAAGGACCACAATTGGTCTGGTTTAAGGACCGACACGTCTGAATTATGCAGCAACTTGTGTCTGCATATTGGTCTGATTTATGGACCTCAATAAGAGGTCTGATGGATCGATGCTAGACTTAGTGCTAACATTGCGATCTGGTGTGCGATACAGGATCCAACACTTGTCGTGTTTGCTTAAGGGATGGAAGAAAGTAAGGATCGACACTTGAGGTCAATTGGAGAATGACAGATGTTATGTATATGACATGCATGTACACATGCACATGCGATGATTGATTTCTGAGTGGAATGATGAATGAAATGTATGAATGACTTTCTCTCTTTTGCTTCTTCTTCTTCTTTTTTTTTGTCTGCATATTTTCTTGGTATATGATGAATGCATGAAATGCAAATGTGAGTTCGATGCAAATGTAATGTTTTGATGTAAACGCTACGGTGAATAAAAGCAGGTGCATAAATGCACGGTACGATGATATGATAGGATTGATTGGTATATAGAAATATCTTTGGTAATGATGAGAAACACATCCTTCGATGCTAGAAAAGATGAATATTTTGAATTGAATAAAATTTTGACGGCTTGAACCTGAACTCTGGTAAGCTCAAGGTTGTCATTATTTTTTTATTTTTATTTTTATTTTTTTACTTTTTGTATCTAATGGATGCATGAAATGTGAATGTCAATATGATGCAAAGGAAACTTTTGAATGCAGATGCTATGGTGCATGATGCGATGATATGAAATGACTAATTGGGTGCAAAAACCTTTTTTGTGATGATGAGATGTGAGACTTTGGATGCGAGAGGTGGAGATGAATATTGATCATTCTTTGAAAAATTGAATTTGATTCAAACTCTGGTGGTCTCAAGGGTTTTATTTACAAACAACCTCACTTGTTTTCTCTTTCTTTCCATGATGACTGCATTTTAGATATCACGTAAACAACTTGTGTTCTCTCTTTTTGAAGCATTGTCTAGTAAGCATGCATAGGAGTGCAAATGTGAATGAATGAGTCAGTTAACTTGGAATTGGTTTAGGGCATGGACATTTATGGCAAGTGAAGGAATGACAGATGTAACACCCCCTTCTACCATAACTACTATTTAATTAATTTTGAAAATAAGAGTGCGTAAAAATTTTTAGTGCGGCCACTTGAGGGTGCCACATTTAAACAGCAAAATCAAACTCCAAAATATTAATTAGAATAAAACTCCAATATATAGGATACATAGCACCAATTAACTTCGGGAATAAGTATTACAGCAGTAGAAAATAATAACTTAACATCTTAGTTCAAAATATAAAGGAAATAACAAACTAAACATCCCCCCCGGTGCTACATATCAGAGCCGACTCGACCATACTGGAAAAAGGATCTCTAATCACCTCAAGTCACCGTCACCTGCAGGTTGCCGACATACGAGGCAACACGACGCAGTAGGGTGAGTCTCAATACATAGGAAATAATAGATAAAACAAGAAACACAGTAGAATAGGCACACCAGATATACAGTCAATTCAAATACACCATTAATATAGTTACACTGAAAACACAAGCACACCGAAAATACAAGCTTACACGTGAATACAGATTACACCAAAAATACAGATATCTGATTACACGTGATTACAATCACACACGAAATACTGATTCAATCAAATACACCATTAATTTATGAACGCCCAATCAGTCACCAGAACATGTATGTAATGCATGAAATGCAACCCAATACTCCACGGGCATATGCATGTGGATCCGTCACCAAAATAGCCTTGAGGGCATTCACCAATAATTTAAGAGGCCGAGGCCTATTCACCAAAAATATGCATATGATAATGCGACACCATGACTATGCACCAGAAACACCAAATCACCAAAATAATGCAATAGCATGCTCACCAATAGCCTTGTGGGCTCACCAACACCAAAGAAAGGTCATAGACCCCAACTCACCAATATTTATTCACCAATAATACACCACACCATAAATAGTAATTCTATAGGGACTAAAAGATGACCAAGACTAATTCTACACCAAAGGACTAAGTCACTCCACGGACAAAAGTCAACACTAGGGACTAAACCCACACCTAAGGACCAAATCACCTCCTAAGGACCCTTTCAACACTCAGGGACCATTTTGACACCTAAGGACTAATTTGACACCTCAAGGACCAATTTGACACCTAGGGACTGATCTGACGCCATAAGGATTAATTTAACACCCAGGGACTAGTTTGACACCTCGGGGACTAGAAAGTTCAGAGGGATCAAAACAGTATTTTTGACACTTTGGGTAACATTGGCAACACCCGCACAAGGTGCTGGATTCCTACAGCAGTACTCTTACTTCGGCGAATTATTTAAAATAGCAAACGACATCGAAAAATTACAAAAGACCACTCATTGGAAAACCCTCTGATTGTAGTTTCTACCTATGATTTTAGTTTTTCAAAATAAGTGTCCAGTTGGTACAGTTTTTCAAAACACTACACTGAGGTACCAAAATCGGACAAAACGCTTTACCCAACTTGCAACCAAATTTTCTTTCTCATTTCTTAATGAAATTCAGTAAAATCAGTGCCTATTTCGTAGAGAATTAAGTCTATTTTTCAATGAAATAAGAATCACTCAAAACGGAGTTCAATTGAGCACACAAAACCTGCAAAAACTGAACCTACTCCCAGTTTGACTCCAGAAATTTGACCTAACTTTAGAGACTCATAACGTGAGCTACACAACTCCGAATTGAACGAAACCAGTGCCAAAACGACCGGCCTTAAGTCTATTTTCAAAAACAATTAGCCACACAATTTTTGGATCAACCAAACCGTACCAGTTGAGAAAAACCGAAACAGTGTGCAGAAAACACGCAAAAACCAATAAACAAGTGAAGCTCATCGTCAACATACACACTCCTACTCAACTCTAATTCAAACAATCTATCAAACACCTAACAAGCACCAATATTTCTCCTATTCAATTATATCAATTTAACAACCCATCATCTCCATATTTATTAACACCTATTACACACCATATTGCATTAAATTCATGTAACTCACCTTAACACCAACAATCAAGAACAACATTCACATGTAAAACACCACACCATACAATCTTGTAAAACATTATCATGTTCATTCAAACATATCATCAAACACCTAGTCATCACTTTAATTCTACCTATTATTCTTCATTAAAATCATGTTATAACACCTTAATATCAACAATCAATGTAATAACATTCCAATCTCCATACAACAATTAATATAATCACATATAAAATCAAACAATCACCCAATCACTCAAATACTTCATGGATTAATTTAAACAACTACTCCTAACACCTAATCCCTATGATTTCATGGTTTATAAATTATTAACTATGAAAGAGAGCCCCCATACCTCAAAATTTGACAACCCAAGAAACCCCTCCACCAACAACCCAAGAACCATCAATTAATAGCTTTTCTCCTACACTTGAGCTTCAAACCCATCCATGGAAAAGAGAAAAAGGAACATGATTAGTGTATGAATCTTACACTAAAGGGTAGAGGAAGAAAAATAGAGTGGATTGGCATCAAAATCACTTACCCAAAGCAAGAGAAATGAATTTCTCTCCTTCCCCCCTTGATGTGCAGCTGCGCGGCCTACTACTTCCTCCCTCCCTTCTATTTTTTCAGTTTTTCTTTGTTCTAATGAAATGAAAACCCTACCCCTAGTTAAGTCATGAATTTGGGCCTATTTAGTGGGCTTGGGCCCCTTATTTACACCCCTTAGGTACCTACACACATCCTCCCAATTTAACTAAAATACTCCTCATTTATTTACTACACCCAACTCCTAGATTAAATTAATTACCTTATTATTATTTTAATATGGTCAACTAAAATATCACTTAATTAAATTAGTTAAATAATCACCTAATTAATTTTGGGGTGTTACAACAGACATGGTTATTGCCGAAGCTCATGAGGGATCAAGAGATACAAGATTGCCCCAATTCAGGTCTTTGATGAGTGAATAGCTCGCCCCTGTCTAGTGGTGACAACAACTAGGGGTGTAGAAGATGATGAATTGGGAATGCTTCGGCTTTTGAAATGAAGGGTGGAGCAAAAGAGATTTTGTCTCAACCCATAAAGTTTGATGTTGCCCCAGTCATAACAAAGGACAAACCTGCCCCAATTAAAATGACAAGGCCTTGTTTAGGATAGTGAGTTGAGAGATTGCCCCGGTGAGGTTTTATAGGAATGAATGAGGTGAAGGAATGGGAACGCACTTGCCCCACTTTCGAATGACGTTTCAAATGATTTCTTTGAGTGAGGTTGTGAAAGGCGACAGAGTTATGGTGATGGTTATGAACTGAGGGTGATATATGAATAGGGTGGGCAATGAACAAACCTCCCCAAAGTTGAGTGGAGTGAGAGGTGAAGGGAATGCCCCCTAGTACACACTTTTGGTTCTTTTTAAGAACAACTCAAATGCAATGAAAGTTTTGACTTTTTAGTATGAGGAGAGGCTCCACTTGGTGACCACTAGACCTTGTTTTAATGCAACATGAATGCATCTTGGAGTGCAAGTCCTTCTCCTTTTTTACCAACTTTCTTTTTGATTGTTTGTTTTTTCTTTTTGAGCAGCTTTCTTTTTTCTGTTTGTTTGTTTTTCTTTTTGAGCAAACACGTCGTAAATAGATAAACTTATTTGTCCTAAGATTAAAACTTGAGAAAACGAAAGCAATTAGTCATTGATCGGAACAGACTTTTTAGGGTTGTGATGTGGAGAACGGGATGATTGAGCTTAATGAAGTGTTTGGGGTTGATGGGGAGGATGGGTCTTATTCGGTGTTGGCCGATGGTCAATGGTTTATGAAGGAAATGGTTATTAGGTTTGATGAGGTGTTTGAAGGTTTTATGAAAGAAAAGATGGTTAAACCCATTGAGTTGAGGGCTCTTTTTTTTTTTGAAAGTGGAAATGATTGAACCCATTGAATTTGAGGGCCTTTTTGGAATGGGAAATGATTGAACCCATTGAATTTGAGGGCCTTTCTGAAGGGGAGCTCTTATGCTTCATGGAAAAATGTATTGACTCTTAATTTATACTCCCTTTGTCTTCCTTTCTTTGATTTGGGATTCTCCTTTTTGAAACTTTGTTATTCCCCTCCTTTTGTGAATTTCCTGTCCTTTTGACTTGGGTGAAAATGATATACCATCTTTGATTTGGAATTAACCCTCGTCTAGGGTGATAGGGATATCTTGGGCTTTTCTCGGCTTAAGATGGGTAACAAAGGGTATTTTTGTGATTTTGAATCTTTGGCTTAAGAGGGGTAGGAAATGGACTTTCTGGGATTTTAGGTTTTTGAGGGTATGGAGAGATGACCAAATTTCATTTCAAATCCCGATTGCTTATTTCTGTAAGACTTAACTTTAGGACAATAATTTATCTATCTTCATGTGTTTTCTCTTTTCTTTTCCCCCTTTTTTTTTTCTTTTTTTTTTGCCCTAATTTTTGCCTAGACCGCTCTTTGCGAGTTTTCAATCCACCGAGCGCTTTTTTTTTTGCCTAGGCCGCCCTTTGCGGGTTTTCAACCTAGCGAGCTTATTTTATCTTTTTTATTTATCATATATTTTTTTTAGAAAGACTTGCACTAAAGGAATATGATACTGACAAGGAAAATTAGTGATCACAGAATTGCCCCAGCATGGAGGACTTAAAGTGTTAGCGAGACTGAACCAAAAAGTCAAGTATGCACTGATGGGAGAGAATATGCGCTTTATGGGTGGACGGGGCGGGATTAGACTTGGATGGAGAATGATGATAAATGAAGGAAATTGACTGACTCAAACAAGAGAAACTGCATGTGGCATGCATACTTACTAGAAGAACGCTTAACAAAGAGTTAACATCGGTTAAAACATGATATAAAAACTTTTTTGATGAACTGTTTCAGTCTTTTTTCATGGAATGGATGAGATGCAATGCCTTTTTTTTACGGAAATACAAATGAGCTATTGATGTGAAAAACTGAGGGCCTTAGAACACCTTGAGTTTGCAAATGAGTGAGGGTAAACTTTTCCAAAAAAGAAAGATTACTTTGCAAGAACATCTCGTCTCTCATCACAACATTTTTGTTGTATGCAATGCATGGATGAAAACATTATGATGTATACATGATGAAAATGGAATGCATGAAAGCATGTTCACTTGAAAAATGTGATTATTCTAAAAGTTTTTTCTTTTTGATGTTTTCTTTTTATGCAAGAGGAAATATGAAATGCCAATGCATTTTTGGAAATATGATGCATTTTTGAAATGTGATTATCATGATTATGTGTTGATTAGGTTTTATTCTTTTGATTTGCTACTTTGGTCATGCGATTTTTACCCAAATGAAAACATGTTTCCCTTTTCTTTTTGCTTCAACTTTGAGCCTAATCCATGATCCTTTGAATATTCTTGTTCATTAAATGATTTGAAGTTGATTAATGCTTGATTAATTGTGCTAATTTTGTGAACAATGCTTGTTGTTGAATTTTGATGTTTTGAACTTGAACTTTGAGGGATGGGGTTTCGGTTCTAGTCTCTAATGCTAGGGTTCTTGCTCATTTTGTTGTTTATCATGTAATCATGCTCATCTATGTGGTTGGTTCAATTGTGATGAAAGAATTGGATGATTTAGGGTAAATAGGGCTTGGTTTCAAGCCCATTTTTAGGGTTTTGCTGTTTTGATTTTTCCTTTTATCTTTGCATGAAATAAATGTGGGTTTGAACTACAATAGGCTTCGGCCTTATAGCCCATTATATGCCTACTTGATATGTCTAAATCACAAAAATAATTGTTGTTAAGTCTTGTAAAAAAATTAAAAAGTGTTTCAAAGTTGTTTTGCTTTGCAAGTTACGATGTGAGCTAGTGTTTGTAATTTTAATTGCAAAATTGAATTGAAATGGGTATTAAATGGATTGTTCTCAAGTTGTTTTGATTTAATTTGCTTGCCCTTTGTTATTGTTTGATGATTGGCAATATGAGGCTCACTTGTGCTTCATGCACTTTAATCCAAGTGAGAGGATTGCCTAATGTGATTCAATCCTTCTATTCTTGTGCTAATTGCTTAATTGTTGATGATGTGTAAAAGGATTCCCACTTATGCCTAGTGCATATGCTTTATAGTGTGGAAGATTACTTCAAATGATTCAACTTGTTTTTTTAATTTCCCATGCAAGTTTGCGTTTCCATTTGGTAATTGTTCATGACAACTTGTGAATACTCCTTATGATTGTCCTCCATTCGGCCTAGGGTTTAAAATGTAACCTATATTTTTATTTTTTTATTTTTTTTTTTGCAATGTTTCTCTTGTGAACACCACTTTGCAACTTACTAGGTTATTTGTTAGGTCTCACATATTCATATCACTAATGATTGATGATTCAACATCATCCTTGTACATTGTTTTGTAAATGGTAATGAGTATGCTTGTATTTCAACTGTTGATTACTTTGCTTGCGAGTTGGTAAGTATTGTACCTCGGTTTTGACTTGAAAATTGATTGAAGGTTCTACTTTCTTTTCTTTGTGGCCAATGCTACCCCCTCAAATTCTTTTCTTATCCTTCCTAATAAATCTTTTTTTTAAAAGGCTTTTTCCAAGAGTCAATACTCTTCAAATCATTTTCATAAGTTAATCAAATCTTTTGAGGTCAATAAATAACTTTTTCAAAACTCATAAGGAGGCAAGTCGGACGTCTGGCCGATTTTGTCTAGCCCCCGAGACCTGAGTCATGCAGCTCAAACGCCTTAAGATACTTGTGAGAAATAAAACAAATAATTAATAATTACAAACCCTTTTTCCTAAGAAAACCAAAAGATCATTTTTCAAAAGTAGTGGGGCACGCTGTCGTGCATACAAAGTGGGGATGTCTTTGTTCTAGGTCTATTGGACTGTACAGTCTAGGACCGAAAACCCCTACAATAAAAAACACCAACACACCTCTTTCCTAAAAATCACAAAAGCCGTCTTCGGACGCAAAAAAACACTTTTTCCAAAAAATCACAAAAGCCGTCTTCGGACGCAAAAAACACTTTTTCCAAAAAATCACAAAAGCCGTCTTCGGACGCAAAAACACTTTTTCCAAAAAAAATCACGAAAAAGCCGTCTTTGGACGCAAAAACGAGAACTACGTAGCTTTGATCCCTCATCTCAGTGAGGGTACGTAGGAGCGGGTTCCTGTCCCGTCAAGCACGCTTTCAAAAAAATCCTTGTTTTGTTCCGCTTTTCAAGGATACCAAAAATATTCTTTTTCTCGTTTCCAATAAAATATTTTCTCAATCAAAAGAAAAGCAAAGAAGTAGAACAATTTATTTCAAATCAAATATTTCAAAACCACACATCAAATTAAAGGTTCCCTTTCGGTAGAAAGGAGGTACGGGGTGCTTATACCTTCCCCGTACCTAATCGACCCCCGAACCTACATCTCTTGTTTTAGAAAAGACCACCCGCCTTGTATAAAAAGACGTTTTTTCAATGTTTTCGTCTCAAAACTAAAATATTGGTGGCGGCTTCATAAACCTTCCCACGTTGTACATCGAGAAGTCCAAACCGGATTTTTCGGGGTGCAACAGCTGGCGACTCCACTGGGGACATTTTTTTAAAAAACGAGGGTCAAGCCTAATTAATTTGATGTGTGGTTTAAATTGTTTGATTTGAAAAAATTGTTCTATCTCTTCTTTTTCTTCCTTTCCTTTTTCTTTTCTCTCCTTTCTTTGTGATGCTTGATGGTTTCTCTTACATTATCATTGTGCTGCATTCATGTGCGTTTGCTTATTTCTACACTTGCTTTTTGTTTTTCTCTTACCCTTTTTCCTTTCTTTACTTATACTTATGCATCATATTCCCCTTATCTTGCACGTTCCCCTCTTCTTCGCTCCATTTCTTTGGTAAGTTCATGCATTTTTCCCTTCTATTATGATCCCCTCTTCTTAGCTCCTTTTCTTAAGGTAAGTAGAGTTTTAGATGATTGTTAATACCTTAGGTTGATTTCTTGCTTAGACTTGAATGATATGTGCAAAACCCTAGGATAGACGACTCTCTTTTTCGGATCAAGCTTTCGGATTTTCTTTGCAGGTGGGGGGGTATATGCATCATTATGCTCCTACACACACTTTCACTGTTTTTACCCTTGTGTAATTTTTGGTGAGACAGCCCTATACCCGGGCTAGAGTATATCTTAGGCTAGAACGAAGTCATTAGTGGCTGCACACTGGACGTACGTCTTTTCGTGTGGTTGCGAAGACTTCACCTAGAGTTTGGCTTTGTTCGATGGGCTCATCACTTGGACATACGTCCCTGCTGATCGGTGCGCTCGGATGAGGTCGTTGGCTCTAGGAACCTTATTTAGGGCCCTCTTTTTAGTGCTTTCCTTGAAGTGTGTACCCTTAGAAAAGCCTTAGATCCTGTCTCCTAAGGAACCTTGTAGGACACAAAGGAGCTTGCATACCCCTGCATCGAAATTTTTGTGAAAATAAACCAGTGTTTTTCCAAAATGTATAAGTGTCCAACTTTTGAAAGCTGTTATGTTGAAATTCAAACATCATGCATTCATGCATTCATGCATCCACTTCGCATGCATTCTCACCGGTGCCAGGGAATTGTAGGTATCAGTGGAAAATGGATCAGAATTTGAAAAGAACCCTCAAGTGGAATTTCAAGCAACAAGATGTCCAGAGCTTGGTCAGGATCAGCAATCAATTCCCCTCGTGGCGAAAAGAGGCTTTTCAGAGCATGTATGGTAATATCCTAGATCTGTTGGAAGTGAATGTCCAGACCGAAGCCCTTACTGCATTGGCACAGTACTTCGATCATGAGTATCGCTGCTTCACTTTTCAAGATTATCAGTTGATCCCGACCTTAGAAGAGTTTGAGAAGATTTTGGGCTTTCCTATTGTAAGCTGCAAACCGTATTCTTATGTGGAGAAGTATTCATTAGCCAAAGCTTTGGCCGGTATTCTTCAAGTCAAGGAAGAAGTCTTAGCCAAAAAGGTGGAAGTCAAGGGTCAAAGGCAAGGTCTATCAAGGAAATACTTAGAAGCTGAAGCTGAGGTCCTATTCGCCAAGAAAGAATGGAAAACCCTCTCTGATGTGCTCGCCCTCCTTGTTTATGGGATTGTCATGTTTCCCAGCGTGGATAACTTTGTTGATGCAGCAGCTATTGATGTGTTCCTTGCATTCAAAAAGCGGGGACAAAACCCTACTTCTGTCATTTTAGCTGACCTGTACTACTCCCTTGTTGATCGTCATGCTAAAGGAGGGGGGATGGTTATGTGTTGCTTGCCGCTCTTTGTAGACGGTGGTTTGTCTCGCATGTGTTCAGGGGGCATGTTGAAGAAAAGGGGAAGGATGAGTGGAAGCAGTTCATTGCCAACCTCAAGGGATGTGATATTCAATGGTGCACTCTGGCCCGCGATGTGTCAGAATTTGTTTTTCAGCTCAATGGTTTTCCAAATGTTCCTCTTGTCGGTACCAGGGGATGTGTCACTTACAACCCTGCTCTCGCCTTGAGGCAATTGGGATATTCTATGACAAGTCCACCTTTGGAGGAGTCTTTAACCGGTTTTGTGCTGCATGGTAGAGGTTCTGAAAACTTGAGCTTGTTGAGAAGGATTGTCCGGGCTTGGGATAGGCCAGTAAGGAAAGGACATGCTGAATTAGGTCGCAGAGATACAAGTGTGGGTGAAGACTATTTACAGTGGGTCCGGCTCCGGGTTCAGACAGTTAAGCTCCCCTTCAAAGTTGATCCTCAGGTCGAGACTGAGATCCCTCCACTTGCTCCTGTTGAACCAAGGTCAAACACTCTTTGTTTTTATGATAACAAATTACAATTTGTTTACTAATGGTTATAGTTGAACCAAAGCACAGGCATGAACCAAAGTACAGGACATGAACCAAGACGCTTGACATGATATCTTAAAGTGTAGCAGTTCAGAGGAGAAGCTACTAATGCGTTCAAGACTTATGTGTTATATTGCTTTGCATAAGACGCGTGTAAGATCCCGTCACTTAAGCTTTTTGACTTTTGTAGTTGAGAGATGATCTTTTAAAATAGAACTGTTGTGTTAAAAATCTTCTATGTTAAAGAAAAGTTTTGAATCATGATTTGTTGTTTTTTTATAAAGAAACTTGATTCATAGCTTAATGTTTTAAAAGAATTTGTTTTTGAAGTAAAGAATGATTCTTGATTTGGTAAATTAAGCTAGAAATCGATTTCCACTTATTTCTAAAGCCAAAAATCGATTTCCTCTTGCTTTTAAAGTCAAGAATCGATTTCCCTCTTCCTTGGAAGCAAGAAATCGATTTGCCACTTCTTAATTGGTTTTGAAAGAGTTTGTTTTGGAAAGAAAGTAATCGATTGATGACTTTGTGTATTTGAAGAGCCAAATCGATTTCCTCTTGCTTTTCAAGCTAGAAATCGATTTCCCCCTTGTTTAAAGGCTAGAAATCGATTTCCCTTGTAAGTCTAAATCCAACAATCGATTCATAGCTTGCTTGTTTTTAAAAGAACTTGTTTTGGAAAGAAAACAATCGATTGATGACCTTGTGTTATTAAAGAAGCAAATCGATTAATGACTCCTTTTCTAGAGCTAGAAATCGATTTGGGGCTTCCTCCCTTAAAGAGGAAAATCGATTTCTTGCCTGCTTCTTCTAAGAAAACAATCGATTTGTTACTTATGTTTTATACGCAATCAATCGATTTCTCACTTATAACAACAGATGTTAAGATTTGTTTCAACGGTCATATTTTTTCAATCCCTATAAATAGGACATAGGGTTTTCACGATAAAAGACACAACCCACATATCAAAAAGAAAAGAAAAGAACGAGAACTCTCACAAAGAACATTCATCTTTTTACGTTCTTCATCTAGGGTTTCAAATCTCTCATCTCTCTCAACTACATATTGTTATATTGCTTGAGTGATTGGATCCTAGTTTATACTTGTAATCTTTTATACTTATTGGTTGTTGTGAAATCTCGGGAAGCTTTCTTGGGTAGTTCAATCGGGAGATTGAATTGTAGCGAAATCCTTAGCGGGAGCTTGGGTTCTCAATTTGGGGAAAATTGAGATTGGTGTGGTAGCTATAGGGAAGTTGCTTGCTTGTAAGACATTGAAGAAGTATCTTCTCATATAGTGGTGATTACCAAAGTCCAAAGGTTGCAAAGCCGAGGCCGAGGAGTAGGGCTTTTATCCCGAACCTCGCTAAAATCACGGTGTACTTCTTTCCCTTATCTTTACTTTGCATTTTCTTTATAATTGTTAATCACATTGTAGTTGATATTATCACGCTTAAACTTCAATATCACTCGAATTGTTTCGCCATTGTTATAGCTTGCTTAGGTGTTGCATATAGTTTAAATCTTATTTTCCGCATGTGATTTTAACTTGCATCGTTAATATTTCAAAATAAAAAGATTTCATTTTTAAAATATAACCTTATTCACCCCCTCTAAGGTTATCATATAGTCCAACAATTGGTATCGAGCTCGAAATTGCATATAGAGCTTAACATCTCGCAATTTTTGATTATGGGTTCTTTTATGAAAGAGGGATGTCCTTCAATAGGCCACCCTGCTCGATGGGACTAACTATGACTATTGGAGTAGTCGAATGAAATGTCATGTGCAGGCTATAGATTTCACTTTATGGAGGATCATTGTTGATGGACCACTCACGCCTATGAGAATCAAGATTACTAAACCTCGTGTTCTTTCTTTGAGGAGATACTACCAAATCTCAAGCCACCGGGTACAATTGAGGAAGTACCTATAGAAGACATTTATTCCATTGATTTGAGTGAGTGAGAAAGTCCGAACTAGAAAAATATCTCTCAATGCCAAAGCAATGAATATTCTTCACCTATCTCTATGTGAAGAAGAATATGGAAGGGTGAAAGGATGTCAAACAAAGAAAGGAAATTTGGGATCTGTCTGAAGCAACACATGTTGGTACGAGTCAAGTGAAGGATACAAAGATTAGAGTTCTCACTTCTGAGTATGAAGCTTTCAAGATGAAGGAAGGTGAATCTGTTGCAGCTATGCACCAGAGATTGAACCTGATAGTGAATAACTTGAGAGCACTTGGGAAGAAGTATTCAACGAAGGATTTGAATGGGAAGATTCTTGCATCATTGACTAGTGAGTTCTTTCCCAAGACTTGTGCTATCACCAAGCCAAAGATATTGGCACTTTACCTCAAGAAGACTTGATTGGGTCACTTCTTGCATTTGAGGTGGTGTTGGCCGCTAAGAAGACTCAAGAAAAAGAAGCGGTCAAAGAAAGGAAGTCTCTTGCTCTTGCTGCTGCCAAGACTCCTAAGATGGCAAAGAAAGAGGTTGAGTCTGATGAAGAATATGATGATGAAGACATGGCTATGTTCGCCAAGAAATTCAAAAAATTCATGAAACTCAACAAGCTTAGGAAGGGTGACTATTCAAAGAAATCCGGATACACAAAAGGAGATAGTCATGAGAAAGGAGACGACCAACCAAGATGTAACACCCCGATTTTCGTGGGTTGTAACTCTTTAGTATGTGCTTGCCTTATGAACTATTTTGAAGTATTATGATTAAATCATTTTAATTTATTGTGTGCGTGGTATAACAATTAGTTGAAATCACTTTAAAATGTATTTTTATATACTCTTGATAATATGTGATTGTTATTATATATTTATATTTATTCCATTTATTTGATTATTTTATTTTATAAAATATATTACTATTTAGACGTTAATTATATTTAAAAAGTCATTTGGTGCTATTGAAGTGTTAAAATAATAGTTGCAGTGAAATTGAGTTTTAAAATGAATTAAAATGGATTAAAATCAGTATTTAGACATTTTTACTTATACAACTCTCTTTCTTGTTGCTTGCACCCCTGTTTTTAAACCAATTCTTCATAGACTAGCGCCCCAGCCCAGTTCACGTGCAGCCCACGCGAGACGGATCCCTAGTTTGACCCGACCCAAACTTATTCTCCTTCTTCCTCAACAACAAATGATGTTACACGCAAAAGTGGAGAAAACCCCAATGGCTTCCCTTCTCCTCTTCGTTCTCCATCAATACACCACACCGACACGAAAATCAACCCACCCACTCAAATCTCCTCATGAGTTTGATTGTAGCATCGATTTAACAAATTACGCCCCTAAGTCGTGTTCTAGTGAGCCGCCTCTTTTAAAGAAAAAACTCCATAACTATCACCTCAAGCACGATTTACGCACTTCACGACGTGTCCTCTTCCTCGGTTCAAACATCACCCATGTCCAGTGTGCTCTGTAAGAGTGCAACAACTCTCATTCTTGGTCCAATTTTTCGCATTAGTACAAACGATGATTATTCAGTAAGTTCACTCATTCCTAATCTTTCTTTTATTCGATTGTCATCGTGAGATTCATATAATGTTATTATCACAAGCTTTGAAGTGTATGCTAATAGTAATAGTGATTATTTTGAAGTTTATATTAGTTTAATTTATATAAATATATGTAACAGATTAGCCTACACGCATTTTTTTATGCACAGTAGACTAGCTTCTAATTGAACTTTAAGTTATATTAGATATAGTATATAGTCTAGTTAAAATTAGTGTACTGCTTTATAATATTAACTTTATTTACACTACTACGTTAATTTAAACCCTGATATATGGTTTTGAATAGTTTACTATTTTAGTTTCCAAACTATTAAGAGTTTAATTTAAAAGAATGAAAGAAACGCAAGAAGAGAAAGTGAGAAGTGTGTTAGAGGAGGCGCGATCGGCTAGGAGAAAAAAAGGAGAAGGAGGAGCGCAAGAACTCAAGGGAGGAGGAAGCTTGGATCGTTGGTCTTGGAGGAATTGCTAGAGGCTTGGGTGTCTTCTTCAATTAACAAAGGTAAGGGGGCTCTCCTTCGTAGTTAATAATTCATAGAACATGAAACCATAGGGATTAGGTGTTAGGAGGAATTATTTGATTGATTTATGGTGTGCTTGAATGATTTGTGTTGAATTGAATGAATAGGCTATTGTTTTCCATGATTGTGTGGTGTTGTTTTTACATGTGAATATTGTGTTTGTGGAATTTGAAATTGTTGATGAATGTTAATTTATATTTAAGGAGATTTATGGTCAATTCAATATAATTAAGTAGGGGAATTTATGGTGCTTATTAGGTGTTTGGTGATTTGATTGAAGGAGTTGTTTAATGGTGTTGTATGGTGGGTTGGTTGTTTCGGGTTGCTGTGAATAGGGGGAAGGGCGCCAAATTGGCAGGGATTAGGTGCCTGTGTGCACAGGATGTTGCTGTTGTGTTGTTCTGGGTGGGGTGTGGCGCAGCAGGGCGCCAAATTGGCATGCCCTGCGCGCCTGTGGTGCCGTGTGTAAAGTGCGTCTTTGTGTTTCTGTGTGTGTGTGTGTGCGTGTTGTGTTGCGCAAGGGCGCCATTTTGGCTGCCCAAATGCGCTGGTGTGTGGCGTGGGTGTGTTGTGTTGCGCACAAGGGCGCCACTTTGGCTGCCCAAGTGCGCCTGTCTTAGTGCAGGGTGCCAATTGGCTGCCCAAATTGCACTGTTTGGTGCTGGTGTCTAGTGACAGGGCGCCAAATTGGCTGCCCCAATGTCACCGTGGTGTTCTTTGTGTCTAGGTGTGGGATTCAGTCCACAGGTGTCAAATTAGTCCTTGAGGTGTCAAATTAGTCCCTGGTGTCAAATTGGTCCTTAGGTGTTAAATTGGTCCTTAGGTGTTGAAATGGTCCCTAGGTGGTGTTTTAATTCCTAGGTGTGACTTTAGTCCTTGGTGTGGCTTAGTCCTTTGGTGTGCAGTTAGTCCCTTGGTGTGCAATTAGTCATTGGTGTTCCTTTAGTCCTTTTGGGTGTGGTTGTAGTCCTTGTAGGTCGTTTTTATGGTGATGCATGCTATCGGTGAATATATTTTGGGTGATTGAGGGTCTATGACCTCTCTTGGTGACCGTGAGTAAATAAATTAATGGTGAGCATTCTAATGCATAATTTGGTGTGTTTGGTGTGATGGTGCATAGTCATGGTGTCGCATAATCATATGCATTTTTGGTGAATAGGCTTCGCCTCATAAAATATTTTGGTGAATGCCCTCTGGCCTTTTTGGTGATTGGTGAATGCCCTCTCGAGCCTTTTTGGTGATGGATCCACATGCATATGCCCTTGGCGTTGGGTCGCATATCATACACTTGCATGCATTTCCCGTGATTGCTTGGGTGTTTATAAACTATTGGTGAAATTGACTTGATCGCATTGTTTTGGGTG
This sequence comes from Oxytropis ochrocephala, assembly GCA_020916435.1. Classification (NCBI taxonomy): domain Eukaryota; kingdom Viridiplantae; phylum Streptophyta; class Magnoliopsida; order Fabales; family Fabaceae; genus Oxytropis; species Oxytropis ochrocephala. The sequence continues at coordinate 48,089,751 of CM037092.1, read as the reverse complement.
TGCTAATGCCCATCCTATTGCGTTACTTGTTTTATTTGTTATTACCTATGTAAAGAGACTCACCCTCTTGCTTTTTATGTTGCTTCTTGCTCGCAGAATCGCAGTGATGATGGATCAAGGTGACTAGAGTACCTTCTTCTAGTATGGTCGAGTCAGCTCTGATACGTAGCACCGGGGGGGACGTTTAGTACTGTCATTCTTTTATGTTTGAAAACTTTTATTCTGGCTTTGTATTTCCGTACTTAAGTTTGTTATTTCCGCTGCTATGATTGGTTACCCTCGGATTTACTTGGTGCTATGTATCTTATACTGGTGTTTATTTTATTAAGTATTTTTGGAGTTTTTAAACGTGGTTGATTAAATGTGGCACCCTCGTGTGGTCGCACTAAATTTTTCGTAGACTCTGATTTTCAAATTGATTAAATAGTAGCTTATGTAGAAGGGGGTGTTACATTAGTGGTATCAGAGCAGTTCGGTCCTAACCGGACCATTTGTATTGTCTATTGTGTCTTCCGATGTGTGAACTCTGAGTAGAGTTGCACGCATTACTTGTTGATACTTGGTAATTAGGAGGGTGACCAACTTAGTTGGTGAAGTTCTCAAGATAATAGGGTGAGTGGTAGGTCTTCTTAGAAAAGAGTATCACAGTCAGAGCTGTTATAAGGTTAGAATCTAACCTAGATCCCGAATGACTCTTTTCCCTTAGGGAGATTTTTCATAGAGCCTGGTCTCTTACTTAGACCATGTGTCGTGTTCGTTATGCTTTCTTGGTGTGAAGTTTGTATCGTAGTCATTTGTTTGTTGCTTTCGTGCTTTTGAAACTCTTAAGTTATATAAGCTGAACTTCTATGATTTGAATTTTAGTTGTCACCTATACATTATTTGTGATATGTGGTTTTATGACTAAATAATAAAATTTGTATTGTGACTGTTTGTGAGATTCTATTAAAATAGGTTTAATTGGTTTATGCTCACAAATGCGTTTAATTTATTTTAATTAAGTATAAAGTGTTTGTGTAAGGATATTTCTCTTGCGAATTGATGCTTTAGAGTAGATGCTCTGTGGATTATTTTGAGTTGTCTTATCTCTATAAGTTGCTATCACTTGTTGCAATGTTTTGATTAGTCTCATTTTTAAATGCTACAAGAATTATTGTTTTACTACTCGTGTAATTGCAATTGGACATAATGATCTTAGTTGTTCACTGTCATTTCATGTTATTACTACGTTCACTTGTTTTATTTTAATTGTCAAATTGTTTCTCGAATATTTGAGAACTGTTTATTGACTTTCATGCCATTCAGTCGCTGACTATGAATTCTAAATGTGTAGGGTCTCCAAGTTTTTATGATTTAATTATGATTCTAATATTTTCTAAAGAATGATGTTACATGGTTTTGTGATTTATAATTAAATTGCTTATTTAGTATGCTTGTAATCTTTGTTAAACCATTTTGTTGAATGTTCACAATGTATTTCATTCATTTAAGTAAAGGATACTATTCTTATACAAAATCTTTTATGTTTCCTTCATTAAATTAATAACGCTCTAGACTTAGTGCTTTGGAGAATTGCTTTGTCAATTACTTAATTTAATGTTGCTACTTTATAAGTATCGTGTTGTGATGTTTTGATTACTATAAGTATGATATAATTTCCTCATCTATATGTTACAATTACTGATCTATTTTATTTTTATGAGTGAGATATATATTGAGGTTTAAATGTTAGCTATATTTCTATATTATTTACTTCATTAGTTTTCTTATGTGTTTAGCTGTCCTCGACTTGCACCATTGTGAACTTGTAAATTGCTTCGTAACTTCCATGTTAGGTGACGGTGATAAGTGATTGGTGACAATATGAGTTTTATGTTCTGATGTTGTGTGTCCCCTTTTATTATTGGTGTTACGTGTTTTGAAATCTAAGAATAACAATATGCACTGTGACTTCTTGCACACTTCTATCAAAGTAGTTTAATTATTAGATGTTCACATGGGTATTTAGTTAAATTAACATCAAGTCCAATCAATTGTTTTTAGTTTTCTTGATTCGCGATGTTGCGAACCTTCCCAACTGTAAAATTGCCATTGTACGAGTTTTGTTTTGTTGATACCTCTCCTTCCTTCCATGGAATATGGTTGAGTTTCTTTCCTTCCTTGTGACTCTGAAAGGTTCTAAATATTTTGAACTCTTGAACTAGTTATCGTATATTCCGTCCTTGTGGTTATGCAAATTTCGAGGTCGAAATTTCTTTAAGGGGGGTTGGATTGTAACACCCCGATTTTCGTGGGTTGTAACTCTTTAGTATGTGCTTGCCTTATGAACTATTTTGAAGTATTATGATTAAATCATTTTAATTTATTGTGTGCGTGGTATAACAATTAGTTGAAATCACTTTAAAATGTATTTTTATATACTCTTGATAATATGTGATTGTTATTATATATTTATATTTATTCCATTTATTTGATTATTTTATTTTATAAAATATATTACTATTTAGACGTTAATTATATTTAAAAAGTCATTTGGTGCTATTGAAGTGTTAAAATAATAGTTGCAGTGAAATTGAGTTTTAAAATGAATTAAAATGGATTAAAATCAGTATTTAGACATTTTTACTTATACAACTCTCTTTCTTGTTGCTTGCACCCCTGTTTTTAAACCAATTCTTCATAGACTAGCGCCCCAGCCCAGTTCACGTGCAGCCCACGCGAGACGGATCCCTAGTTTGACCCGACCCAAACTTATTCTCCTTCTTCCTCAACAACAAATGATGTTACACGCAAAAGTGGAGAAAACCCCAATGGCTTCCCTTCTCCTCTTCGTTCTCCATCAATACACCACAGCCTGACCTGAAAATCAACCCACCCACTCGAAATCTCCTCATGAGTTTGATTGTAGCATCGATTTAACAAATTACTGCCCCTAAGTCGTGTTCTAGTGAGCCGCCCTCTTTTAAAGAAAAAACTCCATAACTATCACCTCAAGCACGATTTACGCACTTCACGACGTGTCCTCTTCCTCGGTTCAAACATCACCCATGTCCAGTGTGCTCTGTAAGAGTGCAACAACTCTCATTCTTGGTCCAATTTTTCGCATTAGTACAAACGATGATTATTCAGTAAGTTCACTCATTCCTAATCTTTCTTTTATTCGATTGTCATCGTGAGATTCATATAATGTTATTATCACAAGCTTTGAAGTGTATGCTAATAGTAATAGTGATTATTTTGAAGTTTATATTAGTTTAATTTATATAAATATATGTAAATGTGATTAGCCTACACGCATTTTTTTATGCACAGAGACTAGCTTCTAATTGAACTTTAAGTTATATTAGATATAGTATATAGTCTAGTTAAAATTAGTGTAATCGCTTTATAATATTAACTTTATTTACACTACTACGTTAATTTAAACCTCGATATATGGTTTTGAATAGTTTACTATTTTAGTTTCCAAACTATTAAGAGTTTAATTTAAAAGAATGAAAGAAACGCAAGAAGAGAAAGTGAGAAGTGTGTTAGAGGAGGCGCGATCGGCTAGGAGAAAAAAAAAAGAGAAGGAGGAGCGCAAGAACTCAAGGGAGGAGGAAGCTTGGATCGTTGGTCTTGGAGGAATTGCTAGAGGCTTGGGTGTCTTCTTCAATTAACAAAGGTAAGGGGGCTCTCCTTCGTAGTTAATAATTCATAGAACATGAAACCATAGGGATTAGGTGTTAGGAGGAATTATTTGATTGATTTATGGTGTGCTTGAATGATTTGTGTTGAATTGAATGAATAGGCTATTGTTTTCCATGATTGTGTGGTGTTGTTTTTACATGTGAATATTGTGTTTGTGGAATTTGAAATTGTTGATGAATGTTAATTTATATTTAAGGAGATTTATGGTCAATTCAATATAATTAAGTAGGGGAATTTATGGTGCTTATTAGGTGTTTGGTGATTTGATTGAAGGAGTTGTTTAATGGTGTTGTATGGTGGGTTGGTTGTTTCGGGTTGCTGTGAATAGGGGGAAGGGCGCCAAATTGGCAGGGATTAGGTGCCTGTGTGCACAGGATGTTGCTGTTGTGTTGTTCTGGGTGGGGTGTGGCGCAGCAGGGCGCCAAATTGGCATGCCCTGCGCGCCTGTGGTGCTGGTGTAGGTGCGTGCTGTGTTCTGGTGTGTGTGTGTGCGTGTTGTGTTGCGCAAGGGCGCCATTTTGGCTGCCCAAATGCGCTGGTGTGTGGCGTGGGTGTGTTGTGTTGCGCACAAGGGCGCCACTTTGGTCGCCTGCCAAGTCGCTTTGTCTTAGTGCAGGGTGCCAATTGGCTGCCCAAATTGCACTGTTTGGTGCTGGTGTCTAGTGACAGGGCGCCAAATTGGCTGCCCTGTGTCACTGTGTGTTGCTGTGTCTAGGTGTGGGATTCAGTCCCTGGGTGTCAAATTAGTCCTTGAGGTGTCAAATTAGTCCCTGGGTGTCAAAATGGTCCTTAGGTGTTAAATTGGTCCTTAGGTGTTGAAATGGTCCCTAGGTGGTGTTTTAATTCCTAGGTGTGACTTTAGTCCTTGGTGTGGCTTAGTCCTTTGGTGTGCAGTTAGTCCCTTGGTGTGCAATTAGTCATTGGTGTTCCTTTAGTCCTTTTGGGTGTGGTTGTAGTCCTTGTAGGGCTGTTCTTTATGGTGATGCATGCTATTGGTGAATATATTTTGGGTGATTGAGGGTCTATGACCTCTCTTGGTGACTGGTGAGTAAATAAATTAATGGTGAGCATTCTAATGCATAATTTGGTGTGTTTGGTGTGATGGTGCATAGTCATGGTGTCGCATAATCATATGCATTTTTGGTGAATAGGCTTCGCCTCATAAAATATTTTGGTGAATGCCCTCCGGGCTTTTTGGTGATTGGTGAATGCCCTCTCGAGCCTTTTTGGTGATGGATCCACATGCATATGCCAAGGCGTTGGGTCGCATATCATACACTTGCATGCATTTCCCGGTGATTGCTTGGGTGTTTATAAACTATTGGTGAAATTGACTTGACCGCATTGTTTTGGGTGTGCTAATGCCCGCCCTATTATGCGTTACTTGTTTTATTTGTTATTACCTATGTAAAGAGACTCACCCTATCGCTTTATGTTGCTTCTTATGTCGCAATCGCAGTGATGATGGATCAAGGTGACTAGAGTACCTTCTTCTAGTATGGTCGAGTCGCCTCGATACGTAGCACCCGGGGACGTTTAGTACTGTCTATTCTTTATGTTTGAAAACTTTTATTCGCTTTGTATTTCCGTATTTAAGTTTGTTATTTCACGCTATGATTGGTTACCCTCGGATTTACTTGGTGCTATGTATCTTATAATCGTGTTTATTTTATTAAGTATTTTTGGAGTTTTTAAACGTGGTTGATTAAATGTGGCACCTCGTGTGGTCGCACTAAATTTTTCGTGAGACTCGATTTTCAAATTGATTAAATAGTAGCTTATGTAGAAGGGGGTGTTACACAAGATGTTTTGAATGCAACAAACCGGGTCATCTCAAGGTTAATTGTCCAAAACTTAAGAACAAATACCCAAAGAAGAAAGCAATGAAGGCTACATGGGATGACACAGAATCGAGGTGAAACAGTAAGAAGAAGAGGAAGTTGCTAACGTTGTTGGTCTTGGCAGATTACTCTCCCGATGATACATGGGACAATCTCAAAGAAAGTGATGATGAAAACCGATGATGAAGTGATTGCTTCAAAGCTTGCGTGTCTCATGGCGAGTGACTCAACTAAGGTAACAAATTCTAATCCTTCTTTTCTCGATTCGATGATTCTTGTGATGATGATAGTAGTTGTCAAAATGTGAGTGAGGCTTTGAGGCTCTTTATATTGAACATGAAAATCTTTTGATAAAAACTATGAATTTGAAAAAGAGCAACAAAAGCATGTCTACTCAAATCGAGACGCTTGAGAATGAGATAGCTAGATTGAAAAAGGAGCTACAAATGCCAAACCTTTCAACCTTGAATTTCTAGAGCTTAAACAAATGTTTGAAAAAATCAAGATCGAAAATGAAAATTTAAAAGATTCTTTAAAAAGGTTTGAGGTTGGTGAAAATACCTTGACCAAGTTATTTCACTCTCAACATGAATATGTTGGTAGGAGAGGTATTGGTTATAAAGGTGAGTCCAAATCCCCAAATTTAAAAAGGGATATGGTATTTGTAGTGCTTCTTCAAGTAAGACACGTAGTTCATTCTCTTGCACTTATTGTCAAAAAGGAAATCATTATTCTCTTAGATGTCCTATTCGCAAACTATGTGAGCTTGGCAATCTTATACCGCTGCAAGAAACCAAGGTGGATTGTGAAAACAAACCCTTGAGAACTAACCTCCATGGACCCAACCAAATTTGGGTACCTCGCACTAGTGTTTGATTTTTCCTTTGTAGGTGCGTAGACTATCCAAAAGGGAAATGTATGGATGGTTGACAGTGGGTGCTCAAGGCATATGATGGTGATGCTTCACTATTCTTGAAGTTAAGCAACAAGGCTAGTGGATCTGTGAAGTTCGCCAATAATGAAACTGCTCGTGTAATAGGTAAAGGTTGTGTGGGTAAGGAAAACACAATCAAAATTAGAAATGCTTTATTAGTTGATGGTGTTAAATTTAATTTACTAAGTGTAAGTCAACTATGTGATAATGACTTTGATGTTTATTTCTCAAAAGATAAATGTCTTATTGTGCATGAAGCTTCTAACTTTCACATTGTCGGTTTTCGTGAAAACAATGTTTATTATGTTGATTTTGACATCATGCTGGTGATGATATTGTATGCATGCCTTCTTTACTTGATGATGTGGATGTGTGGCATAGACGCTTAGGACATGCTAGTATGGAACTTCTATCTAAATTATGTGCAAATGAACATGTTAGAGGTTTACCCAAACTTAAGTATGAAAAAGGTCAATTATGTGATGCATGTCAATTGGGAAAAATGCATAAAACTTCTTTCAAATCAAAACCTCGTTATTTCTACCAAAAATGTGCTTGAATTGTTGCATCTTGATTTATTTGGTGAAATTGATGTTGTAAGTCTAGGAGGAGCCAAATATGTGTTTGTAATTGTTGATGATTATTCTAGATACACTTGGACTATTTTACTTGCTAATAAAAGTGATGCTTTCAACAAGTTTGCTAAGTTGTGCGAAAGTTACGAATGAGAAAAACTTAGCTATCAAGGAAATTAGAAGCGATCATGGAGGAGAATTCAAAACTCATCATTCAAAACTTGGTGTGAAAAGCATGGTGTTGATCACAATTTCTCACCTCAAGGACTCCTCAACAAAACGGCGTGGTGGAAAGAAAAAACAGGACCATACAAGAGATGTGTAGAACAATGCTAAATGAGCACAATCTTCCTAAATATTTTTGGGGTCACGCAGCTGATACAAAGATGTCATGTGCTAAATCGAGTCTATCTAAGGCCATCTCTCAACAAGACTCCTTATGAATTGTGGAATGGTAGAACTCCAAATATTTCATACTTCAAAGTTTTTGGAAGTAAGTGCTACATTTTAAATACAAAGGATAAGTTGGGTAAGTTTGATGCAAAATCAACGGAAGGTATTTTTATGGGTTATTCTAGTCATAGTAAAGCTTACATCGTTTACAATAAAGTTGATAAATGTTTGCAAGAATCTATTCATGTTTCTTTTGATGAGACTAACCCCTTTGCAAAGAAAGTTGATGATGAGGATGAGGTAGTTGAAGTGGTCAAAAGAAGAATGCCTGAACCTAACAGTGAAAGTATCAAAGAAAAGGAGATGCAAGCAGAATCCCAAGAAACAGTTGAATTGGAACGAGAGCCCCAAGACACTGACGATCATCTCTATGGGAGAACGCATGATGACTTGCCTAAAGCTTGGAAATCAGTTCGAGATCATCCCATGGAGCAAATTATTGGTAGTCCATCAAAGGGGTAACAACTCGTTCTTCTCTAAATCTTTTATGCTTTCATAGTGCCTTTGTCTCTCAAACAGTTCCCAAAGAACATAAAAGAAGCTCTAAGTGATCCGTAATGGGTTGTGTCAATGCAAAAGAACTCGAACAATTTGAACGAAACAAAGTTTGGCATTTAGTCGAAAAACCGCTGATAGAACTATTATTGGAACTAAATGGGTTTTTCGCAACAAACTTGATGAAAATGGTGTTATTTTATTAAACAAAAGTCGTTTAGTTGTTCAAGGTTATAATCAAATTGAAGGGGTGGATTTTGAAGAAACTTTTGCTCCAGTGGCTAGGTTGGAATCCATTCGTATTATACTAGCCTTTGCTAGTCACATGGATTTCAAACTACACCAAATGGATGTCAAAAGTGCCTTCCTCAACAGATTTTTAGAAGAGGAAGTATATGTAAAACAACCCCCATGTTTTGAAGATTTTGAAAATCCAAATCATGTTTTTAAACTTGACAAAGCCCTTTATGGATTGAAACAAGCCCCTAGAGCTTGGTATGAGAGATTAAGCAAACATTTAATTGCAAATGGTTTCAAGAAGGGTAAGATTAATTCTACCTTATTCCTTAAAACCAAAGGCAAACATCTCATTGTAGTTCAAATTTATGTTGATGATATTATATTTGGATCTACTAATGATGAATTGTGCAAGGAGTGTTCTGACATGATGACTAGTGAGTTTGAAATGAGCATGATGGAGGAGTTAAACTTCTTTTTGGGACTTCAAGTGAAACAAATGAAAGATGGAATATTCATCAGTCAAAATAAGTTTTCAAAGGAGTTACTAAAGAAATTTGGCATGAGTGATGCAAAGGAAATTGGCACTCCAATGGCGACTGCGACCAAATTGGACAAGGATGAACAAGGTAAACCGGTAAATGAAACAATGTATCGAGGTATGATCGGTAGTCTTTTATATTTAACTGCTTCCCGACCTGATATTATGTTTCTTTGTGTGCTGTGTGTGCTCGATTTCAAGCATGTCCAAAAGAATCACATTTAAAAGTCAGAAAAGCGGATTCTTAGATATGTGAAGGGAACCACGGAGTTTGGATTGTGGTACCAAATCTAGTCACTTTGATTTGGTCGGATTTTCTCGAATGTGGTTTTGCTTGGGTTGTACCTTAGATAGAAAAAGTACTAGTGGAACTGTCATTTCTTAGGACCTTGTTTAACTTCCGGTCTAGTAAAAAGCGAAATGTGTTGCTTTGCTCCACCACCGGCCAATATATTTGGCGGTTGGAAATTGCGTTGCACAAGTTTTGTGGATGAAACAGACTTTGGAGGATTTTGGTTTGTTATATGAAAATGTACTGTTCTTTGTGATAATACTAGTGCCATTAACATTGCTAAGAACCCCATCCAACACTCTAGAACTAAGCATATAGAGATAAGACATCATTTCATTAGAGACCATGTTTCTGGGGAGCATAGCATTAAAATTTGTAGGCACCGATGACCAACTAGCAGACATCTTCACAAAACCACTAGCCGAAGCTCAATTTTGTAAGATCCAAGAGAGCTCGGTATGCTTGATTTTGCTAGCCTGTGATTATATGATGTATTTTTGAGGTGCTATGTGCTGTCATCTTATATGCTATATGTCTTGTGTGTCTTCCCTCCTTTTGATGAAAACAAAGGGGAGAAAAGTCTTGTTGTCTTCTTTGCTTGTTTATTTAGCTCACTATGTTTGGTTCTCTTGCGTGTAAGTTATGTTTGGTTCTCTTGCGTGTAAGTTGTTTATTTTCTTGATGCTTATGCTTATGGGGAGCTTATGTCGTTATTTCTTGTTTATCGCCTCCCTATGCTTAAGGTAATTTGTTATCATCAAATAAGGGGGAGTTTGTTGAACCAAGGTCAAACACTCTTTGTTTTTATGATAACAAATTACAATTTGTTTACTAATGGTTATAGTTGAACCAAAGCACAGGCATGAACCAAAGTACAGGACATGAACCAAGACGCTTGACATGATATCTTAAAGTGTAGCAGTTCAGAGGAGAAGCTACTAATGCGTTCAAGACTTATGTGTTATATTGCTTTGCATAAGACGCGTGTAAGATCCCCGTCACTTAAGCTTTTTGACTTTTGTAGTTGAGAGATGATCTTTTAAAATAGAATCATTGTGTTAAAAATCTTCTATGTTAAAGAAAAGTTTTGAATCATGATTTGTTGTTTTTAAAGAAACTTGATTCATAGCTTAATGTTTTAAAAGAATTTGTTTTTGAAGTAAAGAATGATTCTTGATTTGGTAAATTAAGCTAGAAATCGATTTCCACTTATTTCTAAAGCCAAAAATCGATTTCCTCTTGCTTTTTAAAGTCAAGAATCGATTTCCCTCTTCCCTTGGAAGCAAGAAATCGATTTGCCACTTCTTAATTGGTTTTGAAAGAGTTTGTTTTGGAAAGAAAGTAATCGATTGATGACTTTGTGTATTTGAAGACCCAAATCGATTTCCCTCTTGCTTTTCAAGCTAGAAATCGATTTCCCCCTTGTTTAAAGGCTAGAAATCGATTTCCCCTTGTAAGTCTAAATCCAACAATCGATTCATAGCTTGCTTGTTTTTAAAAGAACTTGTTTTGGAAAGAAAACAATCGATTGATGACCTTGTGTTATTAAAGAAGCAAATCGATTAATGACTCCTTTTCTAGAGCTAGAAATCGATTTGGGGCTTCCTCCCTTAAAGAGGAAAATCGATTTCTTGCCTGCTTCTTCTAAGAAAACAATCGATTTGTTACTTATGTTTTATACGCAATCAATCGATTTCTCACTTATAACAACAGTGTTAAGATTTGTTTCAACGGTCATATTTTTTCAATCCCTATAAATAGGACATAGGGTTTTCACGATAAAAAGACACAACCCACATATCAAAAAGAAAAGAAAAGAACGAGAACTCTCACAAGAATATTCATCTTTTACGTTCTTCATCTAGGGTTTCAAATCTCTCATCTCTCTCAACTACATATTGTTATATTGCTTGAGTGATTGGATCCTAGTTTATACTTGTAATCTTTTATACTTATTGGTTGTTGTGAAATCCTGGGAAGCTTTCTTGGGTAGTTCAATCGGGAGATTGAATTGTAGCGAAATCCTTAGCGGGAGCTTGGGTTCTCAATTTGGGGAAAATTGAGATTGGTGTGGTAGCTATAGGAAGTTGCTTGCTTGTAAGACATTGAAGAAGTATCTTCTCATATAGTGGTGATTACCAAAGTCCAAAGGTTGCAAAGCCGGAGGCCGAGGAGTAGGGCTTTTATCCCGAACCTCGCTAAAATCACTGTGTACTTCTTTCCCTTATCTTTACTTTGCATTTTCTTTATAATTGTTAATCATTATTGTAGTTGATATTATCACGCTTAAACTTCAATATCAACGGAATTGTTTCGCCATTGTTATAGCTTGCTTAGGTGTTGCATATAGTTTAAATCTTATTTTCCGCATGTGATTTTAACTTGCATCGTTAATATTTCGAAAATAAAAAAGATTTCATTTTTAAAATATAACCTTATTCACCCTCTAAGGTTATCATATAGTCCAACGGCTCCCATCCTTAATGAAGAGGTGGAGGGACTCAAGGCTGCCTTATCCCGGTCTCAGCAGGAGAAGCTAGAGTTGCAAGCCCAGATAGACAAGTTACTCCAGGAGAAAAAGGACTTAGAACGAGAAAACGAGCGCAAGGAAAAATGCCTTGCCAATGCTAAAGAGAAAATTGCTACTGGCAATCAGAAGTTTCTGGATATGAAGGGTGGTCTCAAGAGTGCTACAAGTGAGATCAAAGCCCGAAACCTAGAAAGAGATAGAGCGCTTGGTGATGCCCGGGCGTGGAAGGCTCAGTTGAGTGTGTCTAAGGATTTAGAAAGGAGCTTGAGGAGCCAATTGAGGGAAGCAAATGTGCAGCTAAAGACCCTCACTGCTGATTATGAGAAAAGACTCCAGGATGAGATACGAGCAAGGGAATTGGTGCAAGAGAGGCTTGAGGATTGTAAAGCCATGTTCCAGGGAGAGCTTGTGAGATCCACAACCTTGGAGGACCGTGTGAGATACCAGAATGACTTACTAGAGAGGTTCAAGGCTGAGATGACCTGTCTGATAGGAGAGCACCGAAGGCTGGATGATCACTGCAGGTGCTTGCAAGAAAAGTATGCCTACTTGTCCAAGTTATGTTATGATACTATTGCAGGCGTTCCTAGGCGCTTGAGGGATGCTGAACGTGCTATAGATGTATTCACTACTCCAGCAGAGGTTCGAAGCTTCATTGCATATGTCAGAGGTCTGATTCAGGAAATGAGGGGTCGGGCAGATCGTCCTTCCACTTCGAGGAAGAGAAAGAGAAACCAGTGCATGGACATAGCTGTTGTTTGAAATTTCAGTTGTTGTAATTTTCTTTTAATGCTTTAAGAACTCTTTTGTGATGTACTCTTATCTTTTCATTATGAATGAATGAAAGAATTGTGTGTTTCAGCTTGAGTATAAATGTATGGTTCATTTCATATTCTCGATCCTCGTTTGCTTGTCAAAATAAAAACGCGCAATTCCCTTGGCACCACGTGAGAGAAACGCATCCACATTTCATGCGCATATATTTATGCATCCATTCATTTCATGCATTCTGGCACTCATAAAAACATTTCTTTCTAAGTTCAGAGAAAAAAAGGCAAGCTGGTTCGTCCACATCGCTACTTCACCCGTTTGCAAGCGAGACTGATGGCGTCCAACGAAGACATTCTGGGTCCAGCAGAAACAATGGTAGAGATCCTCAATCCTCGAGGTAGCTCGGAGAACCAAGCTCAAAACTAAGATGGAGGCCATGGAAACTCGGATGGCCGAGGTAATGAATATCTTTGCAAAATGCGAGAAGTGGGGCCGCAGTCGTGAATCCAGAAGGGGTTGTTACCTTTGTTTCTCCTCCTGTATCAGCTTGAAGTCGTGAATCGCTCATCCTCTCCCGGGCCGTAAGTTAGTCATTCTTCTGGGCAAATGGTCGACACGATCAAATACACAAAGGTATCCTTGGGGATGCCCATGAATTATACACTATCCACCACCGTGAAGCCATTCCCGTGGTGACAAGTCATCAGCCTGTGTGGTTGCTTCTAGTGGAGAGTGTGGGTGTGCCACACATTCGCATCCCTAGTCCCGATGATATACCTCCAAGAAGTTCCCCTGCTCTGCTCCGAGAGATTACTATGAATCCTCCAAATGTCGCTTATCAAATGGGAAACCCCGCCAAGATGGGGGTTACTACTTGATCCAGGAGCTATCCTCGGGGGCCGGATGGTCGAAAGTTCACAAACCTAGAGATAGATATCATTTGCTAGAAGAACGATTGAGGGCAATGGAAGGGTCGGTCTGAGGGGCTAAGGATGCGCGGGACTGTGTCTTGTTCGGTGTTGTTATACCTCCCAAATTCAAAGCGCCCGATTTTGATAAGTACCGTGGCACTGGGGTGTCCTCCACCATCCGACGATGTATGTTAGAAAGATGGCGACTTATGCCCATGATGATAAAGTGTTGATCCATTTCTTTCAAAACAGTCTGACCGGAGCGTCTCTAGACTGGTATATGCAGCTGCAATCCTCCGACATCCATAGTTGGAAGGATCTCTCTGAAGCGTTTCTTAAACAAGTATCAGGACAATATGGATCTTGCTCCTGACAGATCTCAACTACAACACATGAGCAAAGGTGACAGAGAAATCATTTAAAGAATATGCTCAAAAGTGGAGAAGTGTAGCAGCCCAGGTAAAGCCACCGTTGACAGAAAAGGAAATGGTATATATGTTCATGGAAACTCTCCCAGGGATATACTATGATCGGTTGGTGGGTAGTGTCTCCTCTAGTTTCTCTGATATGGTGGTCATTGGGGAGCGTTTGGAACATGATTGCGTAGTGGAAAGATTGCCGGAGGTTTTGGCAATCCCGGTGGGCAGAAGAAACCTTTTTCTAATTTCCCTAAGAAAAAGGAAGGGGAAACGAATGTCATTACTACAGGGGGAGGTCAGTCCTTCAACTCTCCACCACAGAAAGTTCCGTTCTCTACTCAGCCGCAGCAGGATAATTCAAGTCACAGGACTCAGAACTACCAAGAGAGGAGACGTACCAGTTTTGATCCGATTCCCATCACTTATACTGAGCTGTTTAATCACCTCATTGCCAAGAATCTAATTAACACTCGCCCTATGAAGCCGACTCAACCCCCCTTCCCCAGGGGATATAATGCCGATGCAACATGTAGTTTCCACAGTGGAGGGGTTGGTCATACAGTCGAAGATTGCAAGGCATTCAAGTATGTAGTCCAGGACCTAATTGATGCCAATTGGCTATCTTTTAAGCAGAACAATCCGAGCACGACAATTAATCCCCTGCCAGGTCATGGGGCACCATCTGCCAATGCCATAGAGGATTCTGGGAGCCAGATCATGATAAGAAATGTTGAGAGTATCAAGACTCCTCTGGAAGACATATATGCTGAGCTATGCAGGTGGGGAATAATTCAGAAAGGCTGTGTGTGTGCTGACCCTGTGTGTACAGGTGCTTGTGAGGTTTTTAAGTCTGTTTTACAAGATCTGATGGACCGTTATGTAGTTCGGTTAGAGGTAGTTGAGAAAGAAGAAGGTGTGCTCATGTTACAGTTCAACGATGGCAAAGAGGCCAGAAAACCGCTTGAGATACTATACAATCCGAAGCCGGCTCAAGTCAAACCACAGCCGGTGGTTATTGAAATCCCAGGTCCATTCCCTTATGAAAAAGACAGTGCTGTGTCGTGGATTTATAGCACCCTGCCTCCGGTGGAGGTTTCTCCAAGCACTTCTGTTACAAATATAACTGGTACAAGTGGCATGACAAGGAGCGGCTGGATGTATGCTCCTGAATCCTCCAAGGAAGCCGAAGATAGAGCCCGTAAGGGTAAGGAAAGGGAGGCAGAGAATATTCAGAAGAGGAAAGGGACAGAGCCAGAAAATGATGAATTTCTTAAAATAGTAAGACAGAGTGATTATAAGGTGGTCGATCAGATGAATCAAACTCCCGCAAAGATCTCGATGTTGTCTTTGTTGATGAGTTCAGAAGCACATAGAACTGCTCTCATGAAAGTGTTGAATGAAGCCCATGTTGCTCAGAATATTTCTGTTGGCCAGTTTGATGAAGTAGTTGGTAATATTGCAGCTGCTAACCACCTGACCTTCACTGATGAGGAGCTTCCCCCAGAGGGAAGGAAGCACAATCAAGCTTTGCATATCTCTGTTAAATGTGGGGATTTTGTGTTGGCTCGGGTCTTGATCGACAACGATTCATCTTTGAATGTGATGCCCAAGTCAACCGTAAATGTAACACCCCAAAAATTAATTAGGTGAGTATTTAATTAATTTATTTAGGTGATTATTTAATTTACTTAATCAAGTGATTATGACTAATTTAATTAAGTAATATGTTAGTTGGTCATATTTAAATAATCATAAAGTAATCAATTTATTTAAAGAGTGAGGTATAGCAAATAAGTGAGGGGTCTAATTTAATTAAGTGGGATAATTAAGTTGGGACTTATTTCTATTAGTTAGGAGGTGTTTAAGTATTAAGGAGTGGTGGAATTAATTGAAATGGGAGGTGTAGATAGCGTTATGGGCTTTTAATGGATGGGTGTGTGAAAGCAAAAGAGAGGGGTGCAAGTAAGGGTATGAGTGGGCCTAGGGGTTAATTGAAGGGAAGGAATTGAATTAAAGAAAGGAAGATAGAGAGGGAAAGGGAAGCAGAACCGAGAGAATAAGGAAGAAGAAGAGGAAAAACGTGGAGGAGAAAGGAAAAGGGGGGGAGGAGAGAACTTCACCATCTTGGCTCAAGGTGAGGACTTTTTGGTATCAATCTTCTCCATTTTTCCTCCTCTAGCTATTGATGTTAGTTTCAATCCCTAATTCCTATTTTTTTATTGTTTCACCATTAATGGGGTTTTAAGCTCAAAGTAAGGGAAAGGAGGAAACTTTCTCAAGTTTTGGTGTTGGTAAGTGAAGACCTTAGTTCTAATCACCCTCATTTCCTTTCCTTATGTCATTTCCATGAGTTCCATATACTCATTTCATTTCCTTGAAATCCTATTGTTACCAAGCAAGGTGGTATTTTCGAGTTGAAATTGGAAATCGGTTTTGGAGACTTCATTTGGTGATTTTAGGTGCTTGTTTGGAGGTTTCAAGCTCACCCAAGGTTAGGGAATCTCCATTACATTTTTGATAACTTGTAGGATGTGTGTTGTAGTAGGAATAATTCTAGGATGATGTGTTGTGTGAACTTGTGTTACTTACATGTTGATTTATGTTTGAAATGTTTGTTTTGGTTATGACATGTTGGTTGTTGCTATGGGAACATAAGTTGTAATTAATGCATATTATATGTTTGATGATTAGATTATATGAGTATGAGCATGTAAATGTGATGGTTGGTATTAATAATTCAAAGGCTATGTTGGTGTGGTTATGTGAGAAATAATTTGGTTGGGAGGAATTAGGTTTTGAAGTGTGTTTGAGTATAGGTTGGAAGGGGCGCGAAATGCCTAGCATTTTGGCGCTGGTCACAAAATTGGGCGCGTGGGGTTGTGCGGGCGCCAGATTCTTTGGGCAACTTAGCGCTGAGGATTAAAATGTGTGTGTGTGAGTTGTCAGGGGCGCGCCGATTCTTTGGGCAACTTGGCGCCTGGTGCTTGAATATGTGTGTGCGTGCGTTGTGCGAGGGAGGGGCGCCAGCTTCTTTGGGCAACTTGGCGCTCGTGTCCGAAATGGTGTCTTTGCGCGCCATCTTGCGCTGCGGCAAAAACTTACGCGCAAGAAGGCTAAGGCTTGATCGGATCACGCGCGCCATCTTGCGCGCAAGGCCCCTGCAGTAACTCTCGCGCACACACCTCTCACCAAGGACGAAACTTTTGAGAGTTAGAGCGACCTACCCGCGCGCCTTCTTGCGCGCCTCTCTTCTGCGCGCCAGTGTGCGCGCCTCCAGTGGGGATTTTTCCAAAACCTTGTGCTGTTGAATTCCTAAGTTCTCTAAATTAATTATTGGTGTGTCAGAATGGTCCTATAGTGAGGAGAAAACCCCTATGGGGTGGTGTTGGTTCTTAGGTGAGAATTAATAAATATTTGGTGAGGTGATGCTAATTAATCTGTGAGGTGGTATTGATAATTAATGATGTGCTAATTAATAATTGAGGTGGTGTGCTTGGTGTGGAGTGATGCATTGTCATAAAGTCGCATGAATCATATGCATGGCTTCGGCCAACAGGTGATGGAATACCCTTCGGGGAGGTGATGGAATACCCTTCGGGGTGGTGATGAAATACCCGACGGGGTGGTGAGGTGAATATGGATCCACATGCATGTTGCATACATGCATATAATCATACATTCCCTAGCTGTTTGTTAATGTCCAATTAATTTGTTATGGTTGCTTGCGTGATATCTCATGTGAATGATAAATGCCTTGTTCTCGTGAATCTCTATTTATTGCTAGATGCTTCCTAATTATAATGCTTATCTTACTTGTTATAAATTATGTAAAGAGACTCACCCTAGCATTTCTTGTTGCTCGCTCTCGTGGCGACAAACAGTGATTCCGAGTGATGGTGCTTTGTGCCTCTCGGGGTTTTATTGAGTCGCCTCGATAAGTAACACCGGGGTTGGGTCTTAGTATTATTTATGGTTATGTATTAAACTTATTTTGAACCTATGTATTGAGTATGTGAACTCAATTTTATTTCATTGTCTTTATGAAACTATTGATGGATTAATGTAAACGCTAAACAAAGTTATTTTGAGGATTGTAACCACTTGACTATGTTATGCATGATACGCGTTGATGCGTTTGGATTTTAATTATGTTTTGATGATGTTTTATTTGAAATGTACCACCCTCTTCGAGGTGCGTGGAAAGTTTTTGAAAAACTCTGATTTTAATTAATTGAATTAGCTTTAAATATAAGGGGGTGTTACATAGTGGTATCAGAGCAGTTCGGTCCGTCCGGCCAAGTTGTCGAGTCTATTAACCCTCGAGTCTTAGAACTCGTTCTGAATCATAATTATGTTGATATTGATTACTGTGATTTTGTTGGTTTGTTCATTCATTGACGTGCCTTGTGACTTATTTGTTGGATCACGAATGAAAGTTATACTGCATTATTAGTGTATATGTGACTGAACTGCGTAACTGGTGGTTGTAGCCTTGATTTTGTCTGTTCGTGACTGTTGTTTGTATCATTAAGATATGTGTGATTAAAAGAGTTCTAACGACGTCAAAGGAGTGAAAGTCGTGGACGATGCCTTCGCACTCGGATCACGTTAAAAGTCTTTTAATGCGGTAGATATAGAATTGAAAGAAAGTAGTTTTGTGACCTTAATTAGTTGGTTGCATGAGTAGGAGGGACTGATCACCCCAATCACTCATCCCCAATGAAAGAGGCGACAATAACTCGTAATTATTATAAATTTTGAATATATACTAATTTCAACTTGATTGATTGCGTGGTGTGTGCAAGTTGATTGACCATTAATTTTTAGAAAAATAGGCGCCTATGGAAGTTTGAATTTGAATTGGGGTTGATAGTCGGAGATGTCAAAATATGGATTGACGTAAGATAGGAGCATTGGTATTTAAATGATCGATATGGCGTAGTTCCCTAGCGATAAATTAATGATGTTTGGAATAAATCGAGTGAGACTTTGGTAACTTTGAAAATAGAGTTTTGGTACAAAGTAAAGGTGTAGATTAAGTATGCCTAAGGGTGTTGTAATCTTCGTGAAGTTCTTAATGAGCATTGGACTAGTTGTGAAGGAAAGTGTTTAGTAGTTGGCTCAAGTATGATCATAGTATGAGGATCAAAGGAAAGAAGGAAGAGGAAGGTTAGGTACATAGGACTACATATGAACTAAGGTGTAGTTGCTTAACCATAGGTGTGTTGAAATGTAATAGGCATGCGACGTAGTATGTGGGAGTCAAAGTATGTAGTACCGAGGTGTTGTGAAGTGTAATGGCCGAGGTTAGGGAGTTCTTAGGTGTAGTGTGCCTAAGTGTAATAGTCAAAGGTGAAGTGACTAAGTGTAGTTGATGAAGTGAGTTGTGAATAAGCCTAAGAGTAGTGGATGGACAATATTTGAAGGATTGCTTGTGAATATTGTTACCTTTGATTGACGTTTTGCTATAGGTTGATGTTTTCTGTAATGCACGTGAGTTTAATTTTGATTAGTGCTAAATTGTTTTGCGATATATCTTGAAATGAAATGCGGTGCTCGGTTATAACAATTAAGGTTAGGATTCACAGTATAGTCTCCTTTTTGGCAAAGATGAAATGATTGACTTTTCTAACTTCTGAGTTTATGTCGGAAAACTAAATTTTGAAAATAATAAGTGATTGTTTTGTGTGGCAACGTGTTCGTGTCATAAAGAGATTTGGAGTTACGTATAGTTTTCCTTTTTGGACAAAATTGTGAATTCTATAATTTTCGAAAAGAAACGGTACTTGGAAAATTCTGTGTTTTTGGGAATGAACGTAACGTCAAGAATTGTGTTAAATTCTGTTCCAAGTTGTTTAGAATTTTATTACGAGATGTGACGTGATTTTAGCGTTAGGACCGATTAGGTCATGGATTGATGTTGTTTGAAAATGACGAGGTCTTACAATAATTTCATGGTTTGACGAGGTAAAATCTTTCGAAACAAAAAGGTGAGTTGTACTCACGTTTAGGGAAATTTTAAAATGTTGTTTATGTTATGTTTGAGCGGTTTTGAAAATTGGAGTTTCGTGAATTTTCGAATCGAAACGCTATTTTGAGAAATTATGTTTGTTTGAAACTTAAGAACGAAACCATAAAGATTTGATTGCTTTAATTGTTATGCTTGAATATGGTTTTCGATTATGGTCCATGTTAGTTGAATTTACAAATCTTTTGGAAAACCGAAATTTCATATATGTGCGAGAATTAATGAGTTTTGAACAAGAATTGATGTCCGGATGGTTATACAGTAAAAATATTTTTGGAATGTCCATATTTGAGAGGAAACTCTGCGAATTTTCGTTAGGAATTTTGATACATGTTCAAAGTGGTGATTGAATTGTGTGATTAGAAGGTAAATGAAATTGAGAAAATGTTATGTGTAGTGATTTAAATTGTACTTTGCTTTGTTATTTAAAAAGTCACTTGGTTTGCAACTTAGCGTTCTTGTTTTTGAATTGAATTTTCGTAGTCTTTATAGATAAAAAGGGTGCGGTTCATTGCTGTCTTTATAAATACAAAGGTGATTGATGAGTGAGTGTCGAAGCGTATAGGTATCGAAGTGTGGTGTTAACTAAGTATGGATGAGTCGAGCTGTAAGCATGGTCGAAGAGCAGAGTTGTTGAAATAGGTGTAAATATCTAAGTGAGGAGTATGTCATCAAGAAGTATATATATATGTCGAAATCTAGTATGGTACAGTTGTGGAGATATTGAGGTAAGGTGCAAGTCGAAGTTAGTGTTTGTCGAAACGTGGGTAAGTTGAAGTACAGAGTTGTCGAAATGAGTAATGTCTAAGTGTATTTCTCTAAGTTAGAGTGGAAGTGTCGGAAATATTGAAGTTGTCGAAGTATAGTGTCCCTGCATCGGACTAGATGGTGTTGGGTAGTCGGGTAGGACTTTAACGACCTACAGGTTAGAATACCTAATTGGGGAGTAAGAGTGTAGGGAAGAGTGTGTGATCTGTTGCGTGTACAATAAGACTCGGATGATAACGGTTAGCGGAGATAAGGAGAGTGGATGTTGATTTCATGAGTTTAGCGTAGATTTTCGAGTGGGATAGTAATCGTTCATATAAGATAGTACAGGGAGAGGAGAGTTCGGACAAAGAACTAAGTGGGGGAGACGCTACTGCAGGAATTGTGTGTCATTCTTGAACCTGTAGTGGCGATTTATGCTTAGAATGAAAGTACACAGTTATGTAACCTAAGCGGTGGAGTCAATATATTAGGTTGAGATCCATGAGGAGGAGTAGACGCATACATTAGTGTTTCACCGACAGGAGAATAGAACTTTGAAAGGGTTGTAGATGGGTGTACCGAGGTTAACGTTAGGATGTAAATCGTGTAAGTTTTTGAAGAGATTAAGTGCGAACTAGATTCACCTTGTTGATGAGAATAGCGTGATTTTCGAGGACGAAAATATTCTAAGTGGGGGAGAGTTGTAACACCCCAAAAATTAATTAGGTGAGTATTTAATTAATTTATTTAGGTGATTATTTAATTTACTTAATCAAGTGATTATGACTAATTTAATTAAGTAATATGTTAGTTGGTCATATTTAAATAATCATAAAGTAATCAATTTATTTAAAGAGTGAGGTATAGCAAATAAGTGAGGGTCTAATTTAATTAAGTGGGATAATTAAGTTGGGACTTATTTCTATTAGTTAGGAGGTGTTTAAGTATTAAGGAGTGGTGGAATTAATTGAAATGGGAGGTGTAGATAGCGTTATGGGCTTTTAATGGATGGGTGTGTGAAAGCAAAGAGAGGGGTGCAAGTAAGGGTATGAGTGGGCCTAGGGGTTAATTGAAGGGAAGGAATTGAATTAAAGAAAGGAAGATAGAGAGGAAAGGGAAGCGAGGCAACTCAGAGAGAATAAGGAAGAAGAAGAAGAGGAAAAACGTGGAGGAGAAAGGAAAAGGGGGGGAGGAGAGAACTTCACCATCTTGGCTCAAGGTGAGGACTTTTTGGTATCAATCTTCTCCATTTTTCCTCCTCTAGCTATTGATGTTAGTTTCAATCCCTAATTCCTATTTTTTTATTGTTTCACCATTAATGGGGTTTTAAGCTCAAAGTAAGGGAAAGGAGGAAACTTTCTCAAGTTTTGGTGTTGGTAAGTGAAGACCTTAGTTCTAATCACCCTCATTTCCTTTCCTTATGTCATTTCCATGAGTTCCATATACTCATTTCATTTCCTTGAAATCCTATTGTTACCAAGCAAGGTGGTATTTTCGAGTTGGGTGGAAATCGGTTTTGGAGACTTCATTTGGTGATTTTAGGTGCTTGTTTGGAGGTTTCAAGCTCACCCAAGGTTGGGGAATCTCCATTACATTTTGATAACTTGTAGGATGTGTGTTGTAGTAGGAATAATTCTAGGATGATGTGTTGTGTGAACTTGTGTTACTTACATGTTGATTTATGTTTGAAATGTTTGTTTTGGTTATGACATGTTGGTTGTTGCTATGGGAACATAAGTTGTAATTAATGCATATTATATGTTTGATGATTAGATTATATGAGTATGAGCATGTAAATGTGATGGTTGGTATTAATAATTCAAAGGCTATGTTGGTGTGGTTATGTGAGAAATAATTTGGTTGGGAGGAATTAGGTTTTGAAGTGTGTTTGAGTATAGGTTGGAAGGGGCGCGCCAAATGCCTAGCATTTTGGCGCTGGTTGTTGAAATTGGGCGCGTGGGGTTGTGTGGAGCGCGATTCTTTGGCAACTTAGCGCTGGGGATTAAAACTGTGTGTGTGTGAGTTTGTGCGGCGCGCGATTCTTTGGGCAACTTGGCGCTGTGCTTGAATATGTGTGTGCGTGCGTTATGCGAGGGAAGGGGCGCGATTCTTTGGGCAACTTGGCGCTGTGTCTGAAATGGTGTCTTTGCGCGCCATCTTGCGCTGCGCGCAAACTTACGCGCAAGAAGGCCAAGGCTTGATCGGATCTGCGCCATCTTCTTGCTGCTGCGTCCTCGCAGCAGAACCTCGCGCGCACACCTCTCACCGAAGGACGTAAACTTTTGAGAGTTAGGCGACCTACCCGCGCGCTTTCTTGCGCGCTTCTTCTTCGCGCGCCAGGTGCGCGCGCCTCCGATGGGGGATTTTTCAAAACCTTGT
Organism: Oxytropis ochrocephala; assembly: GCA_020916435.1. Taxonomy (NCBI): domain Eukaryota; kingdom Viridiplantae; phylum Streptophyta; class Magnoliopsida; order Fabales; family Fabaceae; genus Oxytropis; species Oxytropis ochrocephala. Next base: position 48,066,905 of record CM037092.1, on the reverse strand, counting down.
CTTTGTTGAATTCCTAAGTTCTCTAAATTAATTATTGGTGTGTCGAAATGGTCCTATAGTGAGGAGAAACCCCTATGGGGTGGTGTTGGTTCTTAGGTGAGAATTAATAAATATTTGGTGAGGTGATGCTAATTAATCGGTGAGGTGGTATTGATAATTAATGATGTGCTAATTAATAATTGAGGTGGTGTGCTTGGTGTGGAGTGATGCATTGTCATAAAGTCGCATGAATCATATGCATGGCTTCGCCAACAGTGATGGAATACCGCCCGGGAGGTGATGGAATACCGCCGGGGTGGTGATGAAATACCCGACGGGGTGGTGAGGTGAATATGGATCCACATGCATGTTGCATACATGCATATAATCATACATTCCTAGTTGTTTGTTAATGTCCAATTAATTTGTTATGGTTGTTTGCGTGATATCTCATGTGAATGATAAATGCCTTGTTCTGTGAATCTCTGTTATTGCTAGATGCTTCCTAATTATAATGCTTATCTTACTTGTTATAAATTATGTAAAGAGACTCACCCTAGCATTTCTTGTTGCCTGCTCTCGTGGCGACAAACAGTGATTCCGAGTGATGGTGCTGTGCCTCTGGGGTTTTATTGAGTCAGCTCTGATAGTAACACCGGGGTTGGGTCTTAGTATTATTTATGGTTATGTATTAAACTTATTTTGAACCTATGTATTGAGTATGTGAACTCAATTTTATTTCATTGTCTTTGCAAAACTATTGATGGATTAATGTAAACGCTAAACAGGTTATTTTGAGGATTGTAACCACTTGACTATGTTATGCATGATACGCGTTGATGCGTTTGGATTTTAATTATGTTTTGATGATGTTTTATTTGAAATGTACCACCCTCTTCGAGGTGCGTGGAAAGTTTTTGAAAAACTCTGATTTTAATTAATTGAATTAGCTTTAAATATAAGGGGGTGTTACAGTAAACAAGCTGGATGTTGATTGTTCCTTTATGAAGCCAAGTTCAACTTTGGTGAGGGCATTCGATGGGTCAAAGAAGGAGGTGATAGGGGAGATGGAGTTCCCCATTCAAATAGGTCCAGAAACATTCTATGTTAATTTTCAAGTCATGGACATTTCTTCTTCATACAGCTGCTTACTCGGGAGGCCATGGATCCATATGGCTGGGGCTATTCCTTCCTCTCTACATCAGAGGGTGAAGTTCGTAGTCAATGACAAGATCGTGGTGGTGTACGGAGAAGAAGAGATGCTGGTTAACAAGCCTTCCCCCATCCGTTATGTGGAGGCAGCCGAGGAGTCTTTGGAGACTTCTTTCCAATCTCTTGAAATAGCTAACGCTGTGTTTGGTGGATGTGGATTGTCATCACCCGTGATAAAGCTGTCAAAGAATGGAGAAATGGTTGCAAGAATCATGATGGACCAAGGTTACCAGCTAGGACGTGGTCTGGGAAGGGTAGGACAGGGAATTCTTGCCCCAGTGCAGTTGAAAGAGAACAAGGACCGTTGTGGGCTTGGGTACTGCCCTAGAGAAGGCGAAAGAGGAAAGATGGCAGATGAACGAAAGCGTAGATGGTTGGCCAAGCTGAGAGGTCAGGACCCCTAGTCAAAGAAGATTCCAATTTGTGATCTCTACCAGAGTTTCAAGAGTGCAGGTATGCTGAACCCGGATCAGATCACTGCTATTGAGGATGATTCAGAGAATGAAGAAGGCGGAGCCAATTTAGTCTGTCGCTGCAGCGCTACAAAGGAGCTCAAGAACTGGGAAGCTGTTGACTTGCCCATTACCTTTAGTTCAAAGTAATGATTGTAATGCACACCTTTGGCTCTGCCCAAGGCCTTAGGGTAGTTTGTTAGGGCATGCATGTTTTTATTTTCAACAACATTATCATCAATAAAAACGCTTGTTTTGAATTTCATCAATAAAATTTCTTTTTCTTCATTTATCTCTTTGTTTTCTTTTCGCTTTGTTATGTCTGTTTCGCTTTTCATTCTAGTGTCTGCTTTCCAATGCGGATCAAAAGTAATTATCTCTGAAAATAATAGTGCCAACAATTCCTATTACGACTTTGATCATCCGATTAACTAAACCAAGAAGGGGATGTTGATGAAAATCGGAAACTCCTCCGAAATTAATGAGATTAATGGAGCAAGAAGAGAAGATAATTCAACCTCATGGGAGACAGTGAGATTGTCAACTTGGGTACAGAAGAGGATAAAAGGGAAGTTAAGGTTGGTACCGCCATGGAAGATGGTGAACGCAAAAAGTTAATCCAAATCTTGCATGATTACGTTGACGTCTTTGCATGGTCGTACAAAGATATGCGGTGGCTAGATCACGACATTGTTGAACACAAGTTGCCAGTCAAGCCAGAGTGCTCACCACTCAAGCAGAAATTAAGAAGAATGAAGCCAGAGATGTCACTAAAAATCCGGGATGAGGTAAAAAAGCAGTTTGATGCTGGGTTTCTAGCAGTTGCAAAGTATCCACAGTGGGTAGCCAACGTCGTCCCTGTCCCGAAGAAAGATGGCAAAGTCAGAATGTGTGTCGACTACAGAGATCTGAATCGTGCTAGTCCCAAAGATGACTTCCCCCTGCCTCACATAGACAGTACAGCCCAACACTCATTGTTCTCCTTCATGGATGGGTATTCAGGGTACAATCAGATAAAAATGGCTCCGGAAGATATGGAGAAAACCACCTTCATAACTCTTTGGGGCACATTCTGCTACAAAGTGATGCCTTTTGGACTCAAGAATGCCGGAGCAACTTATCAGAGGGCAATGGTGACGCTATTCCATGACATGATGCACAAGGAAATTGAGGTGTATGTGGATGATATGATTGCCAAGTCCAAGACCGATGAGGGGCACGTTGTTAATCTACGAAAACTCTTCGAGCGCCTACGGAAGTTCAAACTCAGACTAAACCCAGCAAAATGTACTTTCGGTGTAAGATCCGGAAAGCTATTGGGATTCATCGTCAGTCAAAAAGGGATAGAAGTTGATCTAGATAAAGTTAAAGCAATCCTTGAAATGCCAGTGCCAAAGACTGAAAAAGAGGTTCGTGGTTTCCTTGGGAGATTGAACTACATCTCGAGGTTCATATCCCAATTGACCGCCACTTGTGAACCTATCTTTAAACTATTGTGCAAGAATCAGAAAGCAGAATGGAATGATGACTGCCAAAAGGCCTTTGAAAGAATTAAAGATTATCTGCAGAACCCGCCAATTCTGATGCCGCCGGTGGCTGGTAGACCGCTTATCTTGTATTTAAGCGTGCTTTGGATGAGTTCAATGGGTTGTGTCTTTGGGACGGATGATGAATCGGGAAAGAAAGAGCATGCCATATACTATCTCGAGTAAAAAGTTCACCGATCATGCGAGGCGAGATATTCGATGCTTGAAAAGACTTGCATGTGCCTTAGCACAGGCTGCCCATCGCTTAAGACAAGCGGTATATGTTGAGTCATACAACCTGGTTGGTATCTAAAATGGATCCAATCAAATACATTTTTGAAAAGCCACCCTCACGGGGACGGATCGCTCGGTGGCGAGATGTTATTATCGAGTATGATATTCGTATGTCACACGTAAAGCGATCAAAGGGCGCGCACTTGCGAGTATTTAGCATGTCGGCTAATTCAAGATTACCCGATCAATGCGGTATGATTTTCCCGATGAAGATATCATGGCACTATTCGACGAAGGAAGTCTCAAGAAAGTGAAAGGTGGAGAATGATTTTCGATGGCGCATCAAATGTATGGGGACACGGAGTCAGGCGATGTTAATTTCCCACGATAATCGTTTTGTTCCGATTCTTGCCAGTTGAGCTTTTATGTAACCAATAACATCGCGAGAATATGAAGCGTGCATCTTAGGTATTCAAGCACCGGAATGGAAAGTTAAAAGGCTAGACGTGTATGGGGATTCAGCCCTAGTTATTCATCAAGTAAGAGGCGATTGGGAGACCAGAGACCCCAAACTGGTTCCTTATTGTGATTACATGCAAGAGTTGGTGAAGTCTTTTGACGAGATCACCTTCAACCATATCCCTCGAGGTGAAAACCAGTTGGCTGACGCATTGGCAACACTGTCTTCTATGTTCAATGTTAGCTGTGACAAGAGCTTGACTAATATCAGAATTCAGCACCGGGGCCTGCCTGTGCATCATTACTGCACAGCAATAGATGAGGAGCCCAACGAGAAGCCTTGGTATCATGACATCAAGCAATACATCACTAATCAAGAATACCCACCTGGGGCATCAGAGAATGACAAGAGAACTCTCAGGAGATTGTCAAGGAATTTCTTCTTGAGTGGTGAAGTTCTCTACAAAAGGAACTATGATATGGTTCTCCTGAGGTGTGTTGCCAAAGAAGAAGCTGAAAGAATCATGAAAGATGTGCACGAAGGTTCGTTTGGAACCCACTCCAGCGGACACACTATGGCTAGAAAGATTTTGAGAGCCGGCTATTACTGGTTGCAGATGGAGTCTGATTGCTACAGTTTTGTGAGGAAATGCCACAAGTGCCAGATCTATGCTGATCACATCCATGTACCGCCTGCTAAATTGAATGTTTTGACTGCGTCTTGGCCGTTCTCAATGTGGGGCATGGACGTCATAGGTCCAATTGAACCCAAAGCGTCAAATGGGCATCGTTTCATCCTGGTCGCCATTGATTATTTCACAAAGTGGGTTGAAGCTGCCTCATATTCAAGTATAACCAGTTCAGTGGTTGCCAAGTTTGTCAAGAAAGATCTGATTTGCCGTTATGGTCTTCCCAACAAGATCATCACTGATAATGGCAGCAACTTGAACAGCAGAATGATGAAGGACTTATGCGCCGAGTTCAAGATTCAGCATCACAATTCATCCCCGTACCGTCCCAAAATGAACGGGGCAGTTGAAGCGGCCAACAAGAATATCAAGAAAATAGTGCAGAAAATGGTGGTAACCTACAAAGACTGGCACAAAATGCTCCCTTTCGCTTTGCATGGCTATCGTACCTCGGTGCGTACATCGACTGGGGCAACCCCTTTCTCCCTGGTATATGGGTCAGAAGCAGTGCTTCCCATTGAGGTTGAAATACCTTCCCTGCGGGTACTAATGGAAACCAAGTTGGAAGAAGCAGAGTGGGTACAGGCCCGTCTGGATCAGCTAAATCTCATTGAAGAAAAAAGAATTGCAGCCTTGTGTCATGGGCAACTATATCAGCAGAGGATGAAAACTGCTTTCGACAAGAAGGTTCGTCCCCGAGAATTCAATGAGGGAGATCTAGTACTCAAGAAGATTCTGCCTATTCAGAGTGATCCCCGTGGGAAGTGGACGCCCACCTATGACGGACCGTACGTGGTCAAGAAAGCCTTTTCCGGAGGAGCGCTGATACTCACAAATATGGATCAAGTGAAGAAGTATTATGCCTGAAAGAAATAAGTAAAAAAAGAGAAAGATAAGCCCAGTAAAAATGGCTCACTAGGTTGAAAACCCGAAAAGAAGCGGCCTAGGCAAAATCGAGAGCGACCGGTGGATTGAAAACCCGCAGCGGCGCGATCCAGCAAAAATTAGGGTCGAAAAACTGGGGCATGAAAAGTAGACAAAGGCATACAACACCAGAAGGTCCAGTTAAGAGAGAGTGGTCAAAGTCATGGAAACAAATGGTTGGCACTATCCCACGAGAGATGGACGATCGAAATTTAGCTTCTCTCTTTTCGTGTCTTTTTGTAGTTTAAACTTTCAAATGTATTAAAATAATCGGCGTAACCTTCCTTACAGATGACCAACTTCTACATCAATAAAGTTCAATCTTTCTCATATCTGTTTGCTATTTTCTTGTTTTTCTGCTCAAAATAAGCATTTTATGATGATGATGACATTGATCTGTAAAACATGTGCATAAATCATAAAGCATCACAATCATTGCGAAATTTCTAAAAGTCATGGAAAGGAAACAACTTTTCAAAGCAAATTGAGTTCGCAAGTAAACAATTACGCTCGTAATCATCCTCAAATGGTAAAATTATAAAGCAAATTGGCACTTGGCTCATGCGCCACCACAATCCTAATCAGTTCTGCAGTCGTGTCACGGGTTGGTCGAACCAGCAAAAGAAGAGCCAAAGAGCAAAAGAGCAAATGAAAAACAGATGATCAGAAAAAAGAAAGCTGATCAAGAAAAATTTAATCAAAAAGAAAAAAAAATCAAGAGTGTCCCACCACATGCATCATCACACCAAAATCATAGCACTGCATGCACTCGCATAACATGCTCCTGCATAACATGCCTTTTCATAACATGCACCCATGCATCCTGCACCATCCCTTGCATCAACTGACGTATGCAGGTACCTCAATTCAACACGCCAGCATTGGCCATCTCAATCAGTCACTCAACAGGATTTGTGAATCCCTTCAGGACCCACGTGTCCCTTCAGGACCAAAGCGTCCCTTCAGATTCCGTCGTTATCGAGCACCGACAGATCATCAGACCCAAGGGTCCTTCAGTTTAGTTCAAATCAACAGTCCAAACAGCGACTTTGAAATCGACCTTCATTCAGCCAAGTCATCACTGGGCATGACGGATCGGCCCCTCAGACCTTGTGTCCTTCATTTCGCCAAGTCATCACTGAGCATGACGGATCGGCCCCCCAGACCTCGTGTCCTTCAGACTAGCTGTGTCAGCATAGCGTAAGTCCATCAAGGTAAAATGTATCAGTCCCACAACTTGATATTGGACCTCAGGCCGCTCGAACAGGCCACCTTCAGAGCCCAAGTGCTCCTTCAGAGCCACAAGTGCTCCTTCAGAACCCAAGTGTTCCTTCAGAGCCACAAGCGCTCCTTCTTTACTGCATTCTTTTTCACTTTCTCTATTTCCACGGTCGGTGTCGTAACGGCAGGTCGATACCATCTTTATCGCTTTATTTCTTGCTTTTCTTTGCTGAGGTTGGCACCAATCATTTCTCGCTTGTGTCGGCCTACCAGAGGTCGGTACACTCTTTATCGCTTTCTTTATTGCTTTCTTTATTTCTCTCGATGTCGCCTACCGTGAGGCCACGTGCATATCATTCTTTATCACTTTCTTCATTTTCGCGCGATGTCGGCCTACCAGTCGATACCATCTTTATCGCTTTATTTCTTGTTTTTGCCACCACGAGGGTGAGCACCAACCTATTTCCCGCTTTTGTTGGCTCGTTGAGTATCGGCACTTCATTCATTCATTACTGATCATTTCGGGCCGGCATCCATTCACCCAAAAAAAGAAAATTCGGGTTTTCCCTAAGTTGACAAAATCGGTATAATTTCTGAATTCTTTATCTCTATTTTGCCTCGGAATATGTTTCGGCCAATTCATATTCCTTGTTAAAATCTAGATAAAGAGGCAAAATTATCATACCCCCAATTTTGTCCTACTTTAGGTCAAAACCCTAATTTTCAACCAAAAATAAATAAATTAAGGCTTGGCATGCATTTTAGAGTTTTAAAAGTCATCCAAGAGTTTTTAGGATCATGTTTAGAATGAAAATGCATTTTTGAGCTAATTAGGGTTTTTAGGTCAAAAAGGGTATTTTGGTAATTTCACAGAAAGTGGAAAATTCTCAGGAAAAGCCATTGGGCATGCATTTTGGGTCCTAAAAGTCATCTCATTGTTTTTAAAATGATGTTTGGAGTTGGGAGACATGTTCAATGCAAAAAGTTGAATTTTGGGGCAAAATTAGGGTTTTTGACCAAAAGGGCATTTTGGTCATTTCACTAAAACAGACAATTTCCCAGTAAAAATCACTATGCATCTCTTGAGGAATTTATTTGGGTTCAAATGAGGGGAGTTGTGCATTTGTGTTCATCATTGGAATATTTTTTTGCATGAAATTCGATTTTTGAACAAAAGGGCAAAATGGTCATTTTCCTCCGGGTGGGGTACTAAATCAATTTTGGGATTGGTGAAGTCATGAAATTCAGAGCCCAATCATTGAATCATGGGATATAGCCCAAAATGGCATGAATTAAGGAAGAATTATCTAGAAAAGGAAAATAAAAATGAAAGGATAATAACAAAGGTAGTGGGGAACAAGAAAGTACAATGACAACTTGCAATTTCACACCCTCACTCTCACCATGGCTGCGCATGACCAGCCTTCTTTTCCCCTCAATTTTGATTTATTTTTATTGTGTTTAAATCATGGCCTTCCATTCAATTTTTAAGTGCAATCTTCACCATTCATTTGAATTAAAATGGCACTTGTGTAATAAGCTTCATGGAAAAATACAATTCACAGTAAATGGTCTTATCCTTCACCCCCTTCCTTAAGCTGCACCCTCAGCCCATTTTATGCCCTCAATCCATGTGATATTGCATCTTGACCATTGATTAAAACTCTATCTCAAATCCTAGTGGTTTTACAAAAGCACATTGTCACAAATGCCCTTAAAATTGGTCCTCATATAAAAGCCCAAAAATAAGAGACTCACTCACACACTCTCTCATTTTTTTACCTAGCACACAATCAGCTCAAGAATTCCTCTCCTCCTCCTCTCTCAAACCCGAAACCCCTCTCTCATTCTCCTCTTCAATCTTTTCAACTTTCCTTCACCAAATCACCTCAAACACACTCTACATTCATATATCTTCTTCCTTTCATCCTTGATTCCATTTTTACATTATCAAAGGGGTTGTTTCTTCAAGGTTTTGGATCTGTTCTTGCTAGTTCTTGAGGATTGTTGGTGTTTTGTTGCTCTTGTTCTTCATTCCTATTCTCATTTAGTTTGAAATTAAGGTATAATTTAAACCCCTTTGCATTTTCATCAATTTCTTTGCATCAAAACCTTTTTCAACTTATATTTGCATCTCATAATATCATATAATGTAGATTAGGGGCTGTTGTGGGTGAGAGTTGGCATCTCACCCACTAAATAAATTGTTCTTGTGATTATGTGTTGATTAGGTTTTATTCTTTTGATTTGCTACTTTGGTCATGCGATTTTTACCCAAATGAAAACATGTTTCCCTTTTCTTTTTGCTTCAACTTTGAGCCTAATCCATGATCCTTTGAATATTCTTGTTCATTAAATGATTTGAAGTTGATTAATGCTTGATTAATTGTGCTAATTTTGTGAACAATGCTTGTTGTTGAATTTTGATGTTTTGAACTTGAACTTTGAAGGGATGGGGTTTGGTTCTAGTCTCTAATGCTAGGGTTCTTGCTCATTTTGTTGTTTATCATGTAATCATGCTCATCTATGTGGTTGGTTCAATTGTGATGAAAGAATTGGATGATTTAGGGTAAATAGGGCTTCGGTTTCAAGCCCATTTTTAGGGTTTTGCTGTTTTGATTTTTCCTTTTATCTTTGCATGAAATAAATGTGGGTTTGAACTACAATAGGCTTCGGCCTTATAGCCCATTATATGCCTACTTGATATGTCTAAATCACAAAAATAATTGTTGTTAAGTCTTGTAAAAAAAATTAAAAAGTGTTTCAAAGTTGTTTTGCTTTGCAAGTTACGATGTGAGCTAGTGTTTGTAATTTTAATTGCAAAATTGAATTGAAATGGGTATTAAATGGATTGTTCTCAAGTTGTTTTGATTTAATTTGCTTGCCCTTTGTTATTGTTTGATGATTGGCAATATGAGGCTCACTTGTGCTTCATGCACTTTAATCCAAGTGAGAGGATTGCCTAATGTGATTCAATCCTTCTATTCTTGTGCTAATTGCTTAATTGTTGATGATGTGTAAAACGATTCCCACTTATGCCTAGTGCATATGCTTTATAGTGTGGAAGATTACTTCAAATGATTCAACTTGTTTTTTTAATTTCCCATGCAAGTTTGCGTTTCCATTTGGTAATTGTTCATGACAACTTGTGAATACTCCTTATGATTGTCCTCCATTCGGCCTAGGGTTTAAAATGTAACCTATATTTTTTTTTTTTTTTATTTTTTTTTTTTGCAATGTTTCTCTTGTGAACACCACTTTGCAACTTACTAGGTTATTTGTTAGGTCTCACATATTCATATCACTAATGATTGATGATTCAACATCATCCTTGTACATTGTTTTGTAAATGGTAATGAGTATGCTTGTATTTCAACTGTTGATTACTTTGCTTGCGAGTTGGTAAGTATTGTACCTCGGTTTTGACTTGAAAATTTATTGAAGGTTCTACTTTCTTTTCTTTGTGGCCAATGCCACCCCCTCAAATTCTTTTCTTATCCTTCCTAATAAATCTTTTTTTTAAAAGGCTTTTTCCAAGAGTCAATACTCTTCAAATCATTTTCATAAGTTAATCAAATCTTTTGAGGTCAATAAATAAATTTTTTTCAAAACTCATAAGGAGGCAAGTCGGACGTACGACCGATTTTGTCTAGCGTCCTGAGACCGGAGCTGTACAGCTCAAACGTCTTAAGATACTTGTGAGAAATAAAACAAATAATTAATAATTACAAACCCTTTTTCCTAAGAAAACCAAAAAGATCATTTTTCAAAAAGTAGTGGGGCACGTCGTCTGTACAGGCGGGGATGTCTTTGTTCTAGGTCTATTGGATCACATGCAGTCTAGGACCGAAAACCCCTACAATAAAAAACACCAACACACCTCTTTCCTAAAAATCACAAAAGCCGTCTTCGGACGCAAAAAAACACTTTTTCCAAAAAATCACAAAAGCCGTCTTCGGACGCAAAAAACACTTTTTCCAAAAAATCACAAAAGCCGTCTTCGGACGCAAAAAACACTTTTTCCAAAAAATCACAAAAGCCGTCTTCGGACGCAAAAAAAACTTTTTCCAAAAAAAATCACGAAAAAGCCGTCTTTGGGCGAAAACGAACTAACTACGTAGCTTTGATCCTCATCTCGGTGAGGTGCGTGTAGGAGCGGGTTCCTGTCCCGTCAAGCACGCTTTCAAAAAAATCCTTGTTTTGTTCCGCTTTTCAAGGATACCAAAAATATTCTTTTTCTCGTTTCCAATAAAATATTTTCTCAATCAAAAGAAAAGCAAAGAAGTAGAACAATTTATTTCAAATCAAATATTTCAAAACCACACATCAAATTAAAGGTTCCCTTTCGGTAGAAAGGAGGTACGGGGTGCTTATACCTTCCCCGTACCTAATCGACCCCCGAACCTACATCTCTTGTTTTAGAAAAGACCACCCGCCTTGTATAAAAATACGTTTTTTCAATGTTTTCGTCTCAAAACTAAAATATTGGTGGCGGCTTCATAAACCTTCCCACGTTGTACATCGAGAAGTCCAAACCGGATTTTTCAGGGTGCAACACACACATAGTGTGCCGAAGTGATGTTAGGCGCCAATGTTGCCTAGCACATTGTGGGACGCCACTGTGAGTGCTATTTTAGCACCAAATGTGCATAAGTAAGGGAGCGATAGGGTCCATTTTGGTCCTTTGGTGACATTTTGGTCCCTAAGTGTCGTTGCGGTCCTCGGTGTGACAATTAGTCCACCATGGAGTGCCGAGGTGATTGAGAGGTCGGTTGTAGGTCCTAGGGTGATTCTACCGGTGTAGTAGGGTCGACCTTAGCACTGTGATGATGTCTAGATGGTGTGGGCGTCGGTGTGACGGCGAATAACGACGGTGAGCGCAGCGGTGTAAGCATTCACATGTGTTATGTTTGATTGGTGTGTGATTGCATTTGTCATGAAGTCACATGTTCATGTGCATATTACGACGGAGGAGGTTTCGGCCTCGATGTGGTAGGACTTCGGTCTCCATATCAAATAACGACGGAGTAAATAACGACGGAGAGCCGATAGGCTAAATAACGACGGTGGAGGTACCTCATTGCATAATGCCCTGTGGTTGGGTTGCATACATGCATACATTTCATAATTAATGTGTTTTTGAGCTGATTGATAATTTTTGTGGTTATTTGAACTATCGGTGAGTGGCTGTATTAGCTGAACCGAGGTGCTTTAGTGCTATCTCTAACCTTAAGCTTCTTCACATTATATTACTTGTGTTAAGAGACTCACCCTAGCTTTTTTATGTTGCTTCTCATGTCAAGAACTTGCGGTACACATGAGTGATAGTTGTGCCTAGCTCAAGTCGGTTGTGTCTGCTCTGGTCATGTAACACTGGGTTGGGGCCGAGTAGATTTTAGTGCTTCTTATGTCGATCTTGTGTACTTTCTGCTAGATAGTCTTTTGAACTAAAACTATCACATTTTGTTGTAACTTCTTTACTATGCATTATGACTTGATGCTTACTGGCCGAGGTGCCTTATGTTATGGGCTTAGACCTTTTTGCCGATGTGATGCGCATGATTACATGTTTAGTATAATCTTTGTCAAATTGTTTGAACTTAATTGAATTTCTGTTTTCCTTTTAAATCAAAAATGTAGCCCTCCTTTGAGTGGAATTTTGAAACTCTGATTTTAATTTAGTAGATCGAATTGATTAGATAAGGGGGTGTTACAAGATTATCCCGTACCTCCACATCGTCTCTCTGGATTACATGAGATGGGTCTAAAATGTACTTCCGAAGTTGCGACACGTGAAACACGTCATGCAAGTTCGAAAGGTTAGGCAGTAAGGCCACCTTATAAGCAACATTTCCAACTCTCTCTGAAATCTGATGCGGCCAATGAAAGGAACCCCATGAAGCTTCACAACCTCCCGGATATAAATCTCCGCTAACCTAGACACTGACTAGCGGATAACAGACCGGACTCATCACTCCCAAAACTCACTGACTTACTACGACAATTAATATGGACATGGTTATGCTCTAACCAGTTCATACCCAAGATCACACCTAATCCGCTCAACTGCAAACAGACAAAATCCACAACAAAGTCTCTGTCGAAGATCGACAAGGGACACTGAGAACACACCAGAGAAGTGGTTACCGACTCCTTGGCTGGAGTGTCAACCACCATCTCTCCATTCATAGCAGACAATACAAGACCCAAACTCTCACAACATAAACGACAATTAGAACTAATCTAGCAATACTTTGATTGTTAAAGGACACTACGACTGGACAACTTGGTCGGACAGACCGAACTGCTCTGATACCACTAATGTGACACCCCTTTTTTCTAAGCGGAAAATTTAACACCAAAAATCAGAGTTTCATAAACATTTTTCACTACACCCTCAAGGGATGCTACATGTTTCACCAATAAAACATTCACGGGTGATAGTAAGATTCACCATAAAGAATAGCGTAATGCGTAACACGTCATAAATGGGACGAACCCTCAAAAACACCTGTTTAGTCTACATGACAGTAACTCTATCACCACGCAGCGGAATAAGATAAAGGTTTCAAGATAATAATCATGACATCACAAAATAAAATCCAACGATCAAATAATAAATACAACTAATAAGACTAGTGTTCGTCCCCCCTGAGTGCTACGTATCAGAGCAACGGCACCGACTCGACTGGCGAAGGTAGACAAGCCTTCACACGCAGTCACCTGCACGTTAACAACATAGGGGTAACATTCAAACAGAAGGGGTGAGATATCTAACAATATAATAGCATGTATGATAGGCAATAAGCTAGAGTTACAACAGCTATATCCACCACTTTACAACAACATCAATATACAACTATCAAGGAACATCACCAATGACATGAGTAAATGAATGAGATGCAACCCACACCAACGAGTATATGCATGTTGTACCGTTCATCACCATAAAATAGCCAACTAGGGCATCATCACCTATATCATCACCAAGTTTATTGAGCATCATCATCATCACCTATAGCTCTAAGGCTGACGCCTTATATGACCAAAATAATGCTTATGAGATGTATGCGACACCATGAACAATGCACCAGAGACAATCAACAACCATGACCATCTAATTGACACAACAACACCAACATCAACAACTCGTCATAGACCCATCACCTATCACCTTAGTCAATAAAATAGACACATCACCTGTTATCGCATTATCGCTAACACCGAAAGCACCAATAAGTTTACAAACAACATCAATATACAACAACATCACTGGTGCAGGGTTTCCTACAACAGTGCACCCACTTCGGCGAATTATTTAAAATAGCAAACCACATCAAAAAGTTACAAAAGACCACTCGTTGGAAAACTGCGGATGTGTAGTTTCTGAATATATCTTTAGAGTTTCAAAACAATGAGCCAATTAGTATTGTTTTTAGAAACAATCCGAATGGTTCCCAGACTGGACAGATTTTGTCCTTCCACTTCAAATCACTCTAAACTGACTTAAACTTGACCAAATGGAACAAAACTTTAGCCCTAACAAAGAAATTTGAGTATAGTTTCTAATGGGACACGAATCGTTCAAAACGGAGTTCAATTGAGGACACATGACCTGAAACACTGAACCTATACCCAGTTTAATTCCAGAAATTTGACCTGACTTGGGACACTCATAACTCGAGCTACACAACTCCAAATTTAACCAACCCAGTGCCAAAGTGACCAAAATTAAGTCTATTTTCTAACGAAACAAGTCCTATAATTTTTGGACAAACAGAAAGTTTCCAGTTTTAAAACACAGGACCTAGGTTCAAAATGCTTCCAGAATATTACCCTAACTTGTGGAGCCTATATCTAGAGCTACACAACTCCAAATGCGATCAAACCGGTGCCAAATAAACAAGCATTAAATCTAATTTTCAAAATGACAGACCACATAATTTTTCAATCAGTACAACGTTCTCAGTCACTGAAATACCGAACCTATATCAGAACATCTCAAAACAGTGAATTCAACAACACAAATAACCATCACAATTCAGCCACCAATTCAAACAACATTCATAATTCACCAAAATACACACCAAACACAATCAAGGAGGCAACATAGAGCCTATCTCCCACTTAACACCCATCATATACCCCATTATAAATATAGAACCCCACCCTTACCTTAGAGTTTTGCCGAGTACAAGATTCTTTCCACAAAACTCCAAAGAACCACAACAACAAGAGCTCCCTCTCTTTCTCTCCTTGAGTGCCGCTCCCTCTTCTCTCTTTCGTGATCTTCCTCTTTTTTTCTTTCCTTTTCTTTTTCTCTCCAAATGTGCATTGGCTCTAACCCCGGCGCCTATATTATGGGTTCTTGGGTCACGGCCCTCTTTCTACCACTTACTTAATTACTAAACACCACCCCTTGATTTAAATGAAGTACCATATTACTATTTTAATATGACTATTCCAATACAATACCTGAATAATTTAATTAAATAATTAATTAAATTATTTGGGGCGTTACAACTCTCCCCCACTTAGAATATTTCGTCCTCGAAATTTACCTGATTCGAACAGCTCGGGGTAGGATTCTCGCATCTTGCTCCCCAGTTCCCACGTCATGCTCTTTCCAGCAGCTCCTAACCAGACTACTTTCACCAACGCAATCTCCTTGCCTCTTAGAACCTTACAGGCATCGTCTCCACCGTGAGATTATCCCGTACCTCCACATCGTCCCTATGGATTACATGAGATGGGACTGAAATGTACTTCCGAAGTTTCAACACGTGAAACAAGTCATGCAAGTTCGAAAGGTTAGGCGGTAAGGCCACCCTATAAGCAACATTTCCAACTCTCTCCGAAATCTGATACGGGCCAATGAAACGAGGAGTGAGTTTCTTCGACTTCAAAGCACGGCCAACACCGGTCACCGGGGTGACCCTCAAGAATACATGCTCACCCGCTTGAAACTCTAAACTCTTCTTCCGCTTGTCGTGATAACTCTTCTGTCGACTCTATGAAGCCCTCATCTTTTCACGGATCAACTTCACCTTCTCAGTTGTCTCGCGAACAATCTCTGGTCCAAGCACCACCCTCTCCCCAGACTCATACCAACATAAACGACAATTAGAACTAATCTAGCAATACTTTGATTGTTAAAGGACACTACGATTGGACAACTTGGTCGGACAGACCGAACTGCTCTGATACCACTAATGTAACACCCCTTTTTTCTAAGCAGAAAATTTAACACCAAAAATCAGAGTTTCAAAAACATTTTTCACTACACCCTCAAGGGATGCTACATTTTTCACCAATAAAACATTCACGGGTGATAGTAAGATTCACCATTAAGAATAGTGTAATACGTAACACGTCATAAATGGGACAAACCCTCAAAAACACCTGTTTAGTCTACATGACAGTAACTCTATCACCACGCAGCGGAAGGGGTAACATTCAAACAGAAGGGGTGAGATATCTAACAATATAATAGCATGTATGATAGACAATAATAAGCTAGAGTTACAATAGCTATATCCACCACTTTACAACAACATCAATATACAACTATCAAGGAACATCACCAATGACATGAGTAAATGAATGAGATGCAATCCACACCAACGGGTATATGCATGCGGTACCGTTCATCACTATAAAATAGCCAACTAGGGCATCATCATCATCATCATCACCTATAGCTCTAAGGCCGAAGCCTTCAATCACCAAAATAATGATTATTGCCTATCTCCCACTTAACACCAATCATATACCCGATTATAAAGATAGAACCCCACCCTTACCTTAGAGTTTTGTCGAGTACAAGATTCTTTCCACGAAACTCCAAAGAACCACAACAACAAGAGCTCCCTCTCCTTCTCTCCTTGAGCGCCGCTCCCTCTTCTCTCTTTCACGATCTCTCTCTTTTTTTTGTTTCCTTTTCTTTTTCTCTCCAAATGTGCATTGACTCTAATCCTAGTGTCTATATTATGGGTTCTTGGGTCACAGGCCTCTTTCTACCACTTACTTAATTACTAAACACCACCCCTTGATTTAAATGAAGTACCATATTAATATTTTAATATGACTATACCAATACAATACCTGAATAATTTAATTAAATAATTAATTAAATTATTTGGGGCGTTACAGCCTACGCTCGTTTGTGGGTCATTGCTTAACCCTTGGGCCATTCGATGGCACTTGTTTGGGGTGGTTCGACGACACTCGTTTTGGGCCAACTCGGTGGCTTCACGGTCGCCATGCAGCTACGCGCATGATGAGCGACCGGGCATACATTCTTGCATGAAAAAGTAAAGTACTAGTATGATTTTTAAAGGTCGGGCCTCAGTAAAAAACCCCAATCGGGAAAAAGAGCGCCCGCCTGATATTCATTTATTGATTGGTTGTTCATTACACTTAAACATAGTATTTCCTAAGCTTATCCACGTTCCATGTTCTGGGGATGGTCGCCCCCTCCATGGTTTCTTATTCGTAGGCCCCCTTGCCGATCTTATTGACAACCCGGTATGGCCCTTCCCAATTAGGAGCGATCTTTCCTTGCCGAGCGTTCTTGTTTCCAATGTTTGCGCGCCTAAGGACGAGCTGCCCGATGGGGAAATCCTTTTTCTGAACACGAGCGTTATACCTAGCAGCGACCTTCTATTTTATCAATTGTTCTCTAAGCGATGCTTGGGAGCGCAGCTCTTCGATCAGGTCTAACTCTTCTCGTATAGCCCGGTCGTTGTCGGTCATGGTCGGGGGGTTGGCCGTCCTCTAATTTAGCTCGCCCATTACTATGGGGATGACAACATCAGTTCCGTAGACAAGTCTGAACGGTGACTCTCAAGTTGATGAATGGGGGGTCGTCCTATAGGCCCATAGGACAGATTGTAGTTCTTCGGCCAAGTTTCCTTTAGCTTCGTCCAGCCTTCTTTTCAAACCACGCAAAATGACTCTGTTGGCCGCTTCAGTTTGGTTGTTGTTCTGCGGGTGCTCGACCGATGTAAAATGTTGTTTACCCCTAGGCCGACCAACATTTCCCTGAATCTCTTATCTGCAAACTGGGTCCCATTGTCCGTGATCAGCTACTGGGGAACTCCAAATCGGGCTATCACATTCCCGCCGAAGAACTTGCTTACCTTTGCTGCAGTTATGGTTGCTAGAGGCTTGGCCTCGATCCACTTGGTGAAATAGTCGACAACGACTATTAGAAACTTGAACTGGCCCAAGGCGGCGGAAATGGCCCTAAAAGATCCATCCCCCACTAGGCGAACGACCAAGGTGGGGTAAGGCTTTCCAGTTCTGAAGAAGGAGCGACGTAAACGTCAGCATGCACCTGACATTTCTTGCATTTCTGGACCAAATTCCTTGCATCTTCGTCCATGGTCGGCCAATAATACCCAGCTCTGAGGGCCTTTTTGGCCATAGACCGGCCGCCCTGATGGCTGCCACAAACACCCTCATGAATGTCTCTCAACACACGGTCGGATTCGACCGACGACAGACACCTTAGCAATGGGGATGAAAATCTTCTTCGGTATAATCTTCCTTCAATCACAGAATACTTGGTCGCCCTTAACCTTAGCAGCTTCGCTTGCTTTGGGTCGCCCGACTCTTCCCCTGCCACAATGTAACGCAGGATGGGGGCGATCCAGTTCTTTTCTTGGTTGACGGAGAGTACGGCCAGCAATTGACTTGGCTTGGTTGAGACACTCGGCCGACTTAGAGTTTCCTGGATCAAACTTCTGTGATTTCCAGGGGCTTTGGTGCTGGCCAACTCGAAAGAATGTCAGCCCGGACATTCTCTGTTCTTGGTACGTGCTTTACCTCTGCCCGGTCGAATTGCTGGAGGAGTTCTCTCACTTTAGACAAGTAATTCTTCAGAACGTTGTCCTTTTCTTCGTACAGTTATTGAATCTGAGAGATGACCAGCAAGGAGTCTGAAAGCAGTTCAAGGCGATCAACGTTGAATTCCTTGACGAGCTGCAGCCCGGCTATACATGCTTCATATTCTGCCTGATTGTTCGATGTGTGGAAGGCAAACGTTAAAAATACCTCCACTGTGAGACCTTCAGAGTTTTCTAAGATTAGGCCGGCCCCACTCCCTTTGATGTTCGAAGATCCATCAACATGCAGGGTCCAGGTCGTCATCGGTCGATCGTCCAGCAATGGTGTCATTTCAGCAATAAAATCGGCCAGGACTTGGGCCTTTGCGGCCGACATGGACTCAAACTTTATTCCAAACTCACTGAGTTCTACCGCCCATTTGATCATGCGGCCCGCCAGATCTGGTCGATGGAGGATTTGCCTGATGGGCTGGTCGGTCCTTACCACGGCCTGATGGGCCACGAAATAAGGCCTCAACCTACAGGCGGCCACCAGTAACGCAATAGACCGGGTTCTGTCTTGAGTCATTCTCCCTGACCAGGACGGCGCTCAAGATTTCTTCTATTTTTGCCAAGTACAAATATAGGGTTTCGCCCGGCAGCGATTTGGTCATGATCGGTGGATTCGACAAAGCTTCTTTTAGGTCGTCCAATGCTCGCTGGCATTGCTCGGTCCACTCGAATTCCACCTCTTTCTTTAACAGCTTGAACAAGGGGAGCGACTTGCAGGCCGATTTTGGTATGAACCTTGACAGGGCAGCGACCATGCCGTTCAACCGCTAGATCTCTTTCTTGGTGGTGGGCGGACTCATATCGGCAACCGCCCTGCACTTATCAGGATTGCCTCAATCCCCCTTTCTGTCAAATGGAAGCCCAAAAATTTGCCGGCCCTTACCCCAAAGGTGCACTTCTCTGGATTTAGCCTCAAGGAATTTCTTCTAGCTTCCTCAAAGACCTCTCTCAGGTCGTCCAGATGATCTTGGTCGGTCTTGCTTTTGATGATCATATCATCCAAATATACTTAAGCTATTCGACCAATCTGCCTCTTGAAGATTTTGTTCATCATCTGTTGGTAGGTCGCCCCTGCGTTCTTCAGGCCGAAGGGCATGACCTTGTATTGGAAGTTGCCACGATCGGTCATAAAAGCGGTCTTGTGGCGATCTAGAGGATACATGGTGATCTGATTGTAGCCAGAATAAGCGTCCAAGAAAGACAAGAGTTTGTAGCCCGATGCACCATCGACTAGCTTGTCAATGTTGGGCACAGGGAAGGCATCCTTCTAGCATGCCCTATTCAGGTCGGTGTAATCTACACACATGCGCCATTTCCCGTTCTTCTTTTTCACCAAGACGACATTGGAGAGCCAGGTCGTGTATTTGATCTCCTCGATATAGTTGGCCTTGATTAGGTCGTCAACGGCCTGAGCTGCTGCTTGAGAGTTTTCTTCGTTTTGGGTCCGTCTTCTCTGAGCGACCGGTTTAGTTGTCTCATCGACAGAGAGTTGATGACAAGCGATCTCTATGGGGATCCAAGGCATGTCTGATGCCTGCCATGCAAATAAATTCGCATAATCCCTTAGGCATTCCATGAGGCCTTGGTTGACCCGTTCAGGCAGGTCGCTACCCAGCTTCACTGTTTTTTTTGGGTCGTCCCCTAGCTGAACGTCAATCAATTCCCCAAGGGGCTCTGGCCTTTTCAACTTATTTTTTAGCTCACGGGCTAGGTCGTCATCATCGTCCTCTGGATCGTTGTCAGGGTCGTAACGAGCATCCAGGTCGGCTAAGTTGACCTGATGACTTTCACCCGCATCCCGAGGGTTGGCGCTCGGCGCCTGCTCGTCACAAATGTCTTGATAAATATAGTGGCTTCGTTTGGCCGCCTCCATGTCGGCCATCAGAGTTACCACTTCGTCGTTCTTGCTGTAGAACTTCATTTTTAAGTGGACTGTGGAGGCAACAGTTTCTAACTTACCAAGCGTCGGTCGGCCTATGATGCATTGGTAACATGATTTAATTGGAGGACCAGGAACGTCGTCTTGACCGTTCTGTACAACATGCTCCCATTCGTGTCATCTCCAAAGGTGACTAACAATTCTTGCGTTCCCAAGGGGTATTTGGTCGATCCATTGAACCCTGTCAACGGGGTTGGGTCGGCCTGTGGAATAATCTCACTCCTATCCACACTCAATTTGTCACCAGCTCTTCGAACATTATGTCGGTCGAGCTCCCTTGGTTGACCAATATTCTCCTAACTTCTGTATTGGCCATCACTGCCGATACCACCAAAGGAACGTAACTGTTGATTCTTTCTTCCAGCAGATCCTTGTCTCTGAAAGAAATGGGCGGCCTATCCGAGGCCGATCGGGTGGCCGATGTCGTACCGACCATCAGTATATCATTCCACTTCGTCTTCGTGGCCTTGTTGGAATCTCTGCGATCTAAGGCGTTTCCACCGTGGATGACCATGGTGACCTTGCAGCCTCTGGAGTGTCGGTTATCGCGATCCTCCTCAGACCCATCTTTCTCTTGAGGTTGGGCGGTCGTGATGTCAACGATGGCCTTCCCTTGTTCTGGGCGGGCTGCCCTCCTGACCTTTCTTCAGGTCAGTCGATGTCCTCAGTCCTCACATATTTGCTCAACTTACCCTTTTGTATAAGGTCTTCAATATCGTCCTTCAGGGCCATGCAGTCGTTGGTGTCATGTGTAACGCCCCAAAATAATTTAATTAATTATTTAATTAAGTTATTTGAGGGTTACAATATTTATTTGAATGGAAATAATTAAATTGGAGTGGTTTTATTTCAGGAGGTGAGTTGAATTAAAAAGAGTGGTGTGAATAGGGCCCAAACCCATTAGTTGGCCCAATCACTATTCCTAACCTAGTGGGTCTCTAATGAAATGTTACTCCATCAAAGAAGAGAGAAAGAATCGTGAAAGTGAGGCTGAGAGAGAGGAGAGGCGACGCAGCAAGGAAAGGAGAAAGGAAGAATTTCTTCTTCTCAAAACACTTGACATGGCATGAGGATGAAAGGATTAAAGATGGTATGCTACGACACCCGGCAGATTCTCCGCAATGGAAAAAAATCAATATTGAGTATCCTAATTTCGGGATGACCCGAGAAACCTACGCCTTGCATTGTCTGGCGATGGATTTAACCCGCATACGGTATCGAGTAGCTCCCACAAGATATGGCCCGTGATTTTGGCGATTTATAACTTACTGCCGTGGCTTTGCATGAAACGCAAATATATGATCTTTGTCTTTGTTAATTTCTCGGCCCAAACAACCAGAAATGATATTGATGTATACTTGGCTCCTTTAATTGAAGACTTGAAGCAAATGTGGGAGACTGGGGTAGAGGTGTATGATGGGTTCGAGAAGAAAGTTTCACCACGAGGGCTATGATCTTTGGCACAATTAACGACTTTCCCGCATACGGCAATCTATCCAGATGCATGTGATAACAAAGGGCGATGTGCATGCCCTATATGTGAAGATAACACATTGGATGTGGTTGGAACATGGTAAGAAGAATATCTATCTTGGTCATCGTAGATTTTTGCCATCAACTCATCACTATCGATTGTGGAGAAAGGCATTTGATGGGAATACAGAACACGTAGAGCTCCCCGCCTTTGACGAGCGAACAGTATTTGAAAAGGTGGAAGATTTGAACATTAAATTTGGGAAGCCTTTTGCGGGAGAGATTGCCAAACGGGGTGGAAGAAAAGTCGATTTTCTTTGAGTTGCCATACTAGAAGTCATTATATGTAAGGCATTTCATTGATGTGATGCATGTTGAAAAGAATGTCTTGAAAGTGTCATTGGTACCTTACTCAATATGCCGGGTAAGACTAAAGATACCATCAACTCAAGGTTGGATTTGGTTAGTATGGGTTTGAGACTGAATTGGGTCCTAGAAAGAAGGGTACACGTACATATCTACCTCCTCAAGACTCATACTCTATCTAGAAAGGAGAAGACTGTCTTTTGTGAGTTTCTTCATGGAGTTAAAGTTCCAGAGGATACTCTTCAAATGTGGCGACTCTTGTATCGATTAAAGACCTCAAGTTAAAGTCTCTAAAGTCCCACGATTGTCATGTTCTCATGGAGAATTTGCTACCCATTGGTATACGATCCATTTTGCCTAAGAAAGTGCGTCGACCTTAACCAAACTTTGTTTATTCTTTAAGGCGATTTGTAGTAGAGTGATTGACCACGAAAGTTGCCAACATTGCAAAGAGAAATTATCATCACTTGTGTGTGAGCTTGAGATCTATTTCCCACCTTCCTTTTTCGACATAATGATTCATCTAATAGTTCATCCGGTTGAGAGACACAATTGTGTGGCCCATGTTACATGAGATGGATGTATCTGTTTGAGCGTTACATGAAGATATTAAAAGGATATGTGAAAAATCGATCACGACACGAGGGTTGTATTGTTGAGCGCTACATAGTTGAAGAGGCTATTGAGTTTTGCACAAAGCTATCTATCTAGTCTTGAATATTCGTGGGACTGCCAAGGTCTCGTCATGCGGGAAGGATTAGTAAAGGGATGACAGAAATAAATTAGTGATGGTATCAAGGAAAGAACTAGAGCAAGCACACTTGTGCGTTCTTCACAATGATAGTGAGGTTGATTCATATGTTGCCAAGCACAAGGAGATTCTTAAGAGTCAATTCCCTGAAAGAAGCAAGTTTGGTTAGCAAAAGAACACAATAGGAGTTTCATAGTGTGGCTAAAACATCACATTGATGGTGAGTGTGTTTGAATCCTACTTGATTTCAAAAAGATTGAGATGGTTAGCAAAAGGTCCAAATATACATGTCTTCTCTTACAACAACTATCTAATGAACGAGTGCACTTTCTATACAAAAGAACAAGATGATCGAGTAAAATGCAAAATAGTGGGGTGACTCTTGTAGCTCATTCTATGCATGCATCCAAAGTGCAAAGATAGAAATCCCATATATGCGAATATGTCTTACTTTGGCTTCATTGAACACATATGGGAGTTGGATTACAATATGTTTCAGAGCCCGTGTTCAAATGTGAATGGGTTGACAATAATCTTGGTTTACTGATTGATGAATTAGGGTTCATGCGGGTGAATTTCAACAAGTTAGGATATGAACCTTTTATTTTAGCATCGCAAGCTCAACAAGTGTTTTATGTCACCGATCCAGATTAATATCAATTGGTCTATTGTTCTATTGATCGACAAAAAATTTGTGTATAACAACGATGATGATGAAGCACCCGATGATGTTGGTGTTGAGGGCGACCCGTTCTTGAGAACATCGAACCAATAATAGGGAAAATACTTCTATAGAGGATGTTGTATATTTTAGAAAAGATCATAATGATGGAATTACTATTCGTCGAAAAAAATACCAAGACGCGAATTGCAAACAAAATTTTATCTAGGAAAAGGAAAAGGTAATATAGACTTAATGATTTCTCGTTATTTTTTATTAATAGATAATTATTATATTGTTTTTGTAAATTTAACAATAACATGGATTATGTTATATTGCAGTCGATGGCATCACTTAGTGATCATGAGATCTAGTGGTCAAGACAAAGTAGTCATTTATGTTATATATGGTATAGCTTTAATTTGTAGCTACTTTTGAGTTTCATAATGTAAGTTACTTATTATGTTGTATGATTTGTAAACAAAAATATCTATTAATAGGTTGAATTTTGTGTGTATCTATATATTGGATTGTAATGATATTGGCTGAATTTTGTTGGAATGATATTTGATGAATTTTGCTGGAAGGGAATGAATTAATAGGTTGTAATTAAAAGGGAGAATAAACAAAAATAAAAAAATATTTAAAAAAATCAGTCAATAGGTAGCGTTTTAGAGTGAAAACGCTAGAAATGAAGTTAAAAATTCACTCAATACCTAGCGTTTTAAAGTTAAAACGCTAGGAATTGTAAAGAGGAGCTAGAGGATCCCTAGCGCTTTTACATAAAACGCTAGGAATGCTAGTAAAAAAATGCTATAGCATCCCTAGCGTTTTACATAAAACGCTAGGAATGCTAGTAAAAGGTGCTATAGCATCCCTAGCTGCGTTTTACATAAAACGCTAGGAATGCTAGTAAAAGGTGCTATAGCATCCCTAGCGTTTTTACGTGAAACGCTAGGAATGCTATAGCACCTTTTACTAGCATTCCTAGCGCTTTCTGAAAACGCCAGGAATGGTAAACACGCTAGTTGATCCTGGCGTTTTACATAAAACGCTAGGAATGCTAGTAAAGGTGCTATAGCATCCCTAGCGCGTTTTCTGACGCTAGGAATGCTATAGCACCTTTTACTAGCATTCCTAGCGCTTTCTGAAAACGCTAGGAATGGTAAACACGCCGCTAGTTGATCCCTAGCGCTTTATGTAAAAACGCTAGGAATGCTATTAAAATTTTTACAAGGCGCCCTCTCTCATCTCCTCACACACTCACGCACAACCCGAACTCATCTACCTAACTTCTCTCCACGAACAACCCGAACTCATCTTCGCTTCATCTTCGTTCATCGTACCTTTGCGAACCTCCACGACCCAGAAACCCTCTTCGCTCATCTTCGTTCATCTCCTTGGTGCTACGACCCGTAAACCCATAAACGCGACCCAGAACCGTAAACGCGAAAACCCATCCTCTCTCGTTGGTGCTATCTTACCACGCAGCTCACTCCCATTTGTTTCCTTTTTCGCTCTCTCTCTCCTTTCAAAAGGTATTTACGCACTCACGCATTTCCACCTCTCTCACCGCAATGACTATTTGTTATGGTTTTTATGGTTTGTTATGTATCTTTTGTATGGCTTTCTCTCATTTACTTAGCTCAATGTTGTATCTAATTAGTTGTTAGATTAGTATAGCTTAGATAGCATTATTAACTTGACTAGTGCATGGCTTTCCTAGTGTATGGCTTTCTCTGTTTACTCTAGGTTACTTAGTGCATGGCTTTCTCTGTTTAGTGCTGCATGGCTTTCCTAGGTTATATACTTAGTGCATGGCTTTCCTATGTATGTTTACTCTAGGTTACTTAGTGCATGGCTTTCACTGTTACTTAGGGCTATGGCTTCTTCTATATTTTGTTAAGTGTTTGTTGGTTCTAAACAATTAGAAAGCTAAAACTCACTGAGTCTATTTCATTTGGGTCATTGCAAGTCAGATGGCATCACATAGTGATCACGAGAGTAGTCATGGTGGTGATGGGGGTGATAGAAACACAAAGAAGTTCACTCCCCGAGGAATTACATCGAAAAAGAATATCGTCAATCGGATAAGTAAAGGACACGAGAAATATAAGGTAAGTTAATTACTAATTATTAATGTTGTTCACTACCTTTCCAAGTATCTAATTATTTAATGATTTAATTATTTAAGGTCCGATGGAGTGTTAAAGGTTTGCCAATTGGAGACAACGGCACAAATTTAATTAGCTTTATTGGTACTAAGGTGAAGCAAATCTTTCCAATTTCAATTAAAAGTTGGAATGAGAAAGATAATCAAGTTTTGCCTAAACCGAAAGATGATTTTTGGGACTTAATACAGGTATATAATTTTAGACCTCTTTAATATTCTTATTTAGTGATTTTTAGTTATATTTATTTAATCCATTTTTATGTATAAGTAGAAACACTTTGATGTCGATGATGCCCAAGAGATTGAATCTTGAAGGAAGCGGGAAGGTTGCATAGGGCTTACGTGAATCGATGTGGGGAAAAGTATACAAACGTCTGATGGGTCCATCGACAGAGCCTCGACCTCGTATGCCTAATTATAACTAAGGAGGATTGGACCAAATTTGTAGATATACGCACTACAGATCCGGATTTCTGGTTAGTATATTAATTTTATCCGTTATTTATGTTTGTGCATCGTGAAAGCATATCACAATCAGTATCACAAGGAGATTTAACAGATTGTGATGGTCAACAAGATGTCCTTGCTCGTGCCTTGGGAAGGGAAGAGAGAGCAGTGGTCGGATTAGAGGTTATGGATATGGGATTCCTCCTACAACCGTGTTTGGGCCAAAGAAGAGCCAAAGCAAGGTGCGGGGATTGTAAAGTCATGGCGGCAAAGTATGACGAGCTATCCAAGAATGTTCTTTGTGTTAATGGAAGAGAGACAGATGTTTAAGCGACTCTTGGCACAAAGGATTGGTGCACCATCCCCGCCGCACCACCCCTGCTTGAACCTATTGAGCTCTTTGCACCCCCATAGCGCCCGAGATAGCCGCACCATCCCTTCAACACGTATTTAACAAAACTCGACTGCTTTTTGTACATATGTATTTGATAAAATTATCATGTATATTTATTTTTCTTTATAATTGATTTAGGATAATTGTGAATGTGAGCTATATATTGCAAACCCACATCGAAAGGTTGCAGATGGGTTTGATATGTAACCAATTGAGTGCCACATCGCACAATCGTGCCATGCCCGAAAACCATTTGAGAGTTAGGGTAGACTATTCAATAGAGGGGTCTGCACCATTGCCTGCTCCAATTGCTAATGCGGATATATTTCTCGTGGATCAAGCAC
Source organism: Oxytropis ochrocephala (assembly GCA_020916435.1). Classification (NCBI taxonomy): domain Eukaryota; kingdom Viridiplantae; phylum Streptophyta; class Magnoliopsida; order Fabales; family Fabaceae; genus Oxytropis; species Oxytropis ochrocephala. The sequence goes on along the minus strand of CM037092.1, from coordinate 48,039,761 downwards.
TTAGTACTTTTGTGGCATGGCTCGAACAACTTGTCGTTGTAAGTGACAATATTTTTGTTAATAATTAAATGACTATAATGTGTGTTAACTAACTAGCTAATTAATCATTTTTTAATATATACTAGGTACCCCATGTGTCCCGACCTTCCCTTCCATGAAAGTGTCCCAACCTTCCCTTCCACTACCAAACTCTCCCGACCATCTTCTATACTGACCAGGTCAACATGTTGGTCAATTTCCCAATGATGAATTCCAGAACTACATCGATTCTCTAAAGGTCCACATTCAAAAATGAACCAGATTTACCAAATTTTTTTACCGCCCGATAACATTGTGGGCACGAACAGTTTGGTAATGATCAACATCGAGGATATGAAAGCTATAGTTGAGATGGATTGGGCCACTGCCACTGATATTAGAGTATACCAGAGGTATGTATTAAATTATTTGTACACAATAGTTGTTTATATTAGAGTATATATATGAGGATCTGAAAGTTGTATATATATTATTTATAGGTTTTTGTACAATCGTCTTACTGTCCCTTTCTCAACGGACACGTATATTTCTTCTTGTGTCCGGCGTGTATCGTTGTGTTTAAGCAAGGTAATACAGAGGAACGTATTATGGCTATTAAGAGTGACGTACAAAGTTATATCCATTCACGCTTCATGGAAGCCAAGCATTTGAAGGGTGACTCTTTATTTTTGGCACCACTCAATAATGGGTGAGAAATTTAGTCTTCAATCACTTGTTTAATTATTTTGAGGATTGTATTATAGTGTAAATTAATGTGTACTCATTCGTTCTTCTTCATTTACTTGCAGCAACATTGGGTACTCTTTGCAATAAACCCTAAGCAAAATGTTGTCTATTATCCGGATTCACTTCAAGGCCATTACAACGTCTCACGAAGACTTCAAATGCAGGATGGTTGAGAGGTGTGTATGTGTAACCCTCTCATTTTAATTTGTATAATTTAATATATGTATTTTGTTCAACTTAACGTTATATATATATATATGTATGACGTTACAGATTGCTTTGAAAGAATACTTGGGATTATCTACGACTAAAACAAGATGGCTACCCATAACTCGTAAGCTTTTAAGAATCATTCTTATAATTTTAATTGATTTTTGGTCATAAAAATGTGACAATTAAGTTATAATCTTTTGCTTTGTAGTGTCCTAAACAACCAAATAGCAATGATTGTGGGTACTATGTTATGAGGTATATGAAAGAGATTATCACTCATGACAAAGTAATAATCCCAACCAAGGTAACTACTTAGATTTATTTTTATATTGATATTATAATACTTACTCACATTTAATAAACATTTTAATTCTAATTTTATTTCATTTTTTTCAAGATTTTCCGACTTCAAAAAATCCAGAATTACTCTGTTGAAACTTACAGCAGTGAAGGGGGGAGTGGTGCCATTTTGTTTCTAGCTTTTGTAGCAAGTTTTGAGATTCATAATAGTTTAGTTATTATTTATGTTGTATATATTGGATTTATATTATGTTGTAAGTACTTCTTAGAATGATATATATTGGATTGGAAATATTATTTGATGAATTTTGTTGATCGAATTTTGTTTGAATGATATATTGGATTGGAATGTATTTTCTGAATTTGTTGAAAAGGGAATGAATTTATAGGTTGTAATTAAAATGGAGAACAAACCAAAATAAAAATATTTAAAAAAATTCAGTCAATAGGTAGCGTTTTAGAGTGAAAACGCTAGAAATGAAGTTAAAATTCATTCAATACCTAGCGTTTTAAAGATAAAACGCTAGGAATTGTAAAGAGGAGCTAGAGGATCCCTAGCGTTTTTACAGAAAACGCTAGGAATGCTAATAAAAGGTGCTATAGCATCCCTAGCGTTTTATATAAAACGCTAGGAATGCTAGTAAAAAGGTGCTATAGCATCCCTAGCGTTTTTATATAAAACGCTAGGTATGGTAGTAAAAAGGGCTATAGATCCCTAGCGTTTTAATTTAAAACGCTAGGAATGGTACTAAAAAGGAGCTATGGGATCCCTAGCGTTTTTATTTAAAACGCTAGGAATGGTAGTAAAATGAGCTAGCGTTTTTTAAAACGCTACGTATGTCTAAAACACGCTGGGGAAATGGCTAGCGTTTTTTAAAACGCTACTAATGGGGTGTACGCATTAGTAGCGCCAGCTTCTCTAGCGTTTTAAAACGCTACCAATGCCCAAAAAAAACGCTAGCCATCCTAGTTCGCTGGCATACCTGCATAATTGGGTCTGCTTAGGCTTTATGGCTAGTTTTTTGTTCTTTGTTTTTGAGCTCTTGGCTTGGATCGTTTGCTATACTTAGTTACTTGGCTTGGATCGTTTTTGAGCTCTTGGCTTTATGCCTGCATAATATGTAATTTATGAGCAAAGCCAAAAAAAATAATGGATTTGATTAAGCACATGCCATGTCACAGTGATATAATTGCTTCCCATTTTATGAGCAAAGCCAAAAAAAAATAATGGATTTGAAAATGAGAATGATGAAGTTAAGAGACCATTTTCTCATAAGCTTGTTCCATCTCCTTATGTTAAAGAAAAATCCAAACTAGGTGAAGACAATTTGAAGAAAATTACAACAACCAAATCAGACGTAAAGGGATACAAATCATGAACAAGTTGTTGAAAAGAATAAGCCAATTATAGCAAAATCGCTTAAGCGGAGGAGACCTCTCAAATCACCACCTAATGAAAACATCATTTATTCTGAGAGAATGCAAAGTTGCATGGAGATGGTAAAGATTCAATTTCAAAGGATGAAGATGAAAGGAAACTAGATGGTCTTTTAATGCATTACAGTAAGAAACAAGTAGAATATGATAATGGGATGATAAATAGAAAGAATACAAAATCAAATTCAATGAGAGGAACAACTGTTCCTCCTCGTAAAGAAACATCAAAAGTGCATGAAAGAGCTACTTCCTTAGTACAGGAAATGATGATGACAAATTAGGCAACATGTGCATCCTAGTTTACTGAATATGATGACTTCACACTGCGTCTTGCAAAGAATCGAGCGAGCCAAGAACATTAACTAAGCAACTTAACAACTTATGACATGTTTTTTTGTTCCGTTCTTCATTGTTTGGTTTATTGTTTCATGTTGTATGTAAAATACACTGACTCTCCATCTAATCTAGCACCATACTCTGTAGTCTGTTAGTGATTCACTACTGTGTAGTTTGTTAGTTAGCATCTATAGTACATGACATATTGACATAGCAGTTCTAAATTTGAAGGGCTTCGGTATATTTGTTATTTAATTAATAAGTGATATCAGAAAATAAAAACAAAAATTAGCTTTCATTTCAAAAGGGACATTCTGTAATAAAATATCTATCTCTCTCCTGTTACACATCATCTCTCATATTATTTTCCTCCATTTTCCCCATTTTCCCCCATTTTTACTATTCTCTCTCATAAATAAATAAATAAAAATACTAAGGAATTTGTTTTTAGGGATTTATGATTCAAGTTTATCAATTCATAATATTTTCGACTTTTTTTAGCCTACACTACTTCGGATCTTTTTGTTGGCCAAAACCTCGCATCTTCGATCACTTGTGCTGCTGACTTTCCAAACTTTCAGGTACAATTCTCTTCCTCCTCTTTGTATCATTCGAGATCTCAATATATTTTGTCTTCTTGATGTTTATCCTACTTACTTCATATTTATCTTTAATATATGTTGTTTACAATTGTTCAAGCTATTAATTAGAGTGTTTTTGTCAAAATTCCTTAAGTATGAAGTTTAGTATTTATCTTTGCTATTAGTGGTGCTATAGGAAATCGTGCATGATGTCACACACCAATTTCATGTTATATGTTATGCCTTTGTTATGAATCATAATTGCATCTGTCTTTTTGATCGTTAGTAGTATTGAAAAATAACGAATGCTTAAGAACTAGAGTTTCAGCCATGTAAAAATGTACGCATTTGTCCCCTGGTTTGATTACAGTGCTTGAATTATGCTTATGTATCATGATTGTGAAATGTTTTGGTTTATTTCTACTGCTTTTGAAAATAGGGGACTGCATTGTCTCATAGTTTTGAGCCCGTGTTGGCTGATATTTTTGTTTCCTAATTTTGTATTGTTAATAATTTTGTTGTCTCGTTAATGATTCTACCGCTACCGCGGCAGAATATGATCTTTTAGAAATGGATAAGTCTTGGATTACGAAGCCGCGAAACACAGATGAATATAAGGAAGGGGTGAAGGGATTCATTAACTTCGCCTTTAAACATGGTGCGGTTAACGGGAAAATATTATGTCCTTGTCGAGAATGTGGCTTCAAAAAAAGGAGGACTTGGGATGTGGTATATGACCACTTAAGATGTACGCCATTTCCAGTAGGATATACTTGTTGGTCCTATCATGGGGAGATAGAAAACCATAACGCCTCAGGCAGTAACACTCAACATGCAACTCAAAGCACAACTGTTGAAGATCCCATCCAAAATATGATTAATGATGCTTTTGGTATCGATGGCCACTGTGCAAATGAAGTACCGGTTGCATCCAATGTAGAGTTTCAGAGAGATGAGGATGTGATTCAAAACACCAATCTAGAAAGGAATGAAGCCAATGAATTTTATGAATTAGCATGAGATGGAGAACAACCCTTGTATGAAGGTTGTACAAACTATTCAAGGTTATCTTTTTTGGTGAAGTTATATCATATCAAATGCTCGTGTGGAATGAGTGACAAGGCCATGACAATGATTTTAGAACTTTTGCAAGATGCATTCAAAAATGCAAAGATTCCAAGTTCATTTTATGAGGCAAAGAAAACAATCACCAAACTTGGTTTGAACTATGAAAAGATACATGCATGTCCGAATCATTGTATGCTCTATTGGGGAAATACTAAGACGAAGCAAGGGAAAATTGTAAAGTTTGTCACACTTCTAGATGGAAATCAAGGAAAAAGCCCTGGTACTGGGTTAACACTGATGACAATAGTATGAAGAAAGTTCCCGCAAAAGTTCTTCGCTACTTTCTGTTAAAACCCGATTACAGAGACTATTTTTATCTTCAAAGACAGCCGAGGACATGATATGGCATGCTACTAATAACAATAATGATGGAATGATGAGACATCCTAGAGATTCTGAAGCTTGGAAACAATTTGACTCAACACACTCTTTGTTTGCATCTGATGCACGAAATGTTCGTCTTGGGTTAGCTATCGATTGCGGTTTTAATCCCTTTGGTGTTATGAGTTCAAATTATAGTATTTGGCCGCTTATTCTCTTTCCTTACAACACTCCTCCATGGGTGTGCATGAAACAGACATCTTTTATAATTTCGATGATAATTCCTGGGAAAAAAATGCCAGGCAATAATATAGATGTCTACTTGCAACCTCTTATTAGAGAATTAAATGAATTGTGGACAACAGGTGTGGATGCTTATGATTCTTTCAAGCGTGAGATGTTTAAATTACATGCAGCGTTAGTGTGGACAATAAGTGATTTTCCCGGGTTGGGAACACTTTCTGGGTGGAACACATACACCGGACTTGCTTGCCCATCATGTAACTTTGACTCTATTCCTTGTCGCCTTCCTCATAGTAGAAAGTGGTGTTTCATGGGTCATCGTCGTTTTCTTGACAGGAGGCAACGATTTAGATTGAACCGGATTCGCTTCAACGGTGAGCAAGATTTGCGTAGTCCGCCAAAAATATTGTCTGGTTCTGATATTCTTGGGCAGGTTTTAACATTGAAAATAAATTTGGACTAAGACTAGAGAATGAGGGGACAAGAAAAAGAACAAGAGGTGCGCGACTTCCACAGTGGTAACACTACTCAACAATGGAAAAAAAGTATATTCTTTGAGCTTCCATATTGGAAAGATAACTGCTTTGCGCCACAACCTTGATGTGATGCACATTGAAAAGAATGTATGTGATAATATCTTACACACTCGCTAAATGATAGTGCAAAGTCAAAAGATCACATCAATGCTCGAAAAGATCTTAAAGATATGGGCATAAGACCGCACCTTTGGCGAGAAGAAAATGGAAAATATCCTTTAGCCGCCTTTACAATGACTAAAATGGGCAAGAGAGCTTTTTGGCAACTTTAAAGAACATGACCGTGCTTTGATGGTTATTCGAGCAACATTTCAAGGTGTATTGACTTAGATAATCTTAAGTTGAATGGAATGTTAAAAAGTCATGATTGTCATATATTGATGGAGCAGCTTGCTACCAGTTAGCCATGCGAACATCATTGCCCAATGAGGTTTCAAATTGTGTTGATTGAGTTATGCTCATTCTTTAGACAAATATGCGATAAAAGTATTGAAAATTGAAGATTTGGACAAATTGAATAATCAAATTGTCGTCACTTTATGCCACATGGAAATGTTATTTCCTCCTTCATTTTTCACTGTTATGGTTCACTTGGTTGTTCACCTTGTGGAAGAAGCTAAGCTTGGAGGTCCTGTCCATTATCGCTGGATGTATCCAATAGAGAGGTAAAATATATGTTTTAGCTTCTTTTTATATGTTTTCAATTTGATAATGTAATGGTTATTCTAAACGACATTTGCATATATAGGTATCTTGGACATTTAAAATCCTACGTTCAGTAATAAAGCACGTCCCGAAGGGTCTATAGCGTAGGTTACCTAATGGAAGAAATCCTTACCTTTTGTTCAAGGTATTTAGACAATATTGAAACAAGAATGAATAGACCTCCTCGTGTAGACGATGAACCCGACACCATGGAGGCTCAGTCACGGATAACTGAACTATTTCCTATAATTGGAAAATCGGTTGGTGGTTCTTCGTATTTTACTCTTACACCAAGAGAAAAGTTACAGGCTCATCGACACGTGCTAACAAATTGTCAAGTTGTTGATTATTATCTTCAGTAAGTATTTCTTCACTTAGATTGACCGTTCGTTTTCTTTTTCGTGGGTACATCTAATACTATAAAATTACATAGGCAATTTAGAACTATTGTGCGAAGGAAACTTAGGGGAAAAAATGCTTCAGAGATAGACAAACAGGTTCATAGAGAATTCGTTCGTTGGTTCGCCAATCGTGTAAGTGTTTATGCTATTTCTATTTCATTAATATTTCTATTTCATTAATATTTTCGCAATGTGATTAATAATCTTGCATACAAGTTTAATGTTCTTGTTAGTCTTGCACAAGGTCCTTTTAATCAAGCTAGAAGGTTCACCGCGTTTAATGTTAATGGATACAAGTTTCGGACTTTAGAACGAGACAAGTTTCTAAAAACTCAAAATAGTGGAGTTTTTGGCATGTTTGGAACGAGAAGTTATTCAAGCAAAGTAGTGATACTCAAATGAGGTTTGGAGGGTGCCTTACTATGGACGATTAGTAGACATCATTGAGTTGAGCTATAGTGGTTTCACAAAGAGTCATGTTTAAATGTGAATGGGCTAATACCACTAATCCAAGAGGTTTGAAGATGGATAAGTTGGGCTTTACCTCTATCAAGTTTGCACTGAAATATACATAGTGGAGAACATGAAGATGATGAACCATACATTAGAGCTTCCAAGCTCAAAGGGTCTATTATGTAGAGGATGAGAATGAACAAGGTTGGAGTATACCAGTTCATTTGAAACCAAGAGACTTGTATGATATGGGTGAAGATGAGAATGAAATTGTGGCATCCAACGAGACATACCCATCACAAAATCTGGAACAATTTTTCTTGGATGATAATACACATATTCCTTTAGCAAGAGTAGTTTTAGATAATGAACCCGAAAGTTCAAATTGTTAATGAAAATGTTGATGACGATGATCAAGATATGGTTTTATGAATGTGATTGGTAGTTCATTCTATGTAATATTGTTGCTAACTCTTTTAGTTTAACTATGACATAGTTTGTTTGAGATTGATCTCAATCCTTTTAATGTTTCCATTAAATGATTTACTTTACTTCAATTCCTTTTTGATACGGTGTTATGAATTTACTCGCCCATTACTTATGCTAATCAATCAAGGTTTATGATTATGTCGTAAGCTTTATGCCATTACTTGCTAACCAAAGTGAGTTTTCTAATTTAATACGTGCATGTGAGTTTTCATAGAATATATGCATGCGATTTCTTCTGATTTTGATTTATTGCCTAACATGTATTGGTAGGTATGCCTCCTAAAAGAAGATATGATGGCCTCCGTAATGGTCAACCCACATCCGCTCAAGGACATGATTCTTCTCGTGAGAAGCACCCATAGGGTACCGCTACCCCAAAGGGTGTCTATGCCTAACCCATCTTCATCTTTGGAAGATGACATTCCTGAGTTCGATGATGTGCCCTTTCCAAATGAAGCTGGTATCTCAGAAGGTTCATTTTCAAAAATACCCAAGACTAATCCCAAATGGATAGTGGATGTTATTGGTAAATAAACTCTAATTAGGTGGTGTATTTTCCATTATTTATATTTCGGTGTACTAATATTTTGACTTATTTTGTGTTAGATGAGGAGGGTAATCGCAGCCAAAGAAGCCTAAAAGTGCGAGATTTGATTCCAAACCGCCTAGGATTCAAAGTTATGACCCAATGGAATGCAAAAATCAACCAGTTGGGACTGTCTGTGGGTTTATTAGGAGGGTTTTTGGGTTTTCTTGGAAATCATTTTCACAAATTCCCTATTTTGTACACCTGATTGGCGTGAAGTCCCTATGGATTACAAAAATAATTGTTATGAGAAAGACATAAAGGTATAGAGCAAAATTACTTAATACATTTTATTGTTATTTATGTTTTGTTACTAACATCTTTTATTGTAATTGTATTAAAGACAAAATTTGTGGTAAATGATGGAGCTCACAAGAAATGGATTTTATCAAGCTTGGGAAAGAAATGGAAGGACGATCGTTGCAAGCTTTTTAAAGAAAATTATAACTGGGAGCTTACTCGTGAAGAAAATACTCGAAACCCACCTGAGGACATTCCCTAGATCATTGGAGGAAGTTTTTTGGAGTATAGGTCAAACTCAAAACTATGGTAATAACATAACTTTTCTTAAATTGGTTGCTGTTTAATTTGATTAGTATCAGCTTAATTGGTTTCATTTCTTTGTTATTGATATTGTGGATGCAGAATTTTTTCCCTATTATATCCTTCAGGAATGAAACATTAATAATTTTTTCCCTATCATATCCTTCAGGAATTAATATAAATTACTTTGTTAATGACTTTGTTTATAGGCAATGGCGGATAAAAATGTCAAAAACGCTCAAGCAACAGGTGTTCCTCATACATTAGGGCTAAGACAATTGCGAGAAAAGCAACATGAGATGGTATCATATCTCATTTTTTCTATTGTTTGAAAATCATAGAAAATGGTTTAACTATATTTATATGGTGATACGATTTAGGAAGAGCGAGATGGGCGGACTTATACTAGAGCAGATATGTATGAAATTGCTCATAAAAATCAATCTGGTGATTTTGTTAATGATGAAGCAAGACAAGACCATGTAAGTCCAATATCATATATGTATAGCTATGTTTGATTGCAACATATCATATTATTGGGCACATCGTAAATCTTTATGTCTTTCTTCAATACATGTAGGAAAAATTACAACAAGCGCTTCTTGAGGTTCTTCCGAGCATGAAGCCTTTATTGAAGTTTTCGGAAAGAACATCCCGGGTATAGTTGAGGCATGGGACTCGGTGTAACACCAACTCACTGGAAAATAGCTTCTCGTTCTACGACAGATTCATATGATTTTCAAGCTAATGAAAAGATGTCACGAGATGCAGAGTCAAATTGATTCTTTACAAGCACAAGTTGTTGAGGTTGAAAGTTTAAAGGCAAAAGTCTGCTGAAGTTGATGCTCTAAAGGAACAAGTTGCTTTGAATTACCTCTTTTGAAGGAACAACTTGCTTTTGTTATGCAACTTCTTAAGCAAAATCCGGTGAGACAATATTTGTCTTAATGCATTAAATCATGCTTATTGATCCAATGGAAAAGTTGCTAATTTATGACGACATCGCTGCTTGATTATTTATGACGATTACTATCATGATTATTTATGACGATTCTTTGCTGATTAAAATGCTAGTACGCTTTTTTTGATGCACATATGATTCTGAATAACTTATTGAAGCGTTAAGCATTAAATTTAGTTGTGGAGAGTGGCATGAGCCATGATGTTAATTAGTGTAAGTATCTCTTTATTATCTATCTGTAAGCACGTGCTGTGTCTGCAAGTTGAATCTTGGTTTAGAAGAATAAATGATTTTTGCTTCACTAGAAAACTATTTATTGTCTTTCCAGCTCAATCCACTGAAAAGTTATGTAAGAAAATGGTGTGCTCTCTTGACCATCTCTGGTTTTTCGAATAAAATTCAATTGGCACAATAATAAATAAATAAAAAGATTAAAGTTGAGAGTAAGCCTAGGTTCCTTTCTTATGCTGTTAATGAGACAAGTAAGGGTTACAAGTCTTGTTGTTTAAGTGATTGTAAAGAGGAATATTCGTAAGCTATAGAGAATTTGAAGGACTCATCGAAGCACTTGGTAATGGAGATTATGATAGAGTTGATGTTTTGGTTTCAGCTGCTATGTCTGATGCTGAGACATGTGAAGATGGATTCAAGGATATCATGCATAGTGATGATTATGGTGGTGGTTCTACCATTTATTCTGATCTTAGTGAACGTAATCGTTACTTTTCCGAATGTGTAGTAATGCTTTAGCTATTACAAAACTACTGTATTAGTTTGATTGATTGATTGAGTGAATTAATTTGTAATGAGTTGTTGTGTTTGTTCATCATCCATGTTTCTAACTTAATTTATGGCTCTTTTTTTCCAGTCGCTTAACTTGGAATCACAAGATGATTTGAGACGCTCTTACGGTGCCACCACACAGACAAATTGAAGCAAGCCCATCCCGTAGGACATCTAGATAGATGATTCTATTTGGTTGTATTTTGATGTTATGAACTAGTTTTGCTAGTTGGTTGTACTTTGAGATTTTATGAACTAATTAAGTCGGTTGTACTTTGATGTTATGAACTAATTTAGTTGGTTGTATTTTGGTGCCATGAACAACTAGATTTGGATGTATGAACTAAGTTCTAGTTATTATGAACTAAATTTGGTTTCTAGAAGGTCAGTATGTGATTTTGGCATAATTGTAGTTTTTTTAATAGGTACAAGTTGGGTTAGAAAGGTACGTAAACAAAAATCGTGTTTTAAATTTAAAAAAATTATTTTTTTTTAACTTGCGCGGTTGCAACAACCGCTAGTGTTGGTGGGAAAATTTTGGCGCGAACTCATGCGGCGATTAATAACCGCCGCTAGTGTTTGTAGGAATTTTTGCGCGCGCAACTTGGCGGCGATTATGAACCGCCGCGAACTCATTGGCGTAAAATTCAAAATGCTTGTTGACGGCGATTCTGAACCGCCACCACACGCGGCGGTTTGTCGCGACAGCTTCTTGGAACCGCCGCCAAAACTACTCGGCGACGCTAGAAATAACGGCGCTACAGAACCGCCACAAAGATAAAGCCACGGCGGTTAGAACTGCCGCCGATCTCAATTTTAACCGCGCTGCTCCTCCGCTTTCTATGTAGTGAACACGGCTAAAATAGCAAAGAACACCGCACTAAAAACAGCAACAATTACAAAGACAAAACAAAGCAGCAGCATTTACAGCGCAAACAACAACATTTACAAAGACAAACAAAGCAAAGATTTACAAAGACAAAACAAAGCAAGATTTACAAAGACAAAAACAAAGCAAAGATTTTCAAAGACAAAAACAAAGAAGATTTGCAAAGACAAAAACAAAGCAAGTGATAACAACATAAAAACAGCGGAAGAATAGAATGGCTCCTACTAGCACCCAATCTCATTTTTCTCAGTCTTTAGCATCATACAATCATCAAACATCAAATTCTATCATTCATGCATTTCAACGAACATCTAGCATGCTTATCCAACTTCACTCACGCAATTCATCAAACACTTGGTGAGCAATAATTCACCATCAACTCAATCATACGCAAACAACATCTAAGACAAATTTAACAACATATTCATAACCATATTTCATTCAAATCTTTCAATCAAATATCTCATATGCATCATATATCCTAATCTCCCCTATGAAACCCATTATACACCCCTTTATGCTATAAACCCACCCTTACCTTAAGAACTTGATGGAGATTAAACACCTTCTAAGAGTCACCAACCAAAAACTCAGCAACTATTCTCTTCCTTCTCCCTTGAAATCGCGATTTCCTTCCCTTCTCTTCTCCTTGCCGTCGCGCCTCTCTTCTTTCCCCTCCTCCTCTTGCATTTCCTTTATTTCTTTCTCAATTGTGTCTAAGACACTAACCCTAGAGCTTAAATATTATGGGTTCTAGTGTTTTGGGCTCTCTTTACTACTTAGTTAATTACTAACACTACTCCCTTTTTAATTAAACCACCACTCCTTCATTTACCACCACCACTCCTTAATTAAAACACCATGTATTTATTTTATTATAACCAACCAACATAACACCTAATTTATTTAATCTTCTATTTAATTTATTTAAATATGGCTAACCAATGTAACACCTAAGTAATTTAATTAAATGACTACTTAAATTATTTTGGGGCGTTACAACTCTCCCCCACTTAGAACATTTTTGTCCTCGAAAATCTACGCCAAACTCACGAAAGCGATATCCAATCTCCTTTTCACCTCTAACCGTCCTCATCCATGATCCATCGTATACCTCGCGGCAGACCAAACACCCTTCTCTACATTTTTACCCCTAAATGGATGTTCTAATCTGTAGGTTATCAAAGTCCTACTCGACTACTCAAACACCACCTATCCGATATTGGAATTTACTCAATTAAATTCCAACTCCTACGGGTCACTCCCCAAGCTCGAAATTCTAATTCTTTTTATCTCGTGTTAGGCCGACAGTGGACCAGACTCAGCACCTCTGAAACTCACCGACTGGCTACGACAATTCATATGAACATGGTTATGCTCTAACCAGTTCATACCCAAGATTACAATTAACCCACCCAACGGCAAACAACAAAAATTCACAGCAAGGTCTCTGTCGAAGATCGACAAGGGACACAGAGAACACACCAGGCAATACTATACCAGTCATAACAGATAATACAAGACTTAATCGCTCACAACATTCGACGAAGAATAAGGTAATGAGTAGCATCGGTATTATCAATAGATTCTAGCGGATTACCCTTAACTAACACGCACTTCTGTACGACCATCATTCTTCATGAGGCTCTCACTTTGCCAAAGCAAACACCTTCCCGCTAGACCTCTCTTTCTTCGGCTTTGGACACTTAGTACTAATGTGTCCCACCTCACCACAGTTGAAGCATACCATATCCTTGTGATCACACTCAGACATCCTATGACCCTCTTTACCACAGCGAAAACACCTTGTTACCTCAGGTTTACACTCAAAACTCTTGTGGCCAGCTTTGCCACATTTGAAACATATGATGCTAGAAGGAGCATCTCCCCCACTAGATCCTTTGCCAACAGCTGACTTCTGTTTACCCTTGCCCTCCAGAACTTCATAGGGCTTTCAGTTTTGCTCCTCTTATCTTTCATGATCCTGTAGTGAGCGTTGTTGTCCTCCTCAAAAATCCTGCAGCTGTCAACCAACTCGGAGAATACACGAATCTTCCGATACCCAATTGCCTTCTTGATCTCGGGCCTCAACCCATTCTCGAATTTGATGCACTTAGAGAACTCACCATTAGCCCCATCGTAGTATGGATAGAACTTTGCCAACTCAGTGAACTTGGCAGCATACTCGGTTACAGACATGCTTCCCTGCTTCAGCTCCAGGAACTCAATTTCCTTCTTGCCACGGACATCTTCCGGATAATACTTCCTCAGAAACGCTCTGCGGAAAACAGCCCAGGTAATCACTTCATTCGCAGCTTCCAACCTCGGCATCATCTCTAGCCACATATCGTCAACTTCCTCAGCCATCATATGAGTGCCATATTTGACCCTTTGAGCTTCAGTGCAATCCATGACTCGAAAAATCCTTTCCATCTCCTTCAACCACGCAAGAGCACCATCAGGATCATACTTGCCCTTGAAAGTAGGCAGATTCTCCCTCTGAAAGGTCGCCAACCTTCGAGTCCCAGCATTCTCACCATCATTCTGCTGGTTCCCCACAGCCTGCGCCATAGCTTGCAAACTGCGCCAACACTTAATTGTCATAAGACACTATGACTGGACAACTTGGCTGGACAGACCGAACTGCTCTGATACCACTAATGTAACACCCCAATTCTACCAGACTATTTTATTAAAAATCAGAGGGCAGAATTTTCAACTAAGCATGCATTGGAGCGTCACATTTCAAACTTTAAATATTCAACAACGTGTAATCAATAAAACATTCAAAGTCAACAACATAATTCTCCATTTAATAGCCACAAGTGCTCCTTCAGAACCCAAGTGTTCCTTCAGAGCCACAAGCGCTCCTTCTTTACTGCATTCTTTATCACTTTACGCGGTGTCGCCTACTGCGAGGTCAATACTATCTTTACTGCTTTATTTATTGTTTTTGTTGCCTGAGGGTTGGCACCAACCTATTTCCTGCTTGTGTCGGCCTACCAGAGGCTGGTACACTCTTTATCGCTTTCTTTATTGCTTTCTTTATTTCCTCGAGTGTCGGCCTACCGAGAGGGTACCGTGCATTCTTCATCACTTTCTTTATTTCCTGCCAGTGTCGGCTTACCAGAGGTCGATTCCTTCTTTACTGTTTTCTTTACCGCTTTATTTCTTGCTGTTTATGCCACCCGAGGGTTGGCACAAATCTACTTCCTGCTTTTGCCGCCTGAGGGTTGGCACCAATCTATTTCCTGCTTTTGTTGGCTTACTGAGGGCTGACATTTCATTCATTACAGTCATTTCTGGCTGGCATCCGTTCACCCAAAAAGAAAAACTAGAAGATAAAGAAAGAAAAGAAAATTCAGGTTTTTCCCTAAGTAGACAAAATCGTTATAATTTCTGAATTCTTTATCTCTATTTTGCCTCGGAATATGTTTCGGCCAATTCATATTCCTTGTTAAAATCTAGATAAAGAGGGGCAGCTGTCATACCCCAATTTTGTCCAGCTTAGGTCAAAACCCTAATTTTCCCCAAAAATAAATAAATAGAAGAGAAAAGAGCATCATGCATTGCATTTAGGGTTCTAAAAGTCATTTCAAAGATTCTAAAATCATTTTTGGAGTTGGAATGCACTTTTTGGACAAACTAGGGTTTTTCAGTGCAAAAGGGTATTTTTGTCATTTTGCAAATAAGGACCATTTGTAACGCCCCAAAATTAATTAAGTGTTTATTTAACTAATTTAATTAAGTGATATTTTAGTTGACCCTATTAAAATAATAATAAGGTAATTAATTTAATCAAGGAGTGGGGTGTAGTAAATAAATGAGGAGTATTTTAGTTAAATTGGGAGGATGTGTGTAAGTACCTAAGGGGTGTAAATAAGGGGCCCAAGCCCACTAAATAGGCCCAAATTCATGACTTAAGCTAGGGATAGGGTTTTAGCCTCATTAGAACAAAGAAAAGAAAAAAATAGAAGAGAGGGGGGAGTAGTAGAGCCGCGGAGCTGTTCATCAAAGGGGGGAGAAGAGAAATTCATTTTTCTTGCATATGCCCGTGGAGTTTGGGTTGCATTTTCATGCATTACATACATGTTCTGGTGACTGATTGGGTGTTCATAAACTAATGGTGTATTTGATCGAATCAGATTTACGGGCGTGACTATAATCCTCAGTGTGTAATCAGTGTTTACGTGTGATCAGAATCTCGTTGTAACTATAATTCTAGTGTAACTGTATTTCTGGTGTATCTGTATTAATGGTGTATTTGAATTGATCAGATATCCGTGTGCCTATTCTCTTCGTGTTTCTTGTTTTATCTATTATTTCCTATGTATAGAGACTCACCCTACTGCGTCGTGTTGCTTCGTATGTCGGCAACCTGCAAGTGATGGTGACTGAAGGTGACTAGAGATCCTTCTTCTAGTATGGTCGAGTCGGCTCTGATACGTAGCACCGGGGGGATGTTTAGTTTGTTATTTCTTTTATATATTGAACTAAGATGTTAAGTTATTATTTTCCACTGCTGTAGTATTTTGTCCTCGGACATTGTTGGTGCTATGTATCATATACTGTAACTTATTTTAATTAATTGTTTTGGAGTTATTTAAGGTGTTTATGATTAAATGTGGCACCCTCGAGTGGTCACTCTAAAAGTTTTTACGCACTCTGATTTTCAAAATTAATTAAATAGTAGTTTTGTAGAAGGGGGTGTTACACCATTCCTCAGGACAAGCCATTCAACATGCATTTCAAGGTATTAGAGGTCATTCCTAGGGTGAAAAGTCATTTTTGAAGTGAAAATGTGCTTTGGGCAAAGAACTAGGGTTTTTAAGGTGAAAGGGCATTTTGGTCATTTCACAATAAAAACGGTTTTTCGTCCCAAAATCACTGAGCAATCATCAATGAATTATTTGAGGAAGATTTGTGCTTAATTGTGATTTTTTGCGCATAAATATTAAACCTTTTGGCATAAAAATCAAATTTTTGAATGAAAGGGTAAAATGGTCATTTCCTTTGAGGTGGGGTCAACAAATCAATTTTGGGATTGGTGATATCATGGAATTTAGAGCCCAATGATTGATTCCTAGGATAGGCCCAAAATAGAAAAAATCTTCATGGAATAATCAAAAGGAATAAAAAAAAAGAATAATAAAAAAGGAAAGGATAATTACAAAGGTAGTGGGAGACAAATAGTACAATGACAACTTGCCTTTTTTTCCTCCCTCTCCCACAGCTGGCCGAACAGCACCCCTCCTTTCACCCTCATTTTTTTGTGTTTCTTCAACACCCTCAATCCATGTGATGATGAATCTCCACCCTCCATTCAAATTTAAAGTCTAATCCTAGTGCCCCTCTCAAGATCAATGACCAATATACCCCCTAACTTGGTGACCAAGTTCAAATTAATTTCATTTATTAATATTCATCTGAATATAATTGATTTAATTGGTTTGATTACTATTTTACCCCTAAGTTCACTCCCACCCTATAAATACCTCACATATTCACTCTTTCCCAACCTTTTTGCTCATTCTATCCTACACCAAACCTAGCACACCACTCTCCTCTCCTCCTCTCCCCCCATGGCGGAACACCCCTTTCCTCCTCCTCCCTCCATTCTTTTGTTTCCTTCACCCAAACACCACCAAATCACCTCAAATCCACTGCTCCTCCATAGATCTTCCTCTTTTCACCATTTATTTCACATTTTCATCATCAAGTGCTTGGAATTTGAAGTTGGGTGTGGGTATTTCTTGAAGTTTCTAGTTGATTTGGTTACTTATTCTTCATTTTCTACTCCTACTAGCTTGGATTCAAGGTGAATCTCTAAGACCCTTGCATCATTTACAATATTTTGCATCAAAACTCATATTCTCTTCATCATTTTTGCATACTCATCATTTTCATCTTTAAAATGTAGTTTGTTGTTGTTGTTGGGGTGAGAGTTGGCATCTCACCCTTGAATAATTTAGTTTGTTGTTATTTTGTGTTGATCTTTGCATTTTAATGGAATAAACATGTGATTTTATCTCCTATGTGGTTCGCATTTTTTTGGGTTTCTAATTTATCTTGTTGATCCTTTTTACTTGATGATGTTTAATCTCTTTTGTTGTTGTTTGTTGAGGATTTTGCAACTTGATTCTCACTTGTGCTTAGAGTGTAACACCCCAAAATAGTTCAATTAATTATTTGATTGAGTTGTTTAAGGTTTACAACATTTTAGTTAAGTCAAGTATTAATTAGAAGTTTATTTCATTTAGGAGATGCTTAGGTGAATGTGGAAGGTGGGCGTAGAGGCCTGTAACACCCTAAATAATTTAATTAAGCAATTGATTAAATTGTTTAAGTGTTGCACTATTTCAATTATATTAAATCATTAATATGGTCTTTTATTTTTAATTGAAGGGGATGGTGGAAGAAATGGAGAGGGGGTGTAAAAAGGGCCCAAGGTGCGCTTGGCCCAATGTACATATACCCAAATTAGGAATTTGCTCCCATTTGTGAGAAGAAAGAAAGAAACTTGCGAAGAGAGAGAGAGAAAGGAAGAGGAAACGGCGCAAAAGCCCTGCAGAGAAGGGAGAGCTTGATCGCACCTTGAGAAGGAGGAGAAGAAGGCTCCGATTGCCGAGGTTTTGTAGGTGACTACGTGAAAGAGCTTCTCTACGGTGTAAAATAAGGTAAGGGGAGTCTCACTCTATAATAGAGGATATAATAGGTTGCATAGGAGTCATAGAGTTTGATTTGATGTTATTTGATTGTCAATTGAGTGGTTGTTGGGTGAATTTGAGAAATTACATGTTAGAAATCGATTTAGGGCTTTAAATTGGGGGTTTTATGTTCTTGATTGGTTTTTACGCATGATTGAGTGTTATGGTATGCAATTGAGTGTGTTGACATGATTATAATTGGTATTTGAGTGATATAAGATGATTTGAATTGAAAGAATTTGAGAATTTGGAGTTTTTGGTGTATGGGGCGCCAAATGGCTAGGATTCTCGCGCCACAATGTCTTTATGTGATGAGGCTATGGTGCTTTGTGTTCTTTATTCGGGCGCTACTTTGCTGAGGAATTGGCGCCTGGGTTACTGTTCATGGGCTGAGTTATGTGTTTTGTGCAGGGTGTCACTGCCTGGGCGCCAAGTTGCTGGGGAAATGGCGCCCAAAGCGCACCGCTTGAGTCTTTGGGAGGGTGTGTTTGCCGTCCCCGCGCCGGTTGCTAGGAATGTGGCGCCACAGTGCACTATTCACGTGCACATAAGGGGGTGTTTTGAGTGGAACTCGATGTTCATGCATATTTCACCGAGCCAAATTTTGTATTCACTGCCCAAACTTCATTTTAAACACTTTGGCTCGGGTAGTTTTGGTTTTGCACGTGTCAATTGGGAGATGTCCTAGTGCACAATTCTGTGGCGCTATATGTGTGCGCCTATAGGGTGGGTTAAGTGACACTTTGAGTTCTATACATATTTTATCATGCCAACTTTTGCAATCACCGCCCAAAAACATTTTTAAACAATTTGCTCGAGTGGTTTTCTGCTTTCATGTGTCATTTGAGAGAAGTGCTAGAAGGCTTTCTTTGTGGCGCTATAAGTGTGCGCCTAGGGGGTAGTTTGGGTGAAACTTAGAGTTCTAGGCATAATTCACTGTGCCATATTTTGTATTTACTCGCCCAAAACATTTTTAAACCTTTTGGCTCGAGTGGTTTCTGTTTAAACGTCTTTGGGTGTGATGGGTCGGTGTGGGCGCCAAGTAGTCTTTGCCGGGTGCCTAGGCGGCGCTGTGTCCGAGTTTGCGTCTGAGTTTGTGTCTGAGTTTGTGTCTAGGGATCGTGCCGCCCGAGGCGCGCAGATTGCTAGAAAAGTGGCGCCCGATGGGTGTGTGTTGCCACGGGGCGCCAAATTGCTTGAGTTTATGGCGCTAGTCTTTGTGTTGCACCGGGGGCGCTGAATGTGGGGAAAATGGCGCCTAGTCTTTGCCAAGTGCCTAAGTGTGCGTTGTTTTGGTCCCTAGGTGACGCTTTTGGTCCCTAGGTGATCTGCCTTGGTCCTAAAAGGTGGTTTAGGTCCTTGAGCGAGGTTGAGTCCTCTAGATGAGATTAGTCCTTGGGACTTAATTATGTTGAGTTTGTATCTTGAGATGACTGAGGATGCCATGGGGGCATGAGCCGGAGGGCCAGGCCATGGGGGCTATAAATGAGACCAATAATGAGGTAAGAGTTAGTGCGTGGATTGAGATATTGTAAATGTGTTTGTGTTGTATTCATGGAGTCTCATGCATACATTCGGCTGCGGTCGCGACGTTTATAAACTGATTGTGAGGCCGGAGGGCCAGAGTCATGAGGACTCAATTTGAGAATGAGACTGCCGGAGGGCAAATGGTACCATATGCATAACTACATTGCATACATTTACATGAACACATAAATATTATTGAGCGATGATTGGTATGACTGATTGTGCTGTGAACTGTGACTGTATATATATTGCCTATTATCAATTTTATTATATAGTTCGAGACTCACCCTTTCTGTTGTTGTTTACCACAGGTAGTCATGAGTGAGGGCTTGCTACCTTCACTACTCCCCGAGTCGGTCTGCTCTGATACGTAGCACCTAGGGGTTGGGGTTGTGAACTTTAGTTTGTTTTGTTTTGCTCATTGTTGAGCTTATGAGTATTGTTTTGAGACTACTAAGCTAACTGTTGAGATTATGATTTATATTCCGCTGCATGATATGGGTGATCCCACGTTTTTGTGATGGTGTTATGTATTGATACCTTTTTATGAGCTGAACCGACTGTCTGAGTGTTTTTATGAGATGAGTGTAACGCTCCATTTAATGAGAAATAATTTTTTATACTCTGATTTTTACTATAAATTACCGGGTAGAAATGGGGTGTTACATTAGTGGTATCAGAGCAAAAGTTCGGTCTGTCCGACCAAGTGTGTCTGTTTGTCATGTTGTGTATGACAGTTAGGAGTCTTGAATTAGTTCTGAATGGTTGTTTATGCTGCAGTGCTAGGTTGATATTGCCAGAAGAGTTGATGCTGCACTTGCTGAGGCGTTGCAAGCCATAGCACAAGTTATGGGGACGCAGCAGAATACTGAGACCCGTAGTCTGGCAACATTCCAGAGAGAGAACCCCCTACCTTCAAGGGGAGGTACAACCCGGATGGTGCATTGACTTGGCTGAAGGAGATTGAGAGGATCTTCAGGGTGATTAGCTGCACTGATGAGCAGAAAGTCAGGTACGGTACATGTAACACCTAAATAATTTAATTAAGTAATTGATTAAATTATTAAAGTGTTGCACTAATTTTAATTATATTGAGTTATAATGTGGTAACTATTTTATTGTGTTAGGGAGTGGTGGAAGCGATGGAAGGGGGGTGTAAAAAGGGCCCAAACCTTTTGAGCCCAAAATATAAATAGACTAGGTTTAGTTGCATAGGGAGGAAAAGAAAGGAAAAACAAAAGAAGAAGAAAAGAAGGGGTGGTGCGCCGTGAGAAGAGAAAGAAAGGAGAAGAGAGAAACTTCTCAAGGTTGCTCAAGGTAAGGGTTTTGGTCCTTTCTTTCTCAATTTTTTCCTTTTCCTATTGTGGTGATTTACAATCCTCATTACTTGTTGTTGTTGGTTCGCAAGTTTGCTCAAGGAGGGACAGCCATTGTTATTTGCGAAGGAGAGGAAGGGAAAGCTTGCTATTTTGGGTGATTTTGGTGTTATTGGAGTCCTACGGTTTAAACTAAGGTAAGGGTGAGCGTTTCATTTAACATAATTGGGTATCGGTAGGGTTTATGGGGTTTAGTGCGTTAGCTAGTGTTGAATGAAATTGATGTTGTTTTGATATATATGATTGATGAGTGTCTTTGGATGATTACGAATGTGATGTTTTGTGATTGTGAATTTTAAACCAATGGAAGAATCGATTGTTTTTCCTCCAAAGTGAAGATTGAAATCGATTCTGGGCTCTATACAGAAGCCAGAAATCGATTTCCTCCTTTAAACATGAGCTAGGAATCGATTTCCCACTTCCAATTTGGAAGGAAGGAATCGATTTCCCACTTCAAATTGGGAGCAAGGAATCGATTTCCCACTTCAAATTGAAGCTAGAAATCGATTTTTCCCTTTAGAAACGAAGCTAGGAATCGATTCCTCTTTGAAAATGAAGCCATGAATCGATTCCTCCCTTAGAAATGAAAGCAAGGAATCGATTCCCCCTTTAAAATAAAAACAAGGAATCGATTTCCCCATTTTAGAAATGAAAGCTATGAGTCAATTCCTCTTTTGAAAACAAGTAGCTATAAATCGATTACTCTTTTGAACATTCTAGGTGTTTTTCCGAATTGAAACATGACGATTCATAACGTAAAAATTTGTGATGCTATGTTATATAAATGAGTCTCGCGAAATGTTATACTACTAGTGTACTAATTGACTATGGCTAGACCGTGGTTTACCACTAAGGTCGAAATTTCTTTACACGCGTATTTACAAGGGCATCATCGAGAGCCTTGCAAAGGTGGCCAATGCTCATTGCAAGTAGTATCAGTTACCTGAGTAATCCCATAGTCAATCAGTGCACTATTTTATGACACCCTAATCTAAAAGACAGATGAAGTATATATATGTACTGATTGATGATGAGGATATGTGTATTATGATTCGTGATTTTGATGATGTGTTATTTAAGATTGTGATGTGAATGATTTATACACTCTACGAGTGTTTTATGATGACATGCCTTGAGTGGTTATTTCTTTTATGATGATGATGATGAGTACTCCGAGTGAGTGTTGATTGAGTTGCACATGTGTTATAGAGTCTCATGGCATGTGCATACTATGACTAATATTGATGATGATTATGCCTTGAGTGGTTTTTCTTCTATGATGAAGATATGCCTTGAGTGGTTTTTAAAGATGATATGGTACCATCATGCATATGCCCGCGTGTGGGTTGCATTTTCATACATAATCATAAGCGTGAGTTGTTCTTTGTTGTGATTGGAGCCGGTGTTGTGTATTTATGATGTGGTGATGATGATGATACCTTGTGATTGTCCGCTCTCATCCTCTATTATGTATCCGATTATGTTCCATTGAAATTCTCACCCTTCTCGCTTGGAATGTTGCTCTATTGTGGCAACGCTGCAGTACCCGCGAGTGAAGGACTTGCCGCCTTATTCTTTTAGTTTTGGGATGTATTGTTGTGTCGCTCTCGATCTTCAGAACACCTAGGGCGTGGGTGGAGTTGGATAATTTGTTTAATAGTTGTATACTGATTTTTATTGTTACATTGAGACGTGTTTGAGAGTATTTGGTGAGTTGGTGTTTATGCCACGCGATTGTGTTTTATGAGGATGGGATTTTCCATAATCGATGTTTGATTGCACAAATTTGAAGAGTGCATATTTGATGAGTTTTTAAGGAAGTCAGTAGCATTTCTTTTCTATCAATTAAAACAATTTTTATTTTTGAAAAAATTACTCGATAAATGACACGTAATATAAGGGTAGAAAAGGGGTGTTACATTAGTGGTATCGAGCGCCTCGGTCTGTCCGTGGGTGGTTGAGTCGTCAAGTTGAGTAACATTCGAGCTTTGTTACTCGTTTCGATTTTTGTTTTCTGCATTGCGATGACTAGAATGGCGGGGCGGAACGATGTCGCACTTCTCTCGCCGCCTTGCGTGCTATTCTTTGGAGTTGTGGGTAACATACCCAATGCTATTGGTGATGGAACGCGTAGTTTGGCTACGTTCGGCGTGAGAACCCTCCTACTTTTGAAGGCGGGTATAATCCTCGATGGTGCCCTCGAGTGGCTAAGTGAGATGGAACGGATTTTCCGTGTCATGGATTGCACCGATGCTCGTAAGGTTCGCTATGGCACACACATGTTGAAGAAATAGGCTTATGATTGGTGGAGGCAGCTAGTCGGGGGTTGACGACTGCCAATGAGGAGATCACTTGGGCGGTATTTGAGAGGGAGTTCAAGAGGAAATACTATCCGGAAGATGTCCGCGGAAAGAAAGAGGTGGAGTTTTTGAGACTTGAGCAAGGTAGCATGACTGTAACCGAGTATGCTGCAAAATTTACTGAGCTGTCTAAGTTTTACCCACACTATGATGGAGAGGGTGCTGAGTTCTCCAAATGCATCAAGTTTGAGAACGGGGTTGCGTCTTTGATATTAAGAGAGCCATAGGGTATCAGCAAATTCGTGTGTTCCCTTTGTTGGTGAATAGCGCCAGGATCTTTGAGGAGGACAATAATGCCTTCTCCAGAGTTATGAAGGAAAGGCAAAAGAATTTTTCGGGTCGTGGTAGGCCATATGAGGTGCCTGCTGGTAAGGGCAAAGGGAAGTTTGTTGGTAAATCTGTTGGTGGGTCTAAGCGAAGTGGGGGAGATGCTGCAGCCAGTGTTACTTGTTACACGTGTGGGAAAGTAGGCCATAAGAGTCCAGATTGTCCAAATAATGAGAAAAAGAGATGTTACAAGTGTGGAAAAGAGGACACATGGCTTCCAACCGTGATAAGAAGGAGGTGCCAGTGCTTTAATTGTGGGGAGAGTGGTCACATCAATTACCACGTGTCCAAAGCCAAAGAAAGAGAAGTCCACCGGGAGAGTTTTTGCAATTGGCGAGTTGGTGAGGGACCCAATGAGATTAGAGGTACATGTTTCATCTATGGTACACCTTTAGTTGCTATTGTTGACACGGGTGCTACGCACTCTTTTATTGCTTCGCTTGTCTTTGAAAAGTTGAATTTAGTGTTGTCTGCTATGGAGAGAGGGATGGTTATCGACACTCCAAATAAGCTAAGGGTTCTGGTAACTACTTCTAAATGTGTGCTAGTGTCCTCTGTCGGTCTTTCTGAGAGATTTTCTCAGTTGACCTTATCTGCTTACCATTGGGTGGGTTGGATGTGATTACGGGATGGATCGTTAGTAGATAACCATGTACACATCAATCTGCTTCAACAAGTCTGTTAGCTTTCTCCTTCCGTAAGAGGAAGAGTGCTGTCTTCTTTGTCTGCGATCGATTGCGTGGGGCAATGAAAGAGG
This sequence comes from Oxytropis ochrocephala, assembly GCA_020916435.1. Classification (NCBI taxonomy): domain Eukaryota; kingdom Viridiplantae; phylum Streptophyta; class Magnoliopsida; order Fabales; family Fabaceae; genus Oxytropis; species Oxytropis ochrocephala. Next base: position 48,015,037 of record CM037092.1, on the reverse strand, counting down.
GTGGTCACCGTTGCTTTGATGGCGTCTATGTCTGTGCATGAGAACCAAGCCATAGTTGATGGGTTGCGGTGGTGTGTGAGTTCCCCTGAAGTGTTTCTGATGAGATTCCTAGTGTGCCACCGCAGGAAGTTGAGTTTGGGATTGAGCTTGTGCGGCACTAGGCACGTGTCTATGGCACCGCACGATGTCGGCTTCGAAGTGCAGTCGAATCAAGCGATTAGAGGAGCTTCTTGAGAAGAAGTTTGTGAGGCCTAGTGTGTCACCATGGGGGCTCCAGCTTTGTTGGTTAAGAAGAAGGATGGGAGTATGCGTCGTGCGTGGATTACGAACAAACCGAACTAGGTAACTATTAAAAATAAATATCCTCTTCCGAGTATTGATGATCCGATGGATCACCGGTGGGTGCTAAGGTTTTTAGCAAGATTGACTTGAGGTCGGGTTATCATCGATCAAGGTGAAGGATGAAGACATCCGTAAGACCGCGTCAGGGGCGAGGTATGGGCATTATGAGTACTCTGTAATGCCGCTTGGTGTCACAAATGCACCAGGGTGTTTATGGAGTACATGAACCTGATCTTCCATAGCTATTTGGATCGGTTTGTGGTTGTGTTTATTGATGATATCTTTGGTGTACTCTAAGTCCGAGGAGGAACACGCAGAGCACTTGAGGTTAGTGCTAGAGGTCTTTGAAAGAAAGGAAGCTTTATGCTAAGTTATCAAAGTGTGAGTTACGCCGAAAGAGGTAAGCTTCTTGGGTCACATTATCTTTGGTGATGGTATAGCCGTGGACCCAACTAAGGTTGATGCCGTGTTGCGTTGGGAGAGCCCAAAGTCTGCGATCGAGATTAGGAGTTTCTTGGGGTTGGTGGTTACTACGGGAGGTTTATTGAGGGTTCTCTAAGCTAGCCCTTCCGTTGACCCAATTGACTGTAAGGGAAGAGCTTTTGTGTGGGGCGCCAAGTGTGAAGAGAGCTTCCAAGAGTTGAAAAGGAGGTTGACAACATCTCCTGGTGCTAGTGTTGCTGTCTTGGATCAACCTTTTGTTGTATAACGTGATGCTTCCAAGATGGGTTTGGGAGGTGTATTGATGCGAGGATGGGAAGGTAGTTGCTTATGCGTCCGACAGTTGAGGATACATGAGAAGAACTATCCTACTCATGATTTGGAACTGGCCGCTATTGTGTTTGCGCTATTTGAAGATTTGGAGGCACTATCTCTATGGTACCGTGTTGAGGTGTTCAAAGTGATCACAAGAGTTTGAGGTACTTGTTTGACCGAAGGAGCCGAATATGAGACAGAGGCGTTGGTTAGAGTTCTTTGAAAGATTACGATTTCGGCTTGAACTATCATCCCGCAAAGCTAATGTCGTGGTTGATGCTTTAAGTCGGAAAACTTTACATATGTCGCCAATGATGGTGAAGGAATTGGAGTTGATTGAGCAATTCCGTGATTTGAGTCCTGTTTGTGAGGTGACACCGCAGAGTGTCAGTGGGGTATCTTGAGGATTGATAATGACTTCTTGATTAATATCGAGACGCCGTAAATTGGATGTGAAACCGTGGATTTGTTGGTTGCGGGTGATCGACGGTGGATGGGGATTTCGTGTTGGATTCCCATGGAGTATTGAGATTCAGGGACAGGATATGTGTTCCTGATGATGCCGATATGAAGAGAATGATACTTGAGGAGAGCCATAGGAGCAAGTTAAGTATTCATCCAGGTGCCACGAAAATGTACCATGATTTGAAGAAACTGCTTTGGTGGCACGGTATGAAGAAGGATGTAGCACGATTTGTATATGCATGTTTGACTTGCCAGAAGTCAAAGATTGAACACCAGAAGCCGGCAGGGTTGATGCAACCGTTGGAGATTCCGGAATGGAAGTGGGACAAAGATTTCCATGGACTTTGTGTGGGTTGCCAAACACCGTGAGAGGGTTTTGACTTCTATTTGGGTGATTGTGGATAGGTTGACCAAGTCTGCTCACTTTATTCCTATCAACATCACCTATCCTCGTGCCTAGATTGGGCCGAGATATACATTCAGGTGATCGTGAAGCTGCATGGGGTTCCGAAGAGCATTGTGTCGGATAGAGACCCAAGATTTACTTTGGAGTTTTGGGGGAGCTTGCAGGAGGCTTTGGGGTCGAGATTGAGGCTGAGTTCAGCTTATCATCCTCAGACTGATGGACAGACGGAGAGAACCATCCAGTCCTTGGAGGATCTCCTGAGAGCTTGCGTGCTAGAGCAGGGAGGTGCGTGGGATACACACCTTCCACTGATTGAGTTCGCTTATAATAACAAACTACCATTCGAGTATAGGGATGGCTCCTTTTGAGGCAATCGTATGGGCGGAGGTGTAGGACTCAGTTGTGTTGGCATGAGTCCTGGTGAGAGTGTCGTTCTTGGACCGGAATTGGTTAGGAGACTACTACGAGAAGGTTAAGATGATCAGGGAGAAAATGAAAGAGTCCCAGAGTCGGCAGAAAAGTTATCATGATAGGAGGAGAAAGGACTTGGAATTTCAGGCTGGTGAGCATGTATTCCTGAGGGTCACGCCTATGACAGGTGTTGGGCGTGCACTGAAAGCGAAGAAGTTTACTCCTAGACTTATTGGACCGCACCAAATCACCGGAGGGTAGGAAAAGTTGCTTATAGGGTGGCTCGCCACCTAATCTTTCGAACTTGCACGATGTATTCCACGTGTCACGGCTTTCTAAGTATATTCAGAACTGCCTCATGTGATTCACATGGATGATGTAGAGTACGCGAGAATCTCACGGTGGAGACGATGCCGGTGAGGATTGATGATAGAGAGGGTGAGGTGTTGAGAGGAAAGACATTGCATTGGTCAAGGTAGTGTGGTTGGGAGCCAGCTTTGGTGAGAGCATGACTGGGAGCTAGAGAGCGGGGATGAGGAGTCCTATCCAGAGCTATTTGACTCATGTATGAATTTCGAGGACGAAATTTCCTAAGTGGGGGAGAGTTGTAACACCTAAATAATTTAATTAAGTAATTGATTAAATTATTTAAAGTGTTGCACTAATTTTAATTATATTGAGTTATAATGTGGTAACTATTTTATTGTGTTAGGGAGTGGTGGAAGCGATGGAAGGGGGGTGTAAAAAGGGCCCAAACCTTTTGAGCCCAAAATATAAATAGACTAGGTTTAGTTGCATAGGGAGGAAAAGAAAGGAAAAACAAAAGAAGAAGAAAAGAAGGGGTGGTGCTTGTGAGAGAAGAGAAAGAAAGGAGAGAAGAGAAACTTCTCAAGGTTGCTCAAGGTAAGGGTTTTGGTCCTTTCTTTCTCAAATTTTTTCCTTTTCCTATTGTGGTGATTTACAATCCCTCATTACTTGTTGTTGTTGGTTCGCAAGTTTGCTCAAGGAAGGACAACCATTGTTATTTGCGAAGGAGAGGAAGGGAAAGCTTGCTATTTTGGGTGATTTTGGTGTTATTGGAGTCCTACGGTTTAAACTAAGGTAAGGGTGAGCGTTTCATTTAACATAATTGGGTATCGGTAGGGTTTATGGGGTTTAGTGCGTTAGCTAGTGTTGAATGAAATTGATGTTGTTTTGATATATATGATTGACTGAGTGTACTGGATGATTCTGAACAGTGATGTTTTGTGATTGTGAATTTTAAATCAATGGAAGAATCGATTGTTTTTCCTCCAAAGTGAAGATTGAAATCGATTCCCTCTTTGAAAATGAAGCCATGAATCGATTCCCTCCCTTAGAAATGAAAGCAATGAATCGATTCCCCCTTTAAAATAAAAACAAGGAATCGATTTCCCCATTTTAGAAATGAAAGCTATGAGTCAATTCCTCTTTTGAAAACAAGTAGCTATAAATCGATTACTCTTTTGAACATTCTAGGTGTTTTTCCCGAATTGAAACATGACGATTCATAACAGAAAAATTTGTGATGCTATGTTATATAAATGAGTCTCGGTGAAATGTTATACTACTAGTGTACTAATTGACTATGGCTAGACCGTGGTTTACCACTAAGGTCGAAATTTCTTTTGGCGTATTTACAAGGGCATCATCGAGAGCCTTGCAAAGGTGGCCAATGCCTCTTTGCAAGTAGTATCGATTACAGAGTAATCCCATAGTCAATCGATTGCACTATTTTATGACACCCTAATCTAAAAGACGGATGAAGTATATATATGTACTTGATTGATGATGAGGATATGTGTATTATGATTCGTGATTTTGATGATGTGTTATTTAAGATTGTGATGTGAATGACGAATACACTCTCTACGAGTGTTTTATGATGACATGCCTTGAGTGGTTATTTCTTTTATGATGATGATGATGAGTACTCGAGTGAGTGTTGATTGAGTTGCACATGTGTTATAGAGTCTCATGGCATGTGCATACTATGACTAATATTGATGATGATTATGCCTTGAGTGGTTTTTCTTCTATGATGAAGATATGCCTTGAGTGGTTTTTAAAGATGATATGGTACCATCATGCATATGCCCGTGTGGGTTGCATTTTCATACATAATCATAAGCGTGAGTTGTTCTTTGTTGTGATTGGAGCCGGTGTTGTGTATTTATGATGTGGTGATGATGATGATACCTTGTGATTGTCCGCTCTCATCCTCTATTATGTATCCGATTATGTTCCATTGAAATTCTCACCCCTTCCTCGCTGGAATGTTGCTCTATTGTGGCAACGCCGCAGTACCCGCGAGAAGGACTTGCGCCTTATTCTTTTAGTTTTGGGATGTATTGTTGTGTCGCTTCTCGATACTATAACACCTAGGGGCGTGGGTGGAGTTGGATAATTTGTTTAATAGTTGTATCTTGATTTTTATTGTTACATTGAGACGTGTTTGAGAGTATTTGGTGAGTTGGTGTTTATGCATTGCGATTGTGTTTTATGAGGATGGGATTTTCCATAATCGATGTTTGATTGCACAAATTTGAAGAGTGCATATTTGATGAGTTTTTAAGGAAGTCAGAGCATTTCTTTTCTATCAATTAAAACAATTTTTATTTTTGAAAAAGAATTACTCGATAAATGACACGTAATATAAGGGTAGAAAAGGGGTGTTACAATACACATACTTTATCTGAAGAGGCGATGACCTGGTGGTGGAGACCGGTGAGAGGTTGGAGTCTCTTGCGCAGAGGAGATTACTTGGGCCGTGTGTTCAGAGGGAATTCTTGAGGAAGTATTTCCGGAGGACGTTAGAGGTAAAAGAAAGAGCCGGAATTCCTTGAATCGAGGTGGGAAGTATGTATGCATTCTCGAGTATCTTTGCCAAGTTCACTTGAATCGCTAAGTTCTACCCCATTATCTTTGAGAAATTTGGGCTGAATTCTCAAAGTGCATTAAATTTGAGAATGGATGAGAAATTGATATCAAACAGTGGTAGGGTATCAAAAGATTAGAGTATTCTTGATTTTGGTAGACCGCTGCGGGATTTATGAGGAAGAAGATGAAAGAATGCCCGCTCTAGGGTCATGAGAGACCAGAGGGGAAATTTCATAACGAGGGTAAGCCATATGAGACGCCTGGCGACAAGGGAAAGCAGAGGTATGCGGGTAGTAGCAAGTATCTTTGGTGGAAACAGTCTGCTTGAGGGTAGGAGGTCCGCTGAGGCGTAAGGCCCAGTGGGAGATGCCCCATCCGATGTTGTGTGTTTCAAGTGTGGCGGCCGGTCACAAGGGCTTTGATTGTAAGTTGGGGGGAAAGAGATGCTTCAAGTGTGGGAAAGAGGGTCACATGGCATTCGAGTGTGATCGTAAGGAAGCTGTGTGCTTCAACTGTGGTGAAGCGGGTCACTTTAGCTCCAAGTGCCCTAAGCCAAAGAAAGAGAGGTCCACCGGGAGAGTTTTTGCATTGGCAGGTTCAGAGGGACCTAATGAAATCAGAGGTACTTGCTTTATTTATGGTACACCTTTAGTTGCGATTGTTGACACGGGTGCTACGCACTCTTTTATTGCTTCTGTTTGTGCTGAAAAGTTGAATTTAGTGTTGTCTACTATGGAGAGAGGGATGGTTATCGACACTCCAGCTAAGGGTCCGGTAACTACTTCTCTAATGTGTGCTAGGTGCCCTCTGTCGCTTTTTGGCGTAGATTTTCTACGATTGATCCGATTTGTTTACCTTTGGGTGGGTTGGATGTGATTAGGGCATGGGTCGTTAGTAGATAACCATGTGCACATCAACTGTTTTAACAAGTCTGTTAGTTTTCTTCTTCCTGAAGAGGAAGAGTCTGCTTTGCTGTCTGCTGAGCAATTGCGCGGGGTAATGAAAGAGGGTGGTCAGCTGTTTGCTTTGATGGCGTCTATGTCTGCTGAGAACCAAGCTGTAGTTGATGGGTTGCAGGTGGTGTGTGAGTTCCCTGAAGTGTTCCCTGATGAGATTCCTAGTGTGCCACCAGAGAGGGAAGTTGAGTTCGGGATTGAGCTTGTGCCTGGTACTAGGCCTGTGTCTATGGCACCGTACCGGATGTCGGCTTCTGAGTTGTCTGAATTGAAGAAGCAGTTAGAGGAGCTTCTTGAGAAGAAATTTGTGAGGCCTAGTGTGTCACCATGGGGAGCTCCAGTTTTGTTAGTAAAGAAGAAGGATGGGAGTATGCGTCTGTGCGTGGACTACAGACAACTGAACAAAGTAACTATCAAGAATAAGTATCCTCTTCCGAGGATAGATGATCTGATGGATCAGCTGGTGGGTGCTAAAGTGTTTAGCAAGATTGACTTGAGGTCAGGGTATCACCAGATTAAGGTGAAGGATGAAGACATCCGAAAACAAAGCGTTGAGCGAGGTATGGGCATTATGAGTACTCTGTAATGCCGTTTGGTGTCACAAACGCACGTGGGTGTTTATGGAGTACATGAACCGAATCTTCCATAGCTACTGGATCGGTTTGTGGTTGTTTTTATTGATGATATTACGGTGTACTCAAAATCGAGGAAGAGCATGCAGAGCACTTTAGGTTGGTACTAGAGGTCTTGAAAGAGAAGAAGTTGTATGCCAGTTGTCAAAATGTGAGTTACAGTTTGCGTGAGGTGAGCTTCTTGGGTCACATTATTTCAGTGATGGTATAGCCGTGGACCCGGCCAAGGTTGATGCACGATGTTGCGTTGGGAGAGCCCAAAGTCCGTGGATCGAGATCGGGAGTTTCTTGGGGTTGGTTGGTTACTACAGGAGGTTTATTGAAGGATTCTCTAAGTTAGCCCCTCCGTTGACTCAATTGACTTTGTAAGGGGAAGAGCCTTTGTGTGGGATGCAAAGTGTGAAGAGAGCTTCCAAGAGTGAAGAGAAGGTTGACCCCGTCTCCAAAGTGTTAGTGTTATGCAATGCTTGGAGCAACCTTTTGTTGTGTACTGTGATGCTTCCAAGATGGGTTTGGGAGGTGTGTTGATGCAGGATGGGAAGGTAGTTGCTTTTGCGTCTCGGCAGTTGAGGACACATGAGAAGAACTATCCTACTCATGATTTAGAGTTGGCTGCTATTGTGTTTGTCTTTGAAGATTTGGAGACACTATCTCTATGGTACTAGATTCGAAGTGTTCGGTGATCACAAGAGTCCAAGTACTTGTTTGACCGAGAAGGAGTGAATATGAGGCGGGCGTTGGTTAGAGTCAAGGGATTATGATTTCGGCTTGAACTATCACCCCGGCAAAGCTAATGTCGTGGCTGATGCGTTAAGTCGGAAAACTTTGCATATGTCAGCTATGATGGTGAGGGAATTGGAGTTGATTGAGCAATTCCGTGATTTGAGTCTGGTTTGTGAAGTGACACCCCAGAGTGTCAGACTGGGTATGCTGAGGATTGGGAATGACTTCTTGGTTAGTATCAGAGACGCCCAGAAGTTAGATGTGAAGCTGGTTGACTTGCTGGTTGCTGGTGAGAAAGCTGTAGATGGGGATTACAGGTTGGATTCCCAGGGTGTGTTGAGATTCAGGAACAGAATTTGTGTTCCGGATGATGCTGAGTTGAAGAAGATGATACTTGAAGAGAGCCATAGGAGCAAGTTGAGCATTCATCCGGGTGCTACTAAGATGTACCATGATCTGAAGAAACTGTTTTGGTGGCCTGGTATGAAGAGGGAGGTAGCACAATTTGTATATGCATGTTTGACTTGCCAAAAGTCAAAGATTGAGCACCAGAAGCCTGCGGGGTTAATGCAACCTTTGGAGATTCCGGAATGGAAGTGGGACAGCATTTCCATGGACTTTGTGACTGGGTTGCCAAACACTGTGAGAGGGTTTGACACTATTTGGGTGATTGTGGATAGGTTGACCAAGTCTGCACATTTCATTCCTATCAACATCACCTATCCTGTGCCAAAGTTGGCTAGGATTTATATCCAGGTGATTGTGAAGCTACATGGGGTTCCGAAGAGTATTGTATCGGATAGAGACCCAAGGTTCACGTCTGAGTTTTGGGGAAGCTTGCGGGAGGCATTGGGATCCAGTGAGAGGTTGAGTTCAGCTTATCATCCTCAGACTGATGGTCAGACTGAGAGAACCATCCAGTCCTTGGAGGACCTTTTGAGAGCTTGTGTGCTCGAGCAGGGAGGTGCGTGGGATACACATCTCCCACTGATTGAATTTACTTATAATAACAGCTATCATTCGAGCATAGGGATGGCTCCTTTCGAGGCGCTGTATGGACGGAGGTGCAGGACTCCTTTGTGTTGGCATGAGTCCGGTGAGAGTGTTGTTCTTGGACCAGAGTTGGTTAGGGAGACTACGGAGAAGGTAAAGATGATCAGAGAGAAAATGAAAGAGTCCCAGAGCCGACAGAAAAGTTACCATGATAGGAGGAGAAAGGACTTGGAGTTTCAGGCTGGCGAGCATGTGTTCTTGAGGGTCACGCCTATGACTGGTGTTGGGCGTGCCTCGAAGGCAAAGAAGTTGACTCCGAGGTTTATTGGACCGTACCAAATCACTGAGAGGGTTGGAAAGGTTGCTTACAGGGTGGCCTTGCCACCTAATCTTTCGAACTTGCACGATGTTTTCCACGTGTCACAGCTTCGGAAGTACATTCCAGACCCGTCTCATGTGATTCACATGGATGATGTGGAGGTACGTGAGAACCTCACTGTGGAGACTATGCCAGTGAGGATTGATGATAGAGAAGTAAAGGTGCTGAAGGGGAAGGACATCGCCTTGGTCAAGGTAGTGTGGTTGGGAGCTGCTGGTGAGAGCATGACTTGGGAGCTGGAGAGCAGGATGCGGGAGTCCTATCCAGAGTTATTTGACTCAGGTATGAATTTCGAGGACGAAATTTCCTAAGTGGGGGAGAGTTGTAACACCTTAAATAATTTAATTAAGCAATTGATTAAATTGTTTAAGTGTTGCACTATTTCAATTATATTAAATCATTAATATGGTCTTTTATTTTTAATTGAAGGGGGTGGTGGAAGAAATGGAGAGGGGGTGTAAAAAGGGCCCAAGGTGCGCTTGGCCCAATGTACATATACCCAAATTAGGAATTTGCTCCCATTTGTGAGAAGAAAGAAAGAAACTTGCGAAGAGAGAAGAGAGAAAGGAAGAGGAAACGGCGCAAAAGCCCTAGAGAAGGGAGAGAGCTTGATCGCACCTTGAGAAGGAGGAGAAGAAGGCTCCGGTTGCCGAGGTTTTGTAGGTGACTACGTGAAAGAGCTTCTCTACGGTGTAAAATAAGGTAAGGGGAGTCTCACTCTATAATAGAGGATATAATAGGTTGTATAGGAGTCATAGAGTTTGATTTGATGTTATTTGATTGTCAATTGAGTGGTTGTTGGGTGAATTTGAGAAATTACATGTTAGAAATCGATTTAGGGCTTTAAATTGGGGGTTTTATGTTCTTGATTGGTTTTTACGCATGATTGAGTGTTATGGTATGCAATTGAGTGTGTTGACATGATTATAATTGGTATTTGAGTGATATAAGATGATTTGAATTGAAAGAATTTGAGAATTTGGAGTTTTTGGTGTATGGGGCGCCAAATGGCTAGGATTCTGGCGCCACGTAATCTTTGAGCGATGAGGCTATGGTCTTTGTGTTCTTTGCTTACGGGCGCTACTTTGCCGAGGAATTGGCGCTGGGTTCTGTTCATGGCCGGTGAGTTATGTGTTTTGTGCAGGTGTCACCGCTCAGCGCCAAGTTGTTGGGGAAATGGCGCCCAGTGCATAGTTTGAGTCTTTGGGAGGGTGTGTTTGCTGTCTGGGCGCCAGTTTGCTAGGAATGTGGCGCCCTGTGCACTGTTCACGTGCACATAAGGGGTGTTTTGAGTGGAACTCGATGTTCTGTGCATATTTCACCGAGCCAAATTTTGTATTCACCTGCCCAAACTTCATTTTAAACACTTTGGCTCGGGTAGTTTTGGTTTTGCACGTGTCAATTGGGAGATGTCCTAGTGAACACCAGGGCGCTATATGTGTGCGCCTATAGGGTGGGTTAAGTGACACTTTGAGTTCTATACATATTTTCTTCAGTAACTTTTTGCAATCACCGCCCAAAAACATTTTTAAACAATTTGGCTCGAGTGGTTTTCTGTTTTCATGTGTCATTTGAGAGATGTGCTAGAAGGCTTTGTTGTGGCTCTATAAGTGTGCGCGCCTGGGGGTAGTTTGGGTGAAACTTAGAGTTCTAGGCATAATTCACCGTGCCATATTTTGTATTTACTCGCCCAAAACATTTTTAAACCTTTTTGCTCGAGTGGTTTCTGCTTAAACGTCTTTGGGTGTGCTTGGGTCGGTGTGGGCGCCAAGTAGTCTTTGCCCAGGGTGCCTAGCGGCGCTCGTGTGTTCGAGTTTGCGTCGAGTTTGTGTCGAGTTTGTGTCAGGGGCCGTGTGTCCTGCCCGGGCGCCAGATTGCTAGAAAAAAGTGGCGCCAGTGGCAATTGTTGCCACGGGCGCCAAATTGCCGAGTTTCGCGCGCTAGTCTTTGTGTTGCACCGAGCGCGCAGTATGTGGGGAAAATGGCGCCTAGTGCCGCCAAGTGCCTAAGTGTGCGTTGTTTTGGTTCCTAGGTGACAGTTTGGTCCCTAGGTGGTACTGCCTCTTGGTCCTAAAAGGTGGTTTAGGTCCTTGAGCGAGGTTGAGTCCTCTAGATGAGATTAGTCCTTGGGACTTAATTATGTTGAGTTTGTATCTTGAGATGACCGAGGATGCCATGGGGGCATGGCCGGGAGGGCCAGTGCCATGGGGGCTATAAATGAGACCAATAATGAGGTAAGAGTTAGTGCGTGGATTGAGATATTGTAAATGTGTTTGTGTTGTATTCATGGAGTCTCATGCATACATTCTTTACGCGGGCGCGCGACGTTTATAAAGCGATTGTGGAGGTCGAGGCCGAGTCATGAGGACTCAATTTGAGAATGAGACTGCCGGAGGGCAAATGGTACCACATGCATACCTACATTGCATACATTTACATGAACACATAAATATTATTGAGCGATGATTGGTATGATCGATCGTGGCTGCGGAATCGTGGATCAGTATATATATTGCCTATTATCACTTTTATTATATAGTTCAAACTCACCCTTTCTGTTGTTGTTTACCACGTAGTCATGAGTGAGGGCTTGCTACCCTTCACTACTCCCGAGTCGGTGCGCTCACGATACGTAGCACCTAGGGGGGTGGGGTTGTGAACTTTAGTTTGTTTTGTTTTGCTCATTGTTGAGCTTATGAGTATTGTTTTGAGACTACCGAGCTAAGCTGTTGAGATTATGATTTATATTCCATTTTGCATGATATATGGGTGATCCCACGTTTTTGTGATGGTGTTATGTATTGATACCTTTTTATGAGCTGAACCGACTGTCTGAGTGTTTTTTTGAGATGAGTGTAACGCTCCATTTAATGAGAAATAATTTTTTTATACTCTGATTTTTACTATAAATTACCGGGTAGAAATGGGGTGTTACAAGGCCCATGAGCGAGGCCCATGAGCCATTAGAAGCCCAAGTTGTTGACTTATAGAAGAGTGTCGAAGGAGAGGGAACATCCATTACCAAAAATTATCAAAAAAAGTCAAAGGGAAAGTAAGAGAGAGAAGTTGGTAGGTGAGATCATTTTCTAGAGAGAAGGAAGAGCTTCCGGCGTAGAAGAAGCTCAAGCTCAAGGGAGAAGAGTTGCTGCGAGTGTTAACTGGAGAGTTTCAGTGAAGAGCGAGTGTTCTACTCAACTGAACAAGGTTAGGGGGCTCTCTTCTCACGTATAATTTTGTGTTATGATGAGTTGTTATGTGTGAGTAGATTGTAGTTATGTTTGCTGAGTTGCTTTGCATGCTTCATATGTTTTGATGTTTTTGATGTTGTGTTTTGGCTCACTTCAGTGGAGTTGTGTGGAGTTGATGAGAGAGTTGATCATACGAGGGATCACGGAGTGAAATGGGAGCTGAGGAAACTCTCAGTCCCAGTGAGCTAGAGTGAGCTAGAGTGAGTGAGAGTGAGCAACATAATCATGGAGAGGTTCATAAAGAATAGGCTTAGGATAACAGAGGAGTGGTGGCGTACATCATAAAGTGACGAGTGTGAGTTTGAGTTAAATGGAGTAGTCGGTTTAGGATTGCCGAAGTGAAGTTACTTCCATACGTAAGCTGGAACTTAAGTGAATAATCGTAAGTGTCAAGAATGTAAGTAACGAGGTCATAGGAGCCGAGGTGAGTGGTAGAGCACCAGTAACTAAGTGTATGAGTACCTGAGACTAGGTATAAGTATCGGTTTGTACTTGTCGGAGTGTAGGGTAAGTAGGCCGGGATACTTAGGCCGAGATAGAGTACTTAGGCGTAGATGCTGAAGTGCTGTTGATAGCGTATAGCGTGTAGTAACCGAGTTTTTATGGCCGAGACGTAGAGTATATCATACCTAGGTGTACTTGCCGAGGTGAGATGTTGCGTGTAAGCGCGGTGTGTCCAAGCGTAGAGTAACTAGGTGGTGTTATAGAGGAAGTAAAGTACGTTCGCGTGAATTGAAGTGACTATGAGTGGAGTAGAGTGTAGGCGTACCAAGGTGCCAAGCGTGCCGAGGTGCCGAGTGTGCCGAGGTTCTATAGGTGCCGAGGTGTTGTTTTAACGCTAGTGTAGCGCAGGCTGTTGCGTGACGCAACTGTGAGCGTCGCTTTGAGTGCCAAGTGCGTGAGGGGCTAAATGGTGTAGTCATTTTAGTCCCTATTTGACGTTTTAGTCCTAAGTGACATGGTAGTCCTCGTGGTGACTTTTGGTCCACTACTTGGAACCGAGGTGACCGGTGAGTTGAGGGCGACAGTCTTAGCGCTGTAGGCCGATACGGAGACGTCGGCCTTAGTGCCGTAATGATGTATGAGAGTTATTTTGGCCGTAGGCTACGAGTAGAGGAGTAATAAATGTTGAAGTCCCTGAGGGGCATTAAATAAAACGAAAAGGGTGAACGCAGAGGACTTCGGTCCTAGAGGTGAGCAGAGGATTTAGGTCCTAATTATGAATAGAAGGTTGCGGTCTAAATGGTGAGTTACTGGAGTTGTGTTATGATTGAATTGAATGATGTATATGCCGTGTGTTATCCATTGTTCATGGTGTCGCATAAATCATAAGCATAATGGTGAAAGCAGAGGACTTCGGTCCTATGGTGAAAGCAGAGGACTTCGGTCCTAAGGTGATAGCAGAAGACTTCGGTCTTAATGGATCCATCATGCATATGCCCTTGGAGTTTTGGGTCCAAGATCATGCATATAACTCATGCACTAAATAATTGTGTTAGTTGTGTGTTGTGCCGAGATGTTTATATGTGTTTGCTTAGCATAATGCTTGTCATAAACCTTATTATTTGTGTTTAGAGACTCACCCTACTGCTTTTATGTTGCTTCTCATGTTGGCAACTTGCAGGTATCCCCGAGTAGAGGTGTTCTCACTCAGTGTCTTTTTGGCGTCGTCATTGCTCTGATATGTAACAATCAAATGGTAGTAGTTTAGGGGTCGTTTTGGGTTGGTTTTTGAAATGTATCTTGATGTTATTTTGGAACATGTTTTATTCCGACTGTGTTGTAAATTATAACATGTGTTTTTATGAACTCGTTCCATTTGGCCGAGGTGTTATATGTCACGCTGATATCTGTTGATGTGCGCCATTGCTGCTTGTTTGATTTTCTTGTAGAAAATGTAGCACTCTCTTGCGAGTGGTTTTTGAAAAACTCTGATTTAATTTGCTAAGTAGTATTACAATCAAGGGGGTGTTACAATAGTGGTATCAGAGCAATAGTCCGGTCTTGTCCGACCAAGTATTGAGTCTTGAGTTCCCAGAATTTCGAGTTTTATGGCTCGTTCTAAGTAGATTTTGTTTATATGTTTAGTGTAATGGCTGGAAGAGCTGGGAGGAATGACGCTGCCATAGCCGCTTTGCTTTGGATGGCGATGGCGCATAATGGGAATCGGCCTCAAGAGTGTAATGAGGATGCCGGAGCGAGGAGGTTGGCTACGTTTGAGAGGAGAATCCTCCTACCTTCAAAGGGAGGTATGATCCCGATGGAGCTATGGCCTCGGTTAAAGGAAATAGAAAGGATCTTTCGAGTGATGGAGTGTTCGATCACGCAAAAGGTGAGGTTTGGTACCCACATGCTAGCCGAGGAGGCAGATGATCGGTGGCTCGAAAATCTCCAAAGGTTGGGGATTGCTGAAGAAGAAATCACCTGGGATATTTTCAAGAGAGAGTTCCTGATGAAGTACTATCTTGAAGATGTTAGGGGAAAGAAAGAAATGGAATTTTTAGAGCTGAAGCCGGGGAGTATGTCAGTGGCCGAGTACGCGACAAAGTTTACCGAGTTGGTGAAGTTCTACCCCCATTACACTGGAGCTACTGCTGAGTTCTCCAAGTGTATTAAGTTTGAGAATGGCTTAAGGCCCGACATCAAGCAGGCCATTGGGTATCGCAGATAAGGGTGTTTGCTCACCGGTGAATAGTCGCAGAATCTTCGAGGAAGACAAGGTGGCGCGACTACCACCTATAAAGTCGGAAGGGAGAAGCGACTGCAATATCGTGCTAAGCCTTACGAGGGTTCCGTGGAAAGCGAAAAGGAAAGTGGAAAGCTGGTTGGGCCAAGGCGCCGAGTGGGGGAGACGCTCCTCCGGGTATAGTGTGTTTCAAATGTGGGAAACCTGGCCACAAAAGTTTTGAGTGCTCAGTCGTTAAGTGTTTTAAGTGTGGCAAGGTGGGCCACAAGGCTCCGTGATCGTGAGAAGAAGGATATAGTTTGCTACAATTGTGTGGGGAGGCGGGGACATATTAGCTCAAGTGTCCTGCCGAAGAAGGAAAAGAATGTTGGAAAGGTATTCGCTCTTCTTTGGATCCGAGGTGGTGAATGAGATAAAAGGTACGTGTTTTATAAATGGCATTCCTTTGATTGCAATAGTGGATACTGGTGCCACGCATTCTTTCATTTCTGCTTTGTGTGCTAAGAAATTGGATTTAGTCTTGTCTTCTATGATGAGGGAGATGGTTATCGATACTCCAGCCAAGGGTTCGGTGACTACCTCCTTGGTGTGTGCGAAGTGCCCTCTGTCAGACTTTGGCAGAGACTTCATTGTTAATTTGATTTGTCTACCATTGGAGGGGATGGATGTCATCCTCGGTATGGATTGGTTAGTGGATAACCATGTCCATATCAATTAATTTGAGAGGACTGTGAGTTTCCCTTCTTCCGAGGTGGAAGAATGCTGCTTACGATGTCTCACCGAGCACCGCGCAAGGTATTGAAGGAAGGAGCTACGTTGTTTGCGCTGAGTGTGACATTGTCTGCAGAGAGCCGAGCTAGAATTGGTGAAGTGCCAGTGGTGCGAGAGTTCACAGAAGTGTTCCCAGACGAGATTCCCGAGGTTCCACCGTAAAGAGAGGTTGAGTTCAAAGATTGAGTTAGTACCAGAACTAGGCCGGTGTCTATGGCACCTTATAGGATGTCCTGCACCGAGCTAGCCGAAAGTTGAAGAAGCGAGTTGGAAGAGTTCTTTGGAGAAGAGGTTCATAAGGCCAAGCGTGTCGCCTTGGGCGCACTGTGTTATTGGTGAGAAAGAAGGATGGAGGTATGAGATTATGTGTGGATTACAAACAGTTGAACAAGGTAACAATTAAGAACAAGTACCCACTCCCAAGAATTGATGATTCATGGACCAATTGGTGGTGTGCGCAAGTATTTTCAAGATTGACCTCGAGGTCGGTACCATCAAATCAAGGTGAGAGACGAGGACATTCCTAAGACAAAGATTTAGAACTCGGTATGGGCACTATGAGTATTCTCAGAATGCCATTTGGTGTGACGAATGCTCCCGGAGTGTTCATGGAGTATATGAACCGTATATTTCATGAGTACCTAGACCGCTTTGTTGTTGTATTCATTGATGACATTTTAGTCTACTCCAAGTCGGAGGAGGAGCACGCCAAGCATCCGAGATTGGTGTTGGAGGTATTGAAGGATAAGAAGATGTACGCCAAGTTATCCAAGTGTGAATTCGGTTGAGGCGTTGAATTTCCTAGGTCATGTGATCTCCAAAGTGAAGGTATAGCAATTGATCCTTCCAAAGTCGGCCAGATTGCAATGGGAAGCACCCAAGTCGCCCACCGAGGTGAGAAGTTTTCTGGTCCGCCGGGTATTACGTAGGTTCATTGAGGGTTTTCCAAGTTAGCGTTGCCACTAACTCGCTTGACCAGTAAAGGAAGGCATTTGTGTGGGGCGCGCGATTGTGAAGAAAGTTTCAAGAATTGAAGAAGAGATTGACAATGTCTCTCGTCTCCGACGTTGCCTAATCCAATTGAGCCGCTTGTGGTGTGTACTTGTGATGCGTCTAAGTTGGGTTTGGGTCTGCGATTGATGCAAGAAGGTAAGGTAGTTGCTTACGCTTCAAGGCAATTGAAAATTCATGAGAAGAACTACCCTACACACGATTTGGAGCTTCACGCCGTGGTGTTTGCATTGAAGATATGGAGGCATTATCTATATGGCTCAAAGTTCAAGTGTTTAGTGACCATAAGAGTTTACTGATTCTGCTTGATCGTAGGAGCCGAACATGAGGCGGAGGAGATGGTTGGAGCTACTGAAGGACTATGATTTTGGGTTGAACTATCACCCCGGAAGGCAAATCACAGTGGCCGATGCGCTAAGTAGGAAATCGTTGCATGCATCAAAGAATGATGGTAAAAGAGCTAGAGTTAATTGAGCAATTCGAGACCTAAGTTTAGTGTGTGAGCTAACTCCTCAAAGCATTAAGTTGGGAATGCCGAAATCACAAATGAATTCTCGAGTGACATCAAAGAGGCACGTGTCGGACGTCAAGCTTGTAGACGCGGCGGCGTGTATTGGCCGAAAGCCGAGAACGAAGATTTTGAGTTGGATGCGCAAGGATTGCTAAGGTATAGAACTCAGATTTGTGTCCCTGATGACGAGAAGATCAAGAGAGCAATCTTGGAAGAGTGTCATAGGAGTAAGTTGAGTATTCACCCAGGCGCGACTAAGATGTATCAAGATTTGAAGAGGTTGTTTTGGTGGCAAGGTATGAAGAGTGATGTAGCCCGGTTTGTGTACGCATGTCTGGTTTGTCAGAAGTCCAAGGTAGAACATCAAAAGCCAGCAGGGTTGTTGCAACCATTGAAGATTCCAGAGTGGAAGTGGGACAGTATTGCGATGGATTTTGTAACTGGTTTGCCGAGTACAGTAAGGAGGTTTGATACCATTTGGGTAGTAGTGGATAGATTGACGAAGTCTGCTCATTTCATTCCCATCAACCTCACCTATCCAATGTCAAGGTTGGCAGAGATATACATCCAAGTGATCGTAAAGCTACACGGGGTTCCTCGAACTATTATTTCTGATAGAGACCCAAGGTTTACTTCAGAGTTCTGGGGAAGTTTGCAAGACGCGTTGGGTGCGAAATTGCGCTGAGCTCGGCATATCACCCACGGCATGATGGTCATCCGAGAGGACCATCCAAATGTTGGAGGACTTGGCCGAGCGTGTTCTTGAGAAAGAAAGGAGGAGCGTGGGATTAGTATCTACCACCGATTGAGTTCACGTGACAACAACAATTTTCATTCTAGCATGGGGATGGCACCCTTTGAGGCATTGTATGGGAGGAGGTGCAGGACTCCATTGTGTTGGAGTGAGTCGGGAGAAGGTGTGGTACTCGGACCCGAGGTCGTCGCGAGAGACCAGAAAGGTAAAGCAAATTCAAGAGAAAATGAAGGCTTCGCAGTAGGGAGAAGAGTTACCATGACAAGAGGAGGAAAGATTTGGAGTTTCAAGTCTGGTGAGCATGTGTTTCGAGAGTCAATCCGGTGGATCAAAAGTGGTCGAGCTTTGAAGGCTAAGAAGTTGTCTCCTCGCTTTATTGGTCCATACCGGATCCTAGAGAGAGTTGGGAAGGTGGCTTACCGAGTTGCTTTGCCACCTAACCTATCAAATTTGCATAATGTTTTCCATGTATCTCACCGAGGAAATATATTTCGCATCTGTCCCCATGTAATTCGGATGGACGACGTGCAAGTAAGGGAGAACTTGATCAGGAGACAAGTCTTGATCGTGGATTGAAGGCCGAGAAGTGAAGACTTTAAGAGGAAAAGAGATCAAGCTAGTGAAGGTGGTTTGGTTTGGAGTCGCCGGTGAGCATGCTACTTGGGAGCCGGAGAGCAAGATGCGGAAGCCTATCCCGAGTTGTTTGCTTTAGGTAAGATTTCGAGGACGAAAATATTCTAAGTGGGGGAGAGTTGTAACACCCCAAAATAGTTCAATTAATTATTTGATTGAGTTATTTAAGGTTTACAACATTTTAGTTAAGTCAAGTATTAATTAGAAGTTTATTTCATTTAGGAGATGCTTAGGTGAATGTGGAAGGTGGGCGTAGAGGCCCATGAGCCATGAGAGGCCCATGAGCCATTAGAAGCCCAAGTTGTTGACTTATAGAAGAGTGTCGAAGGAGAGGGAACATCCATTACCAAAAATTATCAAGAAAAGTCAAAGGGAAAGTAAGAGAGAGAAGTTGGTAAGTGAGATCATTTTCTAGAGAGAAGGAAGAGCTTCCGGCGTAGAAGAAGCTCAAGCTCAAGGGAGAAGAGTTGCTGCGAGTGTTAACTGGAGAGTTTTAGTGAAGAGCGAGTGTTCTACTCAACTGAACAAGGTTAGGGGGCTCTCTTCTCACGTATAATTTTGTGTTATGATGAGTTGTTATGTGTGAGTAGATTGTAGTTATGTTTGCTGAGTTGCTTTGCATGCTTGATATGTTTTGATGTTTTTGATGTTGTGTTTTGTCTCACTTCAGTGGAGTTGTGTGGAGTTGATGAGAGAGTTGATCATACGAGGGATCACAGAGTGAAATGGGAGCTGAGGAAACTCTCAGTCCCAGTGAGCTAGAGTGAGCTAGAGTGAGTGAGAGTGAGCAACATAATCATGGAGAGGTTCATAAAGAATAGGCTTAGGATAACAGAGGAGTGGCTGAAAACGTACATCATAAAGTGACGAGTGTGAGTTTGAGTTAAATGGAGTAGTCGGTTTAGGATTGCCGAAGTGAAGTTACTTCCATACGTAAGCTGGAACTTAAGTGAATAATCGTAAGTGTCAAGAACGTAAGTAACGAGGTCATAGGAGCCGAGGTGAGTGGTAGAGCACCAGTAACTAAGTGTATGAGTACCTGAGACTAGGTATAAGTATCGGTTTGTACTTGTCGGAGTGTAGGGTAAGTAGGCCGGGATACTTAGGCCGAGATAGAGTACTTAGGCGTAGATGCTGAAGTGCCGTTGATAGCGTATAGCGTGTAGTAACCGAGGTTTTATGGCCGAGACGTAGAGTATATCATACCTAGGTGTACTTGCTGAGGTGAGATGTTGCGTGTAAGCGCGGTGTGTCCAAGCGTAGAGTAACTAGGTGGTGTTATAGAGGAAGTAACTAGGCGGTGTGTTATGCATTGTTCATGGTGTCGCATAAATCATAAGCATAATGGTGAAAGCAGAGGACTTCGGTCCTATGGTGAAAGCAGAGGACTTCGGTCCTAAGGTGATAGCAGAAGACTTCGGTCTTAATGGATCCATCATGCATATGCCCTTGGAGTTTTGGGTCTGCATCATGCATATAACTCATGCACTAAATAATTGTGTTAGTTGTGTGTTGTGCCGAGATGTTTATATGTGTTTGCTTAGCATAATGCTTGTCATAAACCTTATTATTTGTGTTTAGAGACTCACCCTACTGCTTTTATGTTGCTTCTCATGTTGGCAACTTGCAGGTATCCCCGAGTAGAGGTGTTCTCACTCGTCTTTTAGCGTCGTCATTGCTCTCGATATGTAACATCAAATGGCCGAGTAGTTTAGGGTCGTTTTGGGTTGGTTTTTGAAATGTATCTTGATGTTATTTTGGAACATGTTTTATTCCGACTGTGTTGTAAATTATAACATGTGTTTTTATGAACTCGTTCCATTTGGCCGAGGTGTTATATGTCACGCTGATATCTATTGATGTGCGCCATTGCTGCTTGTTTGATTTTCTTGTAGAAAATGTAGCACTCTCTTGCGAGTGGTTTTTGAAAAACTCTGATTTAATTTGCTAAGTAGTATTACAATCAAGGAGGTGTTACATAGAGCACCATGATTTAAGTGAGAGGATTGCAAGATATGATTCAACCTTGTTTATGAGCTTTTCTTGTTTAATCTCTTTAGTTGTTGTTTGTTGATGATTTTGCAACTTGATTCTCACTTGTGCTTAGAGCACCATGATTTAAGTGAGAGGATTGCAAGATATGATTCAACCTTGTTTATGAGCTTTTCTTGTTTAATCTCTTTAGTTGTTGTTTGTGGATGATTTTGCAACTTGATTCTCACTTGTGCTTAGAGCACCATGATTTAAGTGAGAGGATTGCAAGATATGATTCAACTTTGTTTAATGTTCATTTATTTGATTATTGTTCATGGTTGAGGATAGATCAAGTGATTCCCACTTATGCCTAGTGCATTGTGTCCAAAGTGGTGAAGATGGTTTTAGATGATTCAACCCCTTTCATTTGTATTCTTGAATAATTAAAAATGAGGTTTTGGGCTTAAAGTTTAGGGTTTGAGCAAAGGATAGACTTATCCAAGTCTTGATGCAATTCTCTTTGTTCACATGGATAGTTGCAAAGGATAGGTCCATTTCGACCTTGAGGCCTTAGCTTGTTTAATCAAATAATCATTGTTCTATGTTCATTAGTTTAATTAAGACCACTCTATGCCTATGGTCAATTGTTCACTTGTTATTGATGCCAATTAGATGTCTTAACTTGATTGTGCGCCACCATTTCCACTTGCATGATTTCCTAATGACAACGTAAGCCTACATGCATGTTGTCGCATAGGGTCATTAGGGTTTGTACACTCTCTATCACACACACAATTACTCTTGAGAACTCTACTTTGCATCTTTGACAATCAAACTCTTGATTCATATTGGTATGTTTAGTCTTAACTAATAATTGACATGTTCATGGTAAATTGAATTGGCAAATGTGTTTGAATGGTTGTGGACTTGGAATTGATTGAAATGTCCTACTCTTTGACCTAAAATCTCACCAAATTAACTTCTTTTCCTTTCGCAAGTAAATAAAGTAAAAACCGCTTTTTCCTAAAAAAAACTCATAAGGAGTCAAGTCGGACGTACGGCCGATGTTGACTAGCGTCCTAAGATCGGAGTTGTACAACTCAAACATCTTGGGATACTTATGAGAAATAAAACAAGCAACTAACAACTTAAACCCTATTTCAAAAATGAGTAAGGAATCAAGTCGGATGTACATCCGGGTTGGTTAGCGTCTTAGGGTTAGCGAGCGAAGTCAGTACAATTCGTGCGAGCTTTGAGATACTTGCTCAAATAAAAGCAACCAACCTCGCAACAAATTTTTCAAGTAATTCAAATCACTTTTCGATAAGTAGGGGGCACGTCGCACATGTGCGGTGGGATGTCTATGTTTTAGGGTTAGTGGACTGTACAGTTCAGACCCGAGAACCCCTACAATAAAAAACACCAATACACCAAAAATTCTCGACTCAGGAGAACTACGTAAGCTTTGAATTCTCCATCGCACCGAGAGATACGTAGGAGCGGGCCCCGTCCCGTCAAGCACGCTTTTCAAAAATTCCAAAAAATCTCTTTTTCTCCGCTTACAAACATTTTTCTCAAATAAAAGGAATACGAAAAGAAGTAGAACAATTGTTTCAAATCAAACCTTTTCAAAACCACACATCAAATTAATGGTTCTTTTTCGATAGAAAGGAGGTGTGGGGTGCTAATACCTTCCCCATACCTAACCGACCCCCGAACCTACATCTCTTGTTTTCGAAAAGACCACCCGCCTTGTATAAAAAGACGTTTTTTCAATGTTTTCGTCTCAAAACTAAAATATTGGTGGCGACTTCAAAATTTTCCCACGATGTACATTGAAAAGTCCAAACCGGATTTTTTTAAGGTGCAACAACTACAACAACAAGCAACCACAAACTAACGACAACACCGTGACATGAAAAATGGATGAGATGCAACCCACAACACGGGTTTATGCATGTGGTACCAATCAACATAAACGACCTTTGTGGGCTTCAACAACAACAGACCGCGACTTTACACAACAACGTGGTATGCATATGCCATGTATGGACACCATGTGCGACGTAACCGGAAACAACATTTCAAACAACATGCACAACGACATCATCAACAACAACACTTGGTCACATTTGACCCAACAACACAACATAGGATTTTGGTCTCATTGACCCAACAACAACAATATAAAATTCTTGCTCTCATTGACCCAACCACAACGATATAAAATTCTTGCTCTCATTGACCCAACCACAACAACATAAAATTCTAACCTTAGGGACTCAGCAACAACCACATTAAATTTTAGCCTCATAATATAAAATTCTAGCCTTAGAGACTCAACAACAACAACATTTATTTTAGCCTTATGATATAAAATTCTAGCCTTAGAGACTCAACAACAACAACATTTGTTTTAGCCTTATGTTATAAAATTCTAGCCTTAGAGACTCAACAACAACAACATTTGTTTTAGCCTTATGATATAAAATTCTAACCTTAGAGACTCAACAACAACAACATTTAATCACGTTTGACCCAACAATAACAACATTAATCTTTTTCGTCTTGTTAGACACAACCAAACAACCGGCACTAAGGTAGCACAAAGTGGCGCCAAGTGACACATAAAATGAGACAAAACAGCACCTAAGACAGCACATATAACAGCACCAACCTGGCGCTAAAATAGCAGCAACACAACGCTAAAATAGCAGCAGCACCGCACTAAAAACAACAACAATTACAGCACAAAAACAGCAGCATTTACAGCGCAAACAACAACATTTACAGCACAAACAACAACATTTACAGCACAAAACAACAGCATTTACAGCGCAAACAACAGCATTTACAGCACAAAAATAGCAGCATTTACAGCACAAAAACAAGAGCATTTGCAGCACAAAAACAGCAGCAGTAACAACATAAAAACAACAGCAATAGAATGGTGCCTACTAGCACCTAATCTCATGTTTCTCAGTCTTTAGCATCATACAATCATCAAACATCAAATTCTATCATTCATGCATTTCAACGAACATCTAGCATGCTTATCCAACTTCATTCACGCAATTCATCAAACACTTGGTGAGCAATAATTCACCATCAATTCAATCATACGCAAACAACATCTAAGACAAATTTTACAACATATTCATAACCATATTTCATTCAATTCTTTCAATCAAATATCTCATATGCATCATATATCATAATCTCCCCTATGAAACCCATTATATACCCCTTTATGCTATAAACCCACCCTTACCTTAAGAACTTGATGGAGATTAAACACCTTCTAAGAGTCACCAACCAAAAACTCAGCAACTATTCTCTTCCTTCTCCCTTGAAATCGCGATTTCCTTCCCTTCTCTTCTCCTTGCCGTCGCGCCTCTCTTCTTTCCCCTCCTCCTCTTGCGTTTCCTTTCTTTCTTTCTCAATTGTGTCTAAGACACTAACCCTAGAGCTTAAATATTATGGGTTCTAGTGTCTTGGGCTCTCTTTACTACTTAGTTAATTACTAACACTACTCCCTTTTTAATTAAACCACCACTCCTTCATTTACCACCACCACTCCTTAATTAAAACACCATGTATTTATTTTATTATAACCAACCAACATAACATCTAATTTATTTAATCTTCTATTTAATTTATTTAAATATGGCTAACCAACATAACATCTAAGTAATTTAATTAAATGAGTACTTAAATTATTTTCGGGAGTTACAGCTCACACTCTTGCGAGGGCCCCAAACTCACTGTAGTGCTCCTTTGTGTATAACAAACGCTATTACCATTGAAATGACCAAATTTGTTTTGGTAAAAAAACAAAATTTCGGTTATGAGAATAAGCTTCAATTAATTGTTATACATGTGGTTAATTATGATCATATTTAGACGTTATTATTATCCCATTAAATTAATTCAATAATATGTTTATCCTCATTGATTTTGTAACTGTGTTGGTTTTATATTTGATTTGTTATAAGATTTATAATTCTTAATATTTGATTTTGTAACTTTCAGGACATTTATATTTGGCTATCATACACATTTAAAATTTTGCCTTATTAATTAAGTATCACTTGGAACATATCTTTATAAAAAAAATCACTTGCAATGTTTATAATGAGAATGATACGTTCAAATTTTTAATATTTAATATTTATAAATATTATTTACATGCAACTTATTATTACTTGAGTATTAATATTTTCTGTTACACTTGAGTATTAAATGATAAGTTTCTTAGAGAATGATATTTGGCAAACAATTTAATGAAATTACTTTAAAATGTTAGTGATATATATATATATATATATATATATATATATATATATATATATATATATAAATATATATTTGTAATATAGATATATATTATAGATTATAGATATGACAGAATGTATTGATATTATAATTGAGATAAAAGGAAATGTAATCATTAAACGAATTCCCTTTCCAATTAATTTAAAATAATTTAAACACTTGAAAACAATTATATAAATGCCTCATTAAAATTGTAACTTACGGTTTCATAAAGGAATTAAACTAATTTTTGAATAAAACTAATTAGTTAATATAAGTAATTAAATATAAAATATGTTGACTTTTGAAATATTACAACAAAAAGAAATCAAAATTCATGCCCTTTCTTGCACGAAGAAGGAAGAGACGGTATGAAAACACAAAAAAAAATACACAACTCTTAATCAATTATAAAATAGGAATAGACAGAAGAGAAAATCCAAAGAAACACTTAAAAAAACATAAACCTCTATCTATTTCGTTTCTTCTGTTAGTTTCCTGCTTTTCAATTTTCCTTGAGGTCCATTCCAATCTGACTCCTCTGTATCTACTGCAATCTTCTTTGATTTGGTTGCAAAATGATGATTTTGTTTGCCGGTTTCCTTTTAGTTCTTTTTGGTTTATTTGATGTTGTGCATGCAATGTCTTCGATCTTTTTTATTGACATCACAGTGTTCATGTTTTTTTGGTTTCTCGAATATGGCTTGAAATATATAGTGTCTTCCATGGGAGGTGAAACAACTACATGCATTGGGAAGGATTTGATGCAGTGCAAGTTTGACGAGAAGAGGAAGAAATATAGAAGTTTAAGGGAAGAGCATTGAACATTGAAGGGTGCTTTATATGTTTTATGATTCCCAAACAAAAGATGGTGGACGCATAGAAGATAGGTCAAAATAGTATTCATAGAACGATACCTCCAAAAGCATAGAGAGAGAGTGTGTGGTGTATTTGTATTGCAATTGTCCTTATCAGGCGTGCAATAGAAGTTACCTCCAAACGCATTAAGTAGAAAAAGAAAGAGGTGTGCATTAGAAGAATTGTTAACTGTGTCTTAATTGCTAAAATGCTTAGGAGATGACATTTGGCAAATAATTTAATGAAATTATTTGCAAATGTTAATAGTATAGATTCAGGGATTTTTTTTGTTCTTCAGTTAAGCCGAATTCGAAAGAATTTCAGAAGAACCAATTCCCCAAAGTAGTGCGAACCTATGATTCCTTTTCTCTTAAAGCAGTGACATTGAGAAATTAACTATGTTTCTCAGTCATGGGTTCCTTAACTACTCCAAAGACTATTAGGCTAGGTGAGAGGTACATGTAGGATTATCTAACGGCTATCATAAAATAAAATTGCAAGTAAAATAAAGTAGAAGACTTGAAAAAAATGTAGATTTGATTGTTGGTCATCTTGTTTACATACATACATACATCCATGCATGCATGCATTCATGCATACATACATACATACATACATACATACGTACATACATACGTACATAGATACATACGTACATACATACATACATACATACATACATACATATATACATAGTCTCCGTTTGCCACATTAAATAAGACAACCCTCGTCCTCATCATTGTAACCCATAAATTTAAAATTAACATAACCATATAACTGAATATATATGCATCACAAAGATAAAGACATAATTTTAATAGTTTTACAAAAAAATGATTTTGCTAAAGACACCAACATATATAAGAGTTTACAAAACAGCGAAACACAAGAATATAAAACAAGGTCAGCTAAATAACTAACTAGCGAGACTCGAATGACTGACACACTAGCTAAACAAAACTCAGGTTAATATCTAATTGAGACACTTGATTGCTTCATCATATTGCATCGGCATCCCCGATGCCTTCAACGTCATTCGTGGGAGGAAGAATATCTCCTTCTGCTACAAGTGGCTCCTCGATCGGATCTAAGCGATACAACAAATGTACAAAAGAAAAATTCAGGGGGCTAAGATACATTTATATGTCAGAAAAATGGGAAGATAAGGTAAAGCTCAATCTAAACATTTTACAAGCACAACGAATAATATTATTTCTTATCTTCTATACTTTATTAATATCTTATTTCTCAGACTCTAATATGCCAATACTATATGCTGACTCTGGCCTGATCCTGATGCCACAAATTTAAAATAATTACTCGTGAACAAAGAATAATTTAAGCAATTAAGATATAAATAACTCTTATAAATAAGAGTTATCAATTATCGAGTAAATAAAAAATTTCAAACTTGCCTTTGGTAGGTGACACACAGGCACTTTCCACAAACATGGGAAACACCCAGGAGTTCCTATTCTTGGTTCGACGTATTCTAGACCAGGTGCTGAAGGTGGGAAAGGTCTGAGGTAGGACTTTCCACAAACATGCTCACAGCCACAAAAATGATCTAGACAACATCCTCTAAAACCCAAGAGTAAAGGTCGCCTATGTCTTGGACAAGCAGCGCACCGCCACTATAAATAGACCATTCCACTCCTCGCCACTATAGGTGACCATTAGTTCATAAGAGAGCATAGTTCATATAAGGTGAAACTGTGGGTTCTTTATTCACTAGTGCAGAAAAGACTTTTAGTATCGGTTATTTTGCACTTTTAGCATCGGTTATCTGTCGATACTAATTCGACCGATACTAAATGTCTGACATTTAGTATCGGTTAAATAACTGATGCTAAATGTGACTTTTAGCATCGGATTTTCAAAAAACCGATACTAAATGACATTTTTTTGGTGTTTTTTATGTCTTGAAAACATACTATTAGTATCGGTTATTTAAATAACTGATGCTAAAAGTCCATCTTGATGACTTTTAGCAACGGTCATCCTTAATAACTGATACTAAAAGTCTATCTTGGTGACTTTTAGCAACGGTTATCCTTAATAACCGATACTAAAAGTCTATCTTGGTGACTTTTAGCAACGGTCATTCTTAATAACCGATGCTAAAAGTCTATCTTGGTGACTTTTAGCAACGGTCATCCTTAATAACCGATACTAAAAGTCTATCTTGGTGACTTTTAGCAACGGTCATCCTTAATAACCGATGCTAAAAGTCTATCTCGGTGACTTTTAGCAACGGTCATCCTTAATAACCGATGCTAAAAGTCTATTTTTGGTCACTTTTAGCAACAGTCATCATACATAACCGATGCTAAAGGTCCATTTTTGGTGACTTTTAGCAACAGTCATCTTACATAACCGGTGCTAAAAGTCTATCAATTGACCAATTTATAATATCCTTGTTAGGATTTAACGCAGCAGAACCCTGCAAATCAATAGAACAGTACCCGATATGCAGCAGAAAACCAGCAAGAATTCAATCGCGAGAAAACGATGTTACAGATTTGATTCTTTGATTGAGATCGATCCTATAATGTCTAACAAGCAAAACGCACAAAGATTTGAAGTTCAATTTCACTTGGATCGTGAAATTGATCTCAAATCCCCAAATTTCTACCGATGAACCCTAATTTGCAAATACGAACCC
Source organism: Oxytropis ochrocephala (assembly GCA_020916435.1). Classification (NCBI taxonomy): domain Eukaryota; kingdom Viridiplantae; phylum Streptophyta; class Magnoliopsida; order Fabales; family Fabaceae; genus Oxytropis; species Oxytropis ochrocephala. The sequence continues at coordinate 47,986,651 of CM037092.1, read as the reverse complement.
TAAAACCAAAATTGCTCAATTGCAGTGAAATTAAAGGACACAGGGAACGTGTTTACCCAGTTCAGCATCAGTGTGATGCCTACATCTGGGGGACCAAGCCAAATTGCTTGTCCATTTGCATTGAATCAAAGTATCAAGATTACACAATTGTGAAGAACCTCCCAATGGTGTTTTCCCCCTCACTACCAGATTTCCCACGTTTTCCCAGTCACTCTTCACACACCCAATTCAGTTGTTCTTGTTACAATCATACAAAGTTAGCTATTTATAGCATTACAAGTTTGGCGCCTAACTTGCAATGCAAGTAACTAACCTAACTAACTTTTAAACCGAAAGTAACAACCAAAGTAGTTGATTCTGGTGAGCTGATAAAGACACTGAGTTGCCACGTAGGATCCACCTCAGGTGTGAGCTAGCCAATGGAAGTGCCACATATACAACAATCCTGATATACAAAGGTTTTAAATGCTTCATCCTTTGTTTTAAGCAGATAGATCCACACCTTCCTTGTAAGATCATCTGTGAATGTTATGAAGTACCTCTTTCCACCATGTGTTGGTGTTCTAGCAGGCCCCCATAGATCAGAATGTATGTAGCCTAGTTTCTCCTTAGTTTTGTGAATTCCAGTTGCAAATTTGACTCTAGTTTGTTTACCTAGAATGCAATGTTCACAGAAACCAAGATTATCAATTTTGTCACCACCTATCTCTAGTTCTTTCAAGCCTTTCTCACTCATGTGTCCAAGTCTATGGTGCCACATGAGTGTCTTGCTATTAGTAGCAGTTACCACATTTGCTTCTCCAATCACAGTCTTGCCATGGAGTACATAGAGACAGTTTCCTTGTCTAGATCCTTTCATGACCACTCTATTCCCCTTCATGACTTTCAATACACCATCTTCACCCTTGAAGCTAAAACCAGTCTTCTCAAGAGTTCCAAGTGAAATAAGAGCCCTCTTTAGTGCAGGTACATGTCTAACATTAGTTAATTTCTTAGTTGTCCCATCTGCAAGTTTTACCATAACTGAACCTATGCCAATTACCTTGCAAGCAACATTGTTTCCCATTCTTACCTGTCCACCTGAGTAATCCTTATACTCACAGAACCACTCCTTCCATGGACACATAGGAAATGAACAACCAGAATCCATTACCCACTTTTCATCTTGATTACTAGTGCTTGGTGTATCCTGTTCAACATTATCAGAGACTGCAGCAACTAACACTTCACAGTCATCATAGGTGTCTGATGCAACCGATGCATCTCCTTTCTCCTCAGAATTGTTTTGCTTCTTGTTCTTTCTATCAGGGCAATTTTTCTTAAAATGTCCTGGTTTATGACAGATATAGCACTTGTACTTGGTTTTAGATTTAGACCTTGATCTCCCCTTTCCTTTATCATCTCTATTATCACTCCTCCCTCTAGCTACAAGACTTTCACCATGATCCATTTCTTTTTCAGTTCTTTTAGACAATTCTTTTGACATCAATGCAGCTTGTACTTCATCTAGAGTTATAGATTCTCTACCATATACTAATGTATCAGCAAGAATATCATACGAGCTATTTAATGACCTTATCAACGAACAGAGCTTGATCCTCATCATCTATCTTAACATCTATGTTTTCTAGATCCGAGAATCAACTTATGGAACTCATCTATATGATCACTAATAGACGTGCTGATTGCATTTTGAGAGTGTAGAGTCTTTGTTTCGAGTAAAGACGGGTGGCCAATGACTTTGTCATGTAGAGACTCTCAAGCTTGAGCCATATCAAGCACAGTGGCCAGTCTTTTCTTTGAAATTTCCCTCAAGACTTTGTCTCCTAGGCTTAGTATGATTGCACTATGGGCTTTATTCATCAATTCTTTCTTTTCTTTCTCAGACATATTTTCTGGAAGCCTTCTTTCCCCTTCCAATGCCTCTTCCAAACCTTGTTGGACCAAGATTGCTCTCATCTTCATTTTCCAAAGGCCAAAATCATTCTTGCCATTGAATTTCTCAATATTGAATTTTGCCATTTCCATTTGTAAAGAAACCTCCCAACGAAAGCTACTGATACCAGTTGTTAGGATTTAACGCAGCAGAACCCTGCAAATCAATAGAAACGATTACCGATATGCGTGAAAACCAAAGAAGAATTCAATCGCGAAAAACGATGTTCTGATTTGATTCTTTGATTGAGATCGATCCTATAATGTCTAACAAGCAAAACGCACAAAGATTTGAAGTTCAATTTCACTTGGATCATGAAATTGATCTCAAATCCCCAAATTTCTACCGATGAACCCTAATTGCAAATACGAACCCTAAAACCAAAATTGCTCAATTGCAGTGAAATTAAAGGACACAGGGAACGTGTTTACCCAGTTCAGCATCAGTGTGATGCCTACATCTGGGGGACCAAGCCAAATTGCTTGTCCATTTGCATTGAATCAAAGTATCAAGATTACACAATTGTGAAGAACCTCCCAATGGTGTTTTCCCCCTCACTACCAGATTTCCCACGTTTTCCCAGTCACTCTTCACACACCCAATTCAGTTGTTCTTGTTACAATCATACAAAGTTAGCTATTTATAGCATTACAAGTTTGGCGCCTAACTTGCAATGCAAGTAACTAACCTAACTAACTTTTAAACCGAAAGTAACAACCGAAGTAGTTGATTCTGGTGAGCTGATAAAGACACTGAGTTGCCACGTAGGATCCACCTCAGGTGTGAGCTAGCCAATGGAAGTGCCACATATACAACAATCCTGATATACAAAAATATTTCCAAACAACAACACATAAAAAAATCATAAAAATTCTTCAAATTCCATTGAAATTAATATCTTACAATACAAGTGCCATTACCACTGAAGGTGACAGCAAAATAAAGATAAACAGTACATAGTATAGTTAGGTGAACAAGAGCAGATAAGAGGAAGCGATGCCTCTGGTATAGTGTTGACCAACTGCCTAGTCCATCCTTAGTAAACTGTCTCCTAAATGATGGAGACCTCAATCCAGGAGAAGCTAGAATGCCGTTGAGAACCATGGCTTTCGCAATCGCAACAGAACCTCCTTATTCCCACACGAAGTTGTTAAATCAAGACAAAAACACCAATCAAGATGTGATTATATGAAAATCATACATAAGGCTTAATATGTGAATCTGAATCTTGATTCCCTCTTTCTATGCATAAATAATAAAGACAAACTTTTCACATGACAGAAAATTAGTATATGGGGTTTTTAAGCTTAAAATGTGACATAGAAAGCTTGCCATCGTAATCTTGATTCCCTTTCTATGCATAAATATCACTCATATTTGTATAAGCCAATAGTGAACTGAATTTCTCAACCTTATGGTCTTCGTTATATAGTGTAATCAGTTAGAATCATGCCTTAAATATAGTGAAGATACAACAAGAAATTCAAACGAGCATTCATAGTTATGCTTAAAAACCAAAACAAAATCTTAAAAACTTGCCTGAGAAAGCAAAGAACTAGTCCCCTGGAGTTGCTTGACTCCAATCAAACCCACGGATCGCCTCATGCACTCCAAAGATAGTTTCGCATCCAAAGCTGTGACCAATTTTCCACACTACAATGAACTTCAGTGCTCTTTCTTTGATTGAGGAAGGTATTGATTTCCAAAGAAAACGAGCATCGTTGTCGCAATATCACAATAGCAAACATAAAAAACCCTAAAATTGAACAAATTGCAAGAAACAACCAACCACAGCCCTTCCAAATTTACTATATCAAAAAAATAGTGATTATTTCAGTGCCAATATGGCAGTCAAACATTAAACACAACAAACAACCTGAACATCCTTTTTGCTCCTCAAAGAAATGGTGCTGTCTAAAGTCATTTTTGCACTAGTGACCCATGAACTGATTATATCAACTTGAAAATTTAGAGCAAATGTAAACCTGGGGCTGAGAGATATACTAGCACAACACTGTCTGGTGGCAGCTCCACACAAATTGTTGCCATAACCTGCACACAACATGCAGCTCAATATAAGTATTCATAATGTATTATGGTAAGCTAATTGAGCTGAAAACAGCTTGTAAATTGTAATTGTAAACATGAGTTAAAAGCAAAAAAGAAGAAGGAACTAACATAAAAAGGAGAGGATCCAGAATAAGCAAGAACAAGATTAAAAGCTCATTTGCCTCTATAAACCCAATTAGCAGCATCTTCTTTAGTTAAAGTAAGCTCCATCTGTTTCATATGAAACAGATAACTTACGTTAAGCATTTATTCAACACTTTCTGGTCCCAAAAAGTCACCAATGTTGTGTTAGGTGTAATGAAGTAGATAAACTATAAATTACTGCTATAGTTTTCAGCTCCAGACAAATTTGTTATAGCCAAATTTTGACATTTTTGCATAAAACAAACCATCATAAACGTACACATTCAAGAAGAACACGAATGAAATATTACCAAAACTTCACCTCAACAACGTTCTTTCCTATCCATGTTCCTATAATATGTTCCTCCCTATCTTCTCCAGAATATAAATACCAAGAGATGCAGCAACCTCCACTATAAAATTTAAACTGGTCGATGGATCGCAAGAATCTTTTCCGACAATTTAAATGCCAAAGAGCAATTATGGTAAATCACTTGTCAACAACAGAAACAATTAAGCATAAGAAAAATGTAGGAAATTAAGTATACTCAAATACCATCAGTCCCCCTAAAGAGGAGCTGGTGCTATAGTTCAACATCTCCATCATGTTTGCCACACCAATTTGTATCTGCAAAAAACAGAAGTTGAGAAAAAACATCCTTTTAGTGCTAATTTCATGTTTGTTTAATTGCTCCAATACTTACCACTGATGGTCGACTATTGCTCTCAGCGGGGATTGACTTCCTCTACTCTTGCCCCAACAAACAATTTCTCAAACTGTAATAAAATAAAAGCTAAGAAACACAGAGAACACAACGTTTCCTACTCTAAAAGGAGAAAATAAAAGAGGAGTTGACAGTTAAAGGAAACAAAAGATGAAGAAGGGGAAAGGTACAAAGTCTCTACAACCATCTTTGGTAGCTGCACAAAGCAAAAAGATCACCTACAAAAATGAAATAATAATGAATTAGTAACTAAATATATTATGCATATTTATTAGTAGAAACATAAAATAACAAACAGTTGAAAATCATTTAAACATAAATAAGAAAAAAAATCAAGAGAGGGGGTTTTGTATCACTGGTAAGAGTTTCTAATTCTTTCCAGATTAACATTACTTATTTAACTTGGCACATGTGTGTTAGTGAATTTGTGCAACTGCCCAATAATCTATTCTACACTACAAGAGTAAAATCCCTCAGTAAAATCCCTACCCCTAAAGTCCCTAAAATCAATATAATCCCTAAAATCCTTGACAAAAGCAAACGTAAAATCCCTATTCCAAAAAACCCTAAATCAGAAAAATCCCTAAAATTCCTAAAGCCATTAAATCCAAAGAGTGGTGAAGAAGAAGAAGAAGAAGAAGAAATAGAAGAGTTGAACCGAACATGAAGGAGTACCAGAAAGAATTTACCTCCTATGGAAGAATATGAAAAGAGTGATGAAGCTAACCGAAAGAGTGCTCTGGAAATTAGATTTATGTGTGCCTTCAAGGCTTCAACCCAATCAACTAAGGAAGAGGAATGAAACACCTTGCTTGCTGGTGGTTCTTCTAGCGAGATGAAAAATAGTAGAGGAAGAAGACAAGTTTAGGGTTTTTGCTTGGTGCGATTTCAGCAAACTGAGAAGTGAAAAAGATGGTGAACTGAGAAGGAAGAGATGGTTAAGATAGAGAGAGAGAGGCGTTTAGGGTTTTGATTTTCTGGTCTATGAAGCAGCGAGTTGAGAGAGTGAGAAGAGAAAGAAGAGAGAGTCAAGAGTTATGAGAGCGAGAGAGAGATTCAGAGAGCGAGAGTTCTGCGAAAAAATAAGTGAGGATAGAGAACGCGTTAAAATTAGACGTGACCTTTAGTATCGGTTGTTTAAAACCTGATACTAAATGTGTTAGAGACACACATTTAGCATCGGTTGTTTAAACAACCGATGCTAAATCTAAGCGTGAAAATTGAAAACTTCTAGTTAATTTCAAAATTGCCACCGCGTCTACATTTAGCATCGGCTGTTTGTATAACCGATGCTAATTGGTGCTGTCTAAAGTCATTTTTGCACTAGTGATTATACATGGGTGAACTTATTTAGAACTTATAAATAAGAGTCTAGTAACAAAACCCTCGTGTTAGTGACTGAAAAGAAAAACATCATATGCTACAACACATAGCGCTATAGCGTCCATAGTTATAACGCGTTATTTTAAAGGATTTACTTAGCAAAGAGCAGTCCAACTCATATTATCAAACACTTGAACTTCTTACTGTTTTCATACAACATCTTTAATTTTTATGTCCAAAAACTTATTGCTACTATTTTTCTTACTTCCCTAGTTTGTTTCCAATTTAAACTTTAAAATTAACATCTATCTATGTGGGTACAATCTCTAGTTTGTCATTATATTACTTGTTGCGATTGTGTGCACTTGCACAACTACTTTTCGCACAACAAGTTTTTGGCACCATTGCCGGGGTTTGCATTTCATTTTTAAGTTTTTAGCAAAGTTAGTGTAGAATTTACTCTTGTGTTATATCAGGAAGTGCCATAACGTATTCCCAGGTCCGGTCCACCAGAATTTGAGTTAGATCCAAAACCTGAAAGAAGATTCATAAGGTTAAGACAACTTCAGAGATTGTAACATTTGAGACCAACCATGTCAGAACACAATTCTTGCAGAGGTACCCATTTCCATAGGTGGTGGTCCTAGTACAAGAGGTGGTAGATCTGACCCCGGTGGTGGTGGTCCAATCCTCAATGGAAGAGGTTCGATCGCCCATTCTCTCACATTACATGATCCAGTTGATTGGTATAGGTTGCAAATCATAAATCAAGGTCCTAGAGACATGGTGAATGACATACATAGACCCATGAAAGACTATGCTATGTTTGATTCGAAAACAATGCAAACCAGCATATTCAAACTCATGATGTTCCAAATGATTCAAACTGTGGGACAATTTGGTTGTTCTACTCAAGAGGACCCATATTCAAATTTAAAACAATATTTGGAAGTTTGTATTAACTTCCTCATTCCAAGTGTTAGTGAAGATGCCTTTAGATTAAAACTTTTTCCATATTCCTTGAAGGAAAGAGCTAAGTATTGATTGAATTCTCTAGAACCTAATTCTATCCAAACATGGAATGAAATGGTAGAAAAAAATTTGGGAAAATATTTTCCACCCAACAAAAATGCCTGAATGAGGAATGATATTACTTCATTCAAACAAAAAGATTGTGAATGATTGTATTAAGCATGGGAAAGATGGAAAGAGTTGTTGAGAAAGTGTCCTCATCATGGGATACTTGTTCTTATTCAGATGGAAGCATTCTATAATGGGTTGGAGCCACAAACTAGCCTCATGTTAGATGCCTCATCTGTAAGAGTGATCTTGAATTCATCATATAATGAAGCTTGCGAGTTGATAAAACTCATGCAACCAACAGCTCCCAATGGCCTACTGAGAGGATCAATTCAATGAAGAAGGTATCTAGGGTCCATGAAGTTAGTGCAAACATGGAATTTAAGAATATCAAATTACCACAGCCACTACAAGAAATTCACGATTTTCCGGCGGACCGAAGCCGCCGGGAAAGTCAAAAACCCGCCGGTAAGTGACTGTTTCCGGCGGATTTTCCGCCGGTTAAAACGCCGTACGTAACGCTTACTGCAAGCGGATTTTCCGCCGTAATTACGGATATTTTCTGCGCGAAAAAGCGCGTTTCTCCTTCAACGATATATCGTAAAATGGAGGCAATCCAATCAGTATCTCGATCAACACACAGAACGGCCAATGATAGACTTGGTTTGGTCGACACACTCGGCCGATTTAAAGTTTCCTGGATCAAGCTTCTGTGATTTCCAGGGGTTTTGGTGCTTGCTAACTTTGAGAGGATGTCTGCTCGAACGTTCTCAGTTCTTGGCACACGTCTTACCTCTGCTTCGGTCAAATTCTTTGGAGAAGCCCTTTACTCGCCAAATAGCTTTTTAGCACGTCGTCTTTAGCGTCATACAGTTCTTTAATTTGTGAGACGACCAGTAAAGAATCTGAATGCAGTTCCACACGATTGACGTTGAAGTCCCTGGCGAGCTGCAGCCCGGCTATGCATGCCTCATACTCGGCCCGGTTGTTCGACGTGTGGAAAGCAAAAGTTAAGGATACTTCCACAAAGAAAGGCCTTCAATTTTCCAAGATCGGGCCCGCTCCACTACCTTTTTATCATTAAGAGCCATCTACATGCGAGTCCAGTCGTGAACCTGGTTGATCATCCGGAATTGAGTCATTTCGGCTATGAAGTCGGCCAACACTTGTGCTTTGGCGGCCGACCTGGATTCAAACTTAATACCGAACTCGCTGAGTTCCACTGCCCACTTTATCATTCTTCCCGCCAGGTCTACCTGATGAAGGACTTGCCTTATTGGTTGATCAGTTCTCACCACGACCTGGTGGGCTACGAAATAGGGATTTAATCTTCGAGCGGCCACCAAAAGTGCAAGACCTAACTTTTCTATCTTTATATATCTCTGCTCGGGCCCTTGCAGTACCTTGCTGATGAAGTAGACCGGGCTCTGTTTCAGGTCGTTCTCCCTGACTAAAACAACACTCAAGACTTCTTCCGTTATTGCTAAGTATAGATACGAGAATTCCCCGCGGTTGGTCGAGGCTTCTTTCAGTTCATCCAACGCTCGCTGGCATTGGTCGGTCCACTCGAATTCTGCATTCTTCTTCAAGAGTCTAAACAGAGGAAGCGACTTACAGGCCGCCTTGGGTATGAATCTTGACAAGGCCGCAACCATACCATTCAGTTGTTGAATTTCTTTCTTGGTGGTGGGCGGCCTCATGTCGGCGGCCGCCCTACACTTATCAGGATTGGCTTCTATCCCTCTTTCTGTTAAGTGAAAGCCCAAAACTTGCCGGCCTCACACCAAAAATGCACTTTTTTGGATTTAACCTTAGTGAATTCTTTCTGGCTTCTTCAAAGACCTCTCTTAGGTCGCATACGTGGTCATGGTCGGTCATACTCTTTATGATCATATCATCCAAGTAAACTTCAGATATCCGACCGAGCTGCTTCCTGAAGATCTTATTCATCATACGGTGGTAGGTCGCCCTAGCGTTCTTCAGACCGAATGGCATTACCTTATACTGAAAATTGCCACGATCTGTCATGAAAGCGATCTTGTAGCGTCGAGAGGATACATCGTAATCTGATTATAGCCCGAGTAGGCATCCAGAAAAGATAGTAATTTGTAGCCCGAGGCACCATCGACCAGCTTGTCAATGTTGGGCACAGGAAAGGCATCCTTCGGGCATGCCTTGTTTAATTCAGTGTAGTCCACACACATACGCCACTTGCCATTCTTTTTCTTCACCAGCACGACATTGGATAACCAGGTCGTGTACTTAATCTCTTCGACGAAGTTAGCCTTCACTAGGTCCTCAACGGCCTTTGCTGCTGGCTTGACTTTTCTTCACTTTGTGTTCGCCTTCTGCAGGCGACCGGCTTAGCTCCTTCGCCGTCGAAAAAGGCGATGGCAAGCAATCTCTATGGGAATACTCGCATATCGATGCTCGCCATGCAAATAGGTCAGCGTAGTCCCTTAGGCATTCCATGAGGTCTTGCTTAACTTGCTCAGGTAGGTCGCTACCTAGCTTCATTGTCTTTGCTGGGTCGTCGCCCAACTGTACGTCCGTCAACTCCCCATGAGGCTCTGGCCTTTTCAATCTATTCTTTAGCTCTCGTGCTAAGTCGTCATCATTGTCCTCGGGGTCGCTATCTGGATCTTAACGAGCATCCAGATCGGCCAGATTAACTTGGTGACCTTCACTAAAACTCTGAGTGCTGGGACCAATGTCTAGTTCATCACAAATGTCTTGATATAGGTAGTGGCTTCGTTTGGCGCCTCTAAGTCGGCGCGAGTAACTACCGGTCGTCTTTGCTATAAAACTTCATCTTTAGATGCACCGTTGAAGCAACGCGACCTCCGGTTTACCTGAAGGTCGGCCTACCAATGATACACTCGGTAGCAAGATTTTATAGGAAGTACAAGGAACGCCATCCGGACCGTCCCGTACATATGGTGCTTTTACGCAGTTGTCGCCACCAAATGTGACCAAGAGTTCAATTGTCCCCGAGGATAAGTGGTCGCTCCGTTGAAGCCCGCAGCGGGGTAGGATCGGCTCGCGGGATTATTTCACTTCGATCCACCTTCAGCTTATCAATCAATTCCTCAAACATAATGTCGGCCGAGCTTCCTTGGTCGACCAAAAATTCTTCGAACCTTGTGTTGGCCATAACTGCTGATATTACCAACGGAACGTAACTGTTTGGCCTGCCATCGAGCAGGTCTTCATCCCCAAAAGAAATGGGCGGTCTATTCGAGACCGGTCGTTCAGCTGAAGTCATTCCAACCATTAGGATTTCATCCCACTTTCTCTTTGTGGCTTTGTTGGAGTCCCTGCGATCCAACGGGTTCCCACCGTGAATTACCATAGCAACATTGCGGCCTTTCGACTGCCGAGTGTCTCGATCTTCAGATCCATCTTTGTCTTGGGTGGTCGTTGTGACAATGACGCCTTTTTCCTCTGCTCGGCGGGTCCTCCGCCTTTTCTTGAGGTCGCTCGTTGTCATCAGACCTCACATACTTACCCAACTTACTTTTCTGGATAAGGTCTTCAATGTCATCCTTAAGGGCCATGCAGTCGTTGGTGTCATGCCCCTTGCTCTTATGATAGAGGCAGTATCTCTTGGTCGGCCGTGCCCCCTTTTGACTACGAGAGGGTCGGGCCGTTTCACACCCACAAATTCGTTGTTACGCACTCCATGTAAATCATGCAATAGGAGTGTTTAGACGAGTACGCTGCTCGTATTTCTTATCTCTGTAGTCCGGCCGGTTGTCTCGGCGGCCTTCATGCCCTTTGGCCGGTCAATTCTGTTCTTCTTTAGGACGCGTATGGGCGCCCTTTCTTGCAGCCAGGGTTTCTTCGTATGCCATATGATCATTGGCCCTTCTTTAGAACATGTTGAGGTCCTGATAGTGATTTAGTGTGAATTCTTCTGCGAACCTATGGTCCGGTCGAATACCACGTTTGAGGTACTTCAGCTTGTCCTTATCAGATAAGTCACGAATAGTATCGGCCTCAGTGTTGAATCGGTCGATGTACTACCTTAGAGTTTCATTATCTCCTTGAACGACCGTGTCCAAGTGCTCCACGTACCGATACTGGCAACAGTTGGCTGTGTAGTGGTCTAAGAAAATTCTGATTAGGCCCTCCCACGAGGAGATAGTGTTGGGACGAAGTGATTCCCACCACTCTAGTGCTCGGCTGTCCAACGACTGAGGGAAAAGCCGGCATTTCATTATCGACCCCAACTCCCTATAGCTGCAATAGTTATTAAAATATCGGATATGCTTATCCGGATCCCCACGGCCATCAAACTTGTTTAGATTGGGCGGCTTTCTCAAGTCTCTTGGAATTCTGTAGCGCCTGATCTCTCTGGTGAACGGTCCATGGCCATTTGGGATATCATTCGACCCAAAAAGCTGCATGGTGAGGCATGCCTCGTTGCCTGTCATACCATAGAATCCTCCAGGTTGGCCAAAAGGTGGAAGTTGAGGGTGCCTTCTGGGTCGCTCGCTGTGACCCCTTCTTGGTCGCTGCGAGACGTCTCTAATTCCTCCATCACGGTAGTCTTCAAACTCTTCGCGTGAATCCTAGGATCTACTTCTCGACCGTCGTGAACCGGATGACTCGTAGGAGGAGTATCTGGTGGGCGAGCGACCGAGTTCAGGACGGTAGCTGGAATCTTTGTATTCATCATAAAAGAGGGAACGGCGTCTGCGCACGTTCCTGCTCGGGGGCGACCTGTGTGCCCTGATTCGTCGTGCCGGGGATCAGTGGGTAGTACTTCCCCGGCGAGTGAGGCTCCTTCGAGGAGGCGATCGGTGTCTACGTGTTGGACGACCTAGAGCAGAAGGTTCTCCGTCTACCGCACGCTGGCGGACCGAAATTGACCCTCTTTCATAACGGGAGATCAGCTCGTCTCTATCTGCGATGAGCTGGTTCTTGTTTTGCAACGATTTGCGGGACGGCTTAGAGTGATGTGCTCTGGCAATGGTTCTTCAATCCCTGCCTCAATCAGCTCGGCCGGTAACTGTTGAAGAGCGGGCGGTTGCACCTGCTCTAGGATCGGTCCGCGACTGCCATGCACTGAAGGCTCTTGGCGCGGATTTCCTTGAGATTCATGAACGGTGACGGCTACGCCCTCCGGGGTCTGCTGCTGAGGATGATGCTGCCCGGAGGGGTTCAGTCGAGATGAGGCCCGCGTCTGGGGCCGGTCGCGTGGAGCCATAATCGGAGTAGGATAGCGCTCGGGCCTCCCACTGTGGTCGCCAATTGATCGTACCTTAGACCAATGAAGTGTTGAAGTTGCTTGCTGGTTTGGCCGTTCGTTGAGTGAGGGAAAGGACCGGTCTTGGCCGCACGCTGAACGCCTCGGGTGATACCTGCAAAGACACTCCGACGCTCAAGTAAGTGGTCGCTCGGGCAGGGTATCACGAGGTAAAGATAACGTACCTGATGCCATATGCGAATGGCGTATATATACTGCTGGGTGTCGACCGCTTTGCGAAAATTTCGGCCGGTTAGCGCGAAGTGCGCTCCAAGAAACCGAGCTTGGGCCGGCTAGCGCTGGAGTGGGCCGATGGCCCAATGCTAATGGAACCTCTCGGTTTTATTGATACACCTCGGAACAACTTATTTCAATGAGCGGATTCAAAACATGTGTTGGCAACGAACTAAAAGCCATAGGAAGTAAGCACTCCAACATGACAATCATGGCTCTTTATCCCATGCAACCTCCCATTATCCACATCTGCACATCTTGCTAAATTGGAAGAATAACCGTCTGGCATTTTCAACAGTTTTATCCACCGATAAACTTCTTTCGCTTGTTCGGTAGATAAAGTATAATTGGCTTTGGGTTTCAACGTCCTACTACCTTGCTCAACCAACGACAAATCCTTTCGCCTGCAGTAATGATCCACGTCCTTCCTAGCCTTCTCATTGCCTTTTGTTTTACCTTTCACATTCATAACAGTGTTAAATATGTTATCAAAGAAATTCTTTTCAATGTGCATGACATCCAGATTGTGTCTGAGTAGATTATCTTTCCAATATGGAAGTTCCCAAAAAATACTTTTTTTTGTCCAATTATGCCATACTCCATAACCATTTGGACGAGAAACAACACCTGCAACGACTTCTACTGGAGGGATATCCTTGACACTGCTCCAAACTTCTTCGGTGTCACCACGGGAGGTTCACTGTTTCAATACTTCCTTGATGAATGCATATTTTGACCTTCTAAATGGATGATCGCTAGGTAAAACCTACGGTGTGAGTCAAACCATGATGTTTTTCCTCCATATTTAAGAGTAAAAGCTCTTGTGTCAACCATGCAAATCGGACACGCCATCTTACCATGTGTCCCCCATCGTGACAACATTCCATATGCAGGGAAGTCATTGATGGCCACATCAAAGCCGCCCTCATGACAAAATTTTGTTTGCGTGCTGCATCATAAGTTAAAACACCATGCCACAACCTTTTTAGGTCATCGATCAAAGGTTGCAAATATATGTCAACACCAATTTGTTGGGTTGTGTGGTCTGGAATAATGGCATTTAAGAACATGTATGGTTTAGACATACACATTTCGGAGGAAGGTTGTGCGGGGTAACAATAATCGCCAACAAGAATACGGTGATGCCGATGCTTGAATATAGGGTGTGAAACCATCAGAGCATAAACCAAGCCGAACATTGCGTGGATCACTAGCAAAATCTGGATGAACACGATCGAAATGCTTCCAAGCTGCACCATCAGATGGGTGGCGTAATTCACCGAAATTGTTTCTATTTTGATGGTGCCATGACATTTTACCCGCGATCTCCTTTGAAGTAAACATCCTCTCGTAGCCTTGGTATAAGAGGCGGATAGAACATTGCTTTCCGTGGAACCTTTGCCTCTGCTCGTCCCTTTCCTCTTTGCACGGTAGCGTGGCTCTCCACACAACTTGCATTCCGACAACTCTCCATCATTTATCCCAAACTCATTGCTATAATATAGCATGCAACCTGCACACACAACAATCAATTCTCTTAGATTTTAAGCCAAGCTTCGACACCAATCTTTTAGCATCATAATAACTTTATGCAAAAGTCCTCTAACGGGGTTGCATCCAACATCATTTTTGTCATATATTCCATGCACAATTCAGCAACATTAAATTGAGACTTGAGACCCAACAACCGAACACACATTGATAATTTAGATTTCGTTAGATCCTTCAAATAATGGTTGATTTGTCTCACTCAAAAACATATAAAACCTCTGAGCTTCTTCATTCTGAACTTCTTCAAATCATATTGTGGTTCCTCAAAATCCAAATTTACACCGATAGCATCACGTATCATCCCCGAACAACATCAAACGATCGATTTCCCATAGTCGATGAGCCAACAAATTTCTACGATTGGACTTGAAGTGCCATCTTCTACTTCTTGGACAGGAACAATATCAACCGAAGGAACATTAATTATATTAACACGAGAAACTCCAACTGCTACCTCGCCATGACGAGTCCATATCCAATAATTTGGCTTAAATCCATTGTTGTACAAATGAAGTCGAATGTCACCTTCATTTTTTATAGCTCGAAAGATACATTTCGAACAAGGACATCTAATTCCACCTTGTTGCTCAAATTCTTTTTGACGCTTAGCTAAAAGAACAAACTCTTCAACTCCTTCAACAAAATGTCGTTTCATTTTTTGTGGATGTCCTAAATAAATTTATTACAACATATATATCTATCAGAACAGTAGACATTTTCATTTTTATATTTTAGCTACTATTATCTTTGTCGACTAACAAAAATTTAAATAAACTACCAACTATTATATTTTACTATGACCCTAATTATTTCAATTCATTAAATCAAATAACAATAATAAACAATAAATGAAACAAATATTAACAAATAACTAATCTAAATATTATACAAAATAATATTTACTATCACATATCTTCTTATTTATTTTTTTAAATAAACATAAACAGTTTTCAATAAAAATTAAAATTAAATTAATAATTTCGAAAATATCTATTTAACTAACTAATATTAACTATATTAATAATGATTTTAAATCTAATTATTTAACTAGTACTAAATCAAATAATAATTACTATTAATAAAGTAACTAATAATATTTAACTAACTAATATTAACTATATTAATAATAATAATTTCAAAAATATCTATTTAACTAACTAATAATATTTACTATTAATGCAAATTTTAAGTTTACATTTAAAACTAAAGTAACAATTTAGAAAATATCTTTTCATTACAGAATATTAATTGTAGTAATTTTTTTCGTTTAACTAATTAATTTCGAAAATATCTTTTACCTAATTAATTTCGAAAATATCATTTGAATAATTAATTTTAAATCTTTTTCCTAAACAATTTCGAAAATATCTTTTATATTTAAATAATAATAATTACAATCTTATAACATCAAATAATTTTTTTCGTATTACCAAATCAAAAAACAGTTTTTAACTAAATAATAATAATAATAATAATAATAACTACAATTTTAAATCTTTTTCCTAAACTATTTCTAAAATATCTTTAAATTTAAATATAATAATTATAATCTTATAACATCAACTAATTTTTTTTGTATTGCCAAATCAAAAAACACTTTTAACCAAATAATAATAATAACTATAAGTTCATTACTAACCGGTATGCCGAGAAGTCTCTGACTTGATGTTAGTATCTTCGAACAAACTCAACCAAATTGCAGAGAACTCTCCAACTTTCCCCCAAATTCAAGCCATGCCTAAACAAATAATATCAAAATTAGTAATTAA
The DNA here is from genome assembly GCA_020916435.1 of Oxytropis ochrocephala. Classification (NCBI taxonomy): domain Eukaryota; kingdom Viridiplantae; phylum Streptophyta; class Magnoliopsida; order Fabales; family Fabaceae; genus Oxytropis; species Oxytropis ochrocephala. The sequence goes on along the minus strand of CM037092.1, from coordinate 47,970,589 downwards.
TAACTCATATTAAAAAACACTGTCACATATAAATTACATTACATATATAAACCACAACATACCTTCAGTAAAAATCTGAAAAAATTTGACAAGAATATTGCTAAGTATGAAAGAAGAGAGAATTAGAGAAGAAGAGAGAATTAGAGAAGAAGAGAGAAATGAGAGAAGAATAGAAGAAGAGTGAGAGATTTTCTGATGGGAGAATGAGAGAAGAAGAGAGAAATGAGAGAAGAATAGAAGAAGAGTGAGAGATTTTCTGATGGGAGAATGAGAGAAAAAGAAACGGTTGAAAGCCATAAATAAGTATTTGTTGCACCCCGAAAAATCCGGTTTGGATTTCTCGATGTACAACGTGGGAAAATTTGAAGCCGCCACCAATATTTTAGTTTTGAGACGAAAACATTGAAAAAAACGTCTTTTTATACAAGGCGGGTGGTCTTTTTGAGAACAAGAGATGTAGGTTCGGGGGTCGGTTAGGTACGGGGAAGGTATAAGCACCCCGTACCTCCTTTCTACCGAAAGGGAACCTTTAATTTGATGTGTGGTTTTTGAAATGTTTGATTTGAAACGATCGTTCTACTTCTTTTCTTTCTTTTCTTTTGATTGAGAAAATATTTTATTCGAAACGGGAAAAAGAATATTTTTGGCATCTTTGAAAAGCGGAACAAAACAAAGATTTTTTAAAAAGGTGCTTGACGGGGCAGGAACCCGCTCCTACGTACCCTCACTGAGATGAGGGATCAAAGCTACGTAGTTCTTGTTTCTTTTGCGTCTGAAGACGGCTTTGTGATCTTTTTTTGAAAAGTATGCGTTTTGCGTCCGAAGACGGCTTTTGAGGTTTTTTGAAAAAGTATGCCTTTTTTGCGTCCGAAGACGGCTTTTGTGCTTTTTTAGGGAAGAAGTGTGTTGGTGTTTTTTATTGTAGGGGTTCTCGGTCCTAGACTGTACAGTCCAATAGACCTAGAACAAAGACAGCCCTCCCTGTACAGACGACGTGCCCCACTACTTTTTGAAAAAAATGATCCTCCTTGATTTTCTTAGGAAAAAGGTTTGTTGCGAGGTTGGTTGCTTTTATTGAGCAAGTATCTTAGGCTCGCACGAACTGTACAGCTCGCTAACCCTAAGACGCTAATCAATATCGGAATTACATCCGAATCGATACTTTACCCATTTTGGAAAAGGGGTTTGAAGTTACTAATTATTTGCTTTATTTCTCATAAGTATCCCAAGACGTTTGAGCTGTACAGCTCCGGTCTTAGGACGTTAGACAACACCGGCCGTACGTCCGACTTGCCTCCTTATGAGTTTTGAAAAAGGTTATTTATTGATCTCAAAAGGATTGATTAATTTACGAAAGTGATTTGAAGAGTATTGACTCTTGGAAAAAGCCTTTGAAAAAGATTGATTAGAAAGGATAAGAAGAGAATTTGAGGGTGGCATTGGCCACAAAAGAAAGAAAGTAGAACATTCAATCAATTTTCAACTCAAAACCAAGACACAATACTTACCAATTTGCAAGCAAAGTAATCAACAATTGGGACACAATAGCACCATGAGGCATAAATCTAAGCTAACATGTGAAATTGCAAGATAAGTATCAAGCAAGGCATGTATTTATTCAACCTAAAAGTTCAAAAAAAAAAAAAAACAAACTAGCAACCTAAACCTCAAAACCTAAGCCCTAACCCAAGAACACACATGATGGAACCAAACCCCAAAATCAACCTCCAAATTATGGAACAAGCAATAGAAGATATTATTCAATGGAATAGGCCCACGGCCAAAACTAAGCATGCAAGGAAAACTTTGAACATTAAGCAAGAATCTATGATCACCTTACAAGAACTATTAAGAGATAAAGTGAAGAATGAAAGGACAATTTGTACAAGGTTGAATCAATTGAGTCCTTTCTAGCCATCCTCACCACTTGGATCAAATGCACTAGGCATTTTGTGGGAGTCATTTAGCAAGATCATCAACAAATAACAACAATATAATTAAATCACAAGAACACCTAAACATAAAAACTATAAAATGGATTTGAATCCTTTCTTGCAATCTTCAACACTTAAATCAAAAGCACTAGGCACTTAGTGGGAATCATCTTGCAAGATCATCAATAACTAAACAATAGTATAACTAAATCACAAGAACTAATGAATGCATAAACCAATATACTAAATAGAGTCATTTCTAGCCCTCTTCACTACTAAGATCAAAGTGCATTTTGCACTAGTAGGAATCATGGAGCTAAATCCTCAACAATTTACAATAAGCATAACATCTAATACTAAATAAAATATTAACAACTAAACAATAGGTAAATTAAAACACAAGAACTAATGAATGCATAAACCAATATACCAAATAGAGTCATTTCTAGCCCTCTTCACTACTAAGATCAAAGTGCATTTTGCACTAGTAGGAATCATGGAGCTAAATCCTCAACAATTTACAATAAGCATAACATCTAATACTAAATAAAATATTAACAACAAAATTAAACAAAGAAGCAACAAGATCAATTTGAAGATATTTCTAACCATATATATGCGAAACCTAACTCACATTTTATTTAACAAGAGAATACAAAACTAACATAAAAACAACATGAATCCAATTATTTTAGGGTGAGATAACAAACCTCACCCCTCAACCACAATAAACTACATTATATATATAAAAAAAAGAATGATGATATGAAAAGGGGATGAGGGAAAGAAAATGAGTTTCAATGCAAAATATTTGGAGATAATGCAAAGGGCTATAGATTTTACCTTCTCTCTAAGATGGAAAAGAAAGTTGAAGAAATAGAGGAGAGAAAAACAAGAGGGAACTTCGGCCTTGCAAGGGGAGGAAGGAGGTGAAAATGGTGTGATGGATTCCTTGAGTGTGAGGGGTAGATTGAAGGTGTTTTGGTGAATGAAGATGAAGTAATGGAGGAGAGGAAAAAGAAAAGGGGTTTCGGCTAGAGGGTGGAGAGGAGGGGAGGTATTGTGCTTGTTTTTTCTTGAATGTGAGAGTAATAGCCAAAGATTGGGGAAGAGTGAATATGTGAGGTATTTATAGGAGTTTTTGAGGTTTTAGGGTATTTTGGTCCTTTTATTTTGATTGGGCTCTAGGATTAGATTTTAATTTTGAATGGATGGCTAGGATTATTAGTCACATGGATTAGGGGTATTTAGAAAACACAAGTGTGTGAGAGGGGGAAGTGAAGGTGGCGCATGAAGGAAGAAAAAAGAAGGGGAAATTTGTGAACAAAAATCTAATTTTGGAATGGTGACTCTTGTAAGATAGGGTTAAGGGTATTTTGGTGAGGGAATATTATCAAAAAGGAAAGATGGTATTTTTTGGTGGAGGAGTTGTATAAGTGTGTGGAATAATTTACCAAAAATGGCAAATTTGAGGATAAGATCAAATCAAATATTGGTGAATAAGAAAAGAAGTGTGTAGAAGAATCTTGAGAGAGAGAGAGAGAGAGAGAGTCGCGCATGATCACCGATCATGGAGGAGGGAAAAAAAAAAAAAACTTGTTTTTGTTATTTTGTCTTATTGAGGACACTTCCTCCTTTTGATTTTTGCATTTTTGAAATTTTGGGCATGCAATTGAGAGTGCACCTATTGAAAATGTGCTACATGTTTTGGGCACCACAAAATAGCCTCCCCAATTATTCTAGGCAACCAAAAATTGTCACTTAATAATTGGGGAAATTTTAATGGTCTTTTAGCATTTTTTATGCAATAAAAAAATAGGGAAAATGCATTTTAATTATTTTGGATAGAAGAAAAATGTACTTTTTGTGTGTGCATACTTTTGACGAGAAAATCATCCTGCTGCGAAAAATGACCAAAATGCCCCTTACCCTAAAAAATCCTAATTTGTCCAAAAAGTGCATTCCAACTCCAAAAATGATTTTAGAAACATTGAAATGACTTTTAGAAACCTAAATGCAATGCATCATGTTTTTTTACTCCTTAATCTATTTATTTTTGTGGAAAATTAGGGTTTCGACCTAAGCCGGACAAAATTGGGGTATGACAGTTGCCCCTCTTTATCTTGATCTTAACAAGGAATATGAATTGGCCGAGACATATTCCGAGGCAAAATAGAGATAAAGAATTCAGAAATTATACCAATTTTGTCTACTTAGCAAAAAAAAACCCGAATTTTCCTCTTTTATCTTCTGTTTTTTTTTTTTTTTTTTGGGGTGAATGGATGCCAGCCAGAAATGACTGTAATGAATGAAGTGTCAGCCCTCAGTAAGCCAACAAAAGGAGGAACTGGATTGGTGCCAACCTCGGCGGCAAAGCGCGGAAAGTAAATTGGTGCCAACCTCGGGTGGCATAAACAAAGAAGAAATAAAGCGAGAAAGATGGTATCGACCTCTGGTAGGCCGACAACTCGGGCGGAAATAAAGAAAGTGATAAAGAATGCGATAAAGAAGGAGCGCTTGTGGCTCGAAGGAACACTTGGTTACGAAGGAGCACTTGGGCTCGGAAGGTGGCTGCTCGAGCGGCACGAGGTTCAATATCAAGTTGGGGACCGATACATTTTACCTTGATGGACTTACGCTATGCTTTATACGACACGGCTAGTCTGAAGGACACGAAGTGCGGGGGCGATCCGTCATGCTCGGTGATGACTTGGCGAAATGAAGGACACGAGTCCGAGGGGCCGATCCGTCATGCTCGATGATGACTTGGCGAAATGAAGGTCGAGTTCAAAGTCGCTTGTTTGGGTGCTGATTTGAACTAAAATGAAGGACCACTGGGTCCGATGATTCGTCGGTGCTCGATAACGACGGGATCTGAAGGGGCGCATTGGTCCCGAAGGGACACGTGGAGTCTGAAGGATTCGCAAATCTGTTGATTGGTGATTGAGATGGCCAATCTTTGGTGTATTGAGTTGAGGTACCGCATACGTCAGTTGATGCAGGGATGGTGCATGATGCATGGGTGCATGTTATGCAAAGGCATGTTATGCAGGAACATGTTATGCGAGTGCATGCAATGCTATGATTTTGGGGTGATGATGCATGTGGCGGAACACTCTTGAGGTTTTCTTTTTGATTTAATTTTTTTCTTGATCAACTTTCTTTTTTCTGATCATCTGTTTTTTTATTTGCTCTTTTGCTCTTTTGGCTTTTTCTTTTGCTGGTTCGACCAACCCGTGACACGACTGCGGAACTGATTAGGATTGTGGTGGCGTATGAGCCAAGTGCAGATTTGCTTTATAATTTTACCATTTGAGGATGATTACGAGCATAATTGTTTATTTGCGAACTTAATTTGCTTTGAAAAGTTGTTTCCTTTCCATGACTTTTAGAAATTCCGCAATGATTGTGCTGCTTTATGATTTATGCACATGTTTTACAGATCAATGTCACCATCATCATAAAACGCTTATTTTGAGCAGAAAAAACAGAAAATAGCAAACAAATATGAGAAAGATTGAACTTTATTGATGTTGAAGCCGGTCGTACAGAAAGTTACGCCGACTGTTCAATATATTTGAAAGTTTAAACTACAAAAAGACACGAAAAAAAGAGAGAAGCTAATTTTTGACTGTCCATCTCTGTGGGACAGTGCCAACCATTTGCTTCCATGACTTTGACCATCCTTTTAATCAGACCTTCGGGGTGTTGTATGCCTTTGTCTACTTTTCATGCCCAAGCTTTCTGACCATAATTTTTGCCTGGATCGCCCTTTGCGGGTTTCAATCCACCGGGTCGCTCTGATTTTGCCTAGGCCGCCCTTTCGGGTTTTCAACCTAGCGAGCTATTTTTACTTGGCTTATCTTTCTCTTTTTTCACTTATTTCTTTCAGGCATAATACTTCTTCACTTGATCAGAATTGACTGGGTTCCTCAGATCCTCGCCATCCATATTTGTGAGTATCAGCGCTCCTCCAGAAAAGGCTTTCTTGACCACGTACGGTCCGTCATAGGTGGGCGTCCACTTCCCACGGGGAACACTCTGAATAGGAAGAATCTTCTTGAGTACCAGATCGCCCTCATTGAATTCTCGGGGACGAACCTTCTTGTAGAAGGCAGTTTTCATCCTTTGCTGATACAGTTGCCCATGACACAAGGCTGCAATTCTTTTCTCCTCAATGAGATTTAGCTGATCCAGACGGGCCTGTACCCACTCTGCTTCTTCCAACTTGGTTTCCATTAGTACTCGCAGGGAAGTTATTTCAACCTGTTGCACCCCGAAAAATCCTTGGAGGGACTTTTCTTCGCACAACGTGATTTTAGAGTCGCCACCAATATTTTTTAAAGGTAAAACATTGAAAAAAACTTTTTTCGGAAAGCAATGGTCTCGGAACCATTAGATTTGGGTTCGGGGGTCTAGTTACGTATGGGGAAGGTATTAGCACCCCACAACGTCCCTTCGAAGAAGGGTTACCTTAATTAAATATGTGATTTGCGGAGTTGATTTGGAAAAATGCTTTGTTTTTACCTCTTTTGTTTATGAGAGACTTAATGAAAAATCTTTAATTTTTGCGCTTGATGGAGGGGATCCACTCCTACGTATCTCCAGGTGCGATGGAGAATTCAAAGCTACGTAGTTCTTGCTTTGAGAAAGGTTTTTGTTTTTTTATCTTGTTTAATTGTAAAATCGAGCTTTCATGATGATCAATTGAGCAAAGACTCCAAGTGACCAACATTAGCACTCCATTGTTAATAATCATGCAAGCAAAGGCTTCGCAAGACTACTAACAAAGTTTTTAATTTTAGTGAAAATCTTTAGGAAAATTTAGGCATTCACAACGATCAATTGAGCAAAGGCTCCAAGTGATCACCACTAGTACCTCATTGTTAATAATCATGCAAGCAAAGGCTTCGCAAGACTACTAATCAAAGTTTTTGATTTAGTGAAAAAATCTTTAGGAAAATTAGGCATTCACGGTGATCAATTGAGCAAAGGCTCCAAGTGACCACCATTAGTACCTCATTGTTAATAATCGCGCAAGCAAAGGCTTCACGAGACTACTAACAAAGTTTGATTTTGAAGAATATAGGTTGGCAAGCATCCATATTATGATAACTAAATACAAAAATGCATCTTTAAGGAGAGGGATGAGATAGCGAAATTTGGGAGTGCTAACAATAAAATTTTTTACATAAAAACAAACTGGGGGGTGCAGCCAAAAACGTGGGGGTGTTATCAGCAATCAGTTGTTAAAAAAAAAACTGAAAACAAAAAAAGACAGAAAAGGCCCATTAACACAGCCCACAACCCATTTAACCCAATTACCAAAATCAGAAAAAAAAACCTAAGTCCTTTTATCATCCACTGCGCCGTTTACTCATTTGAGAGAGAGCGACGGTGAGAGAAGGAGGGAGCGACGGAGGAGTAGATCGAGAGAGCGAGAGAGGAAGAGAGGGAGAGTGTACCGCGAAGGTGAGAGGAGCGTTTGGTGGTTCCGGCGACGGTGGTGGCGGTGACGCGAAACAACGGCGTGTCGTCGGAGAGAGAGAAGCTGAGCGCGAGACAGAGAAAAGGAACGAGGGCGCGTCGTCGGAGAGGTGGAGCTGACGGTGGCGTGGTGATGCTTTCGTTGGAGAAGATGACCGGAGGTTCTCCGGCGAGCGTCTCACGGCGGCGTGGTGGTTCGGTTCTGTGGATTTCAGGTTCGTTCTTTTGGTTTTCTTCTTCTCTGCTGTATGTGTACACGTTTTTGCTGTGTTGGTTGTTTGTTTCTGGGTATTTGGCTGCTGTTCTTCTCCTCCTTCACATTCTAAGAACCATTTTTTGTTCTGTTTTACTCCTGTTGTGCGTGTTGCTGTTTCTGTGTGTCAATGTGTGTTTTGTGTTTCAAGGTTTCAGTGTGATTATTCTCTCTGTTTGTGCTTGTTCTGTGTTTTTTCTTTTGCTTCTCTGTGTAGTGTTTTGTTGCTGTGTATTGTGTTAGTGTGAGTTGATTTTTCCTTCAATATGCTTCACCTTCAGATTTCGTCTTTTCTTCCTCTCTTCAGTTTGGTTTTTTCGTTTTCCTCTTTGTGGTTGCTGTGTTTTTGTTTCTCAGTTTGTGTTTTTTGTGTCCTCCCTTCTGTTTGTGTTGAAAGCTTAATTTATAGAGGGATTTACCTTGAATGTTGTTGTGTGTTGTCCATTTTGATTCAGCTTCTCTGTTATGCATTGTTTAAGGTGTTTCACGTTTTGGTGTATAAAGCATTCTGATCCCAATTTCCTTTCTCCCAAGTCCCTGCCTCATTCACCATTTTGTTGTGTTGACTGAGGATCAAATTTGTTTCAGGCTGTATATGTTGGCATGTGCAGTGAAGTGGAGAGCTCAAAATGGGATAGGTGAAAGAAACAAGAAGAAAGAAGCTTAAGCTTGGTTCTCAAAATGGAAAAATGAAACAGCTGCTGTGGGAATGAGGGCGCATGCAACCTTCTTTTTTTGTTTTACTTTTTTTGAAAATTTTGTCTTGTTTGTAACAAAAAAACATGTAAACTTATATGTACAATTATTATAATGAAGTTGGATAAACTGGTAACAAACCATTGGACTACCTTTTGTCTATTTTTTGTGTTGATAAAACTAAATTAAGTAAATACAGCTAATAATGATGATAACAAAACAAATAATAACAATGAGTCACTAAAGATTATCCAACGATACATGCAATCAACTAGACTCTCGTATGACAAATAAATTTTTAAACAAGAGGATATCATTTAGAATCGAGTATTCACATAACAATAAGAAACACGCACTTGATTAGCGAAATAACGCGCACCATGAGAATAAAATGCGTACACGATTAGGCTCAAATGACAATAAGCCTTTTTTTGAAAAATGAGAAAGTACCGATTAGAATCAGACATTCACAAAAATATATTTTTTATTTGATTTTCGAAAAGCCGGACAAAATTGGGGTATGACACAACCTCAATGGGAAGCACTGCTTCTGATCCATATACCAGGGAGAAAGGGGTTGCCCCAGTCGATGTACGCACCGAGGTACGATAGCCATGCAAAGCGAAAGGGAGCATTTTGTGCCAGTCTTTGTAGGTTACCACCATTTTCTGCACTATTTTCTTGATATTCTTGTTGGCCGCTTCAACTGCCCCATTCATTTTGGGACGGTACGGGGATGAATTGTGATGCTGAATCTTGAACTCAGCGCATAGATCCTTCATCATTCTGCTGTTCAAGTTGCTGCCATTATCAGTGTTGATCTTGTTGGGAAGACCGTATCGGCAGATCAGATCTTTCTTGACAAACTTTGCAACCACTGAACTGGTTATACTTGAATATGAGGCAGCTTCAACCCACTTTGTGAAATAGTCAATGGCGACCAGGATGAAACGATGCCCATTTGATGCTTTGGGTTCGATTGGACCTATGACGTCCATGCCCCACATTGAGAACGGCCAAGACGCGGTCAAGACATTCAATTTAGCAGGCGGTACATGAATGTGATCAGCATAAATCTGGCACTTGTGGCACTTCCTCACAAAACTGTAGCAATCAGACTCCATTTGCAACCGATGTGAATAGCCGCTCTCAAAATCTTTCTAGCCATAGTGTGTCCACTGGAGTGGGTTCCAAACGAACCTTCGTGCACATCTTTCATGATTCTTTCAGCTTCTTCTTTGGCAACACACCTCGGAGAACCATATCATAGTTTCTTTTGTAGAAAATTCACCACTCAAGAAGAAATTCTTCGACAATCTTACGAGAGTTCTCTTGTCATTCTCTCGATGCCCTGTGGGTATTCTGATTAGTGATGTATTGCTTGATGTCATGATACCAAGGCTTCTCGTCGGGCTCCTCATCGATTGTTGTGCGAGAGTGATCTGCGCAGCAAGCTCCTGTCTTTGAATTTCGATATTAGCCAAACTCTTGTCACAGTAACATTGAACATAGAAGACAGTGTTGCCAATGCGTCAGCCAACTGGTTTTCACCTCGAGGGATATGGTTGAAGGTGATCTCGTCAAAAGACTTCACCAACTCTTGCATATAATCACAATAAGGAATCAGTTTGGGGTCTCTGGTCTCCCAATCGCCTCTTACTTGATGAATAACTAGGGCTGAATCCCCATACACGTCTAGCCTTTTAACTTTCCATTTGAGGGTCAGTCTCAATGCCTAGGATGCATGCCTCATATTCAACAATGTTATTGGTGACATAAAAGCTTAATCTGGCAGTGACCGGAACAAAGCGATTATCAGGGGAAATTAACACTGCCCCAGCTCCGTGTCCCCATACATTGGATGCACCGTCAAATATCATCCTCCACCTCTCATCTCCTTGGGATTTCCCTTCATCAAACAGTGCCATGATGTCTTCATCGGGAAAATCATCTTTGCATTGATCGTAATCTTGAATTGGTGACATGCTAAATACTCGACAAGTGTCGCGCCTCGATCGCTTTCGTGTGACATACAGAATATCATACTCTGATAATAACATCTGCCACCGAGCGATACGTCCTGTGAGGGCTGGCTTTTCAAAAATGTATTTGATTGGATCCATTTTAGATACCAACCAGGTTGTGTGACTCAACATATACTGTCTTAATCGATGAGCAGCCCAGGCTAAGGCACAACAAGTCTTTTCAAGCATCGAGTATCTCGTCTCGCAGTCAGTGAATTTTTTAGTCAGATAGTAGATGGCATGCTCTTTCTTTCCCGATTCATCATGTTGTCCCAGTACACAACCCATTGAACTGTCCAGTACAGTTAGATACAAGATAAGCGGTCTACCAGACACCGGCGGCATCAGAATTGGCGGATTCTGTAGATAATCTTTAATTCTTTCAAAGGCCTTTTGGCAGTCATCATTCCATTATGCTTTCTGATTCTTGCACAACAGTTTAAAGAGAGGTTCACAAGTGGCGGTCAATTGGGATATGAACCTCGAGATGTAGTTCAATCTCCCCAAGAAACCACGAACCTCTTTTTCAGTTTTTGGCACTGGCATTTCAAGGATTGCTTTAACTTTATCTGGATCAACCTTTATCCCTCTTTGACTGACGATGAATCCCAATAGCTTTCCGGATCTTACACCAAAGGTGCATTTTGCTGGGTTTAATCTGAGCTTGAACTTCCGTAGATGCTCGAAGAGTTTTCGTAGATTAACAATGTGCCCCTCATCAGTCTTGGACTTAGCAATCATATCATCCACATACACCTCAATTTCCTTGTGCATCATGTCATGAAATAGCGTCACCATTGCCCTTTGATAAGTCGCTCCGGCATTCTTGAGTCCAAAAGGCATCACTTTGTAGCAGAATGTGCCCCAAAGAGTGATGAAGGTGGTTTTCTCCATATCTTCCGGAGCCATTTTTATCTGATTGTATCCTGAATACCCATCCATGAAGGAGAACAATGAGTGTTGGTCTGTACTGTCTACCAGAATGTCGATGTGAGGTAGGGGGAAGTCATCTTTGGGACTAGCACGATTCAGATCTCTGTAGTCGACACACATTCTGACTTTGCCATCTTTCTTCGGGACAGGGACGACGTTGGCTACCCACTGTGGATACTTTGCAACTGCTAGAAACCCGGCATCAAACTGCTTCTTTACCTCATCCCGGATTTTCAGTGACATTTCTGGCTTCATTCTTCTTAATTTCTGCTTGACTGGTAGGCATTCTGGCTTGACCGGCAACTTGTGTTCAACAATGTCGGTATCTAACCCTGGCATATCCTTGTACGACCAAGCAAAGACGTCAACATAATCATGCAGGAGCTGGATTAACTTTTTGCGTTCACCATCTTCCATGGCGGTACCGACCTTAACTTCTCTTTTATCTTCTTCTGTACCCAGGTTTACGATCTCAATCGACTCCCCATGAGGTTGGATGATCTTTTCTTCTTGCTCTATTAATCTCATTAATTCCGGAGGAGTTTCCCAGTTTTCATCAACATCCCTTTCAGTTTGGTTAATTGGATGATCAAAGTCGTAATAGGGATTGTTGGCACTGTTATTTTCAGAGATAATTACTTTTGATCTGCATTCGGGGAAGCAGACACTAGAATGAAAAGCAAAACAGACACAATAAAGCGAAAAGAAAACAAAGAGATAAATGAAAGAAGAAAAAGGAATTTTATTGATGAAATTCAAAACAAGCGTTTTTATTGATGATAGCGTCATTAGAAATAAAAACATGCATGCCCTAACAAACTACCCTAAGGCCTTGGGCAGAGCCAAAGGTGTGCATTACAATCATTACTTTGAACTAAAGGTAATGGGCAAGTCCACAGCCTCCCAGTTCTTGAGCTCCTCTGCGAAGTCTTTGCGACGGACTAAAGCGCTCCGCCTTCTTCATTCTCTGAATCATCCTCAATAGCAGTGATCTGATCCGGGTTCAGCATACCGGCACTCTTGAAACTCTGGTAGAGATCACAAATTGGAATTTTCTTCGACCAGGGGCCCTGACCTCTCAGTTTGGCCAACCATCTGTGCCTCCGTTCGTCTGCCATCTTTCCTCTTTCTTCAGACAACTTCCTTTTCTCATCTTCACTAGGGCAGTATCCCAAACCATAACGACCCTTTTTCTCTTTCAGCTGCACTGGGGCAAGAATTCCTTGTCCTACCTTTCCCAGACCACGTCCTAGCTGGTAACCTTGGTCCATCATGATTCTCGCAACAATTTCTCCATCCTTTGACAGCTTTATCACGGGCGGTGACAATCCGCATCCACCAAACACAGCGTTGGCTATTTCAAGAGATTGGAAAGAAGTTTCCAGAGACTCCTCGGCTGCCTCTACATAACGAAAGGGGGAAGGCTTGTTAACCAGCATCTCTTCTTCTCCGTACACCACCACGATCTTGTCATTAACTAAAAACTTAACCCTCTGATGCAGAGAGGAAGGAATAGCCCCAGCCATATGGATCCATGGCCTCCCGAGTAAGCAGCTGTATGAAGAAGAAATATCCATGACTTGAAAATTAACATAGAATGTTTCTGGACCTATTTGAATGGGGAACTCCATCTCCCCTATCACCTCCTTCTTTGACCCATCGAATGCCCTCACCAAAGTTGAGCTTGGCTTCATAAAGGAACAATCAACATCCAGCTTGTTTACGGTTGACTTGGGCATCACATTCAAAGATGAACCGTTGTCGATCAAGACCCGAGCCAACACAAAGTCCCCACATTTAACAGAGATATGCAAAGCTTGATTGTGCTTCCTTCCCTCTGGGGGAAGCTCCTCATCAGTGAAGGTCAGGTGGTTGGCAGTTACAATATTCCCAACTACTTCATCAAACTGGCCAACAGTAATATTCTGAGCAACATGGGCTTCATTCAACTCCTTCATGAGAGCAGTTCTATGCGCTTCTGAACTCATCAACAAAGACAGCATCAAGATCTTTGCAGGAGTTTGGTTCATCTGATCGACTACTTTATAATCACTTTGTCTCACTATCTTGAGAAATTCATCATTTTCTGGCTCTGTCCTTTTCCACTTCTGAATATCCTCTGCATCTTTTTCCTCACCCTTACGGGCTCTATCTTCGGCTTCCTTGGAGGATTCACCTCGAACAGACTCAGGAGCATACATCCGACCACTCCTTGTCATGCCACTTGTCCCAGTTATATTTGTAACAGAAGTGCTTGGAGAAATTTCCACCGGAGGCGGTCTTTGTAGATCCACGGCCGACGACGCCAGTCTTTTCATAAGGGGAATGGACTCGGATTTCAATAACCACCTACCGTGGTTTGACTTGAGTAACCTTCGATTGTATAGTATCTCAAGGGGTTTTCTGGCCTCTTTGCCATCATTGAACTGTAACATGAGCACACCTTCTTCTTTCTCAACTACCTCCAACCGAACTACATAACGGTCCATCAGATCTTGTAAAACAGACTTAAAAACCTCACAAGCACCTGCACACACAGGGTCAGCACACACACAGCCTTTCTGAATTATTCCCCATCTGCATAGCTCAGCATATATGTCTTCCAGAGGAGTCTTGATACTCTCAACATTTCTTATCATGATCTGGCTCCCAGAATCCTCTATGGCATTGGCAGATGGTGCCCCATGACCTGGCAAGGGATTAATTGTCGTGCTCGGATTGTTCTGCTTAAAAGATAGCCAATTGGCATCAATTAGGTCCTGGACTACATACTTGAATGCCTTGCAATCTTCAACTGTATGACCAACCCCTCCACTGTGGAAACTACATGTTGCATCAGCATTATATCCCCTGGGGAAGGGGGGTTGAGCCGGCTTCATAGGGCGAGTGTTGATTAGATTCTTGGCAATGAGGTGATTAAACAGCTCAGTATAAGTGATGGGAATCGGATCAAAACTGGTACGTCTCATTTCTTGGTAATTCTGAGTCCTGTGACCTGAATTATCTTGTTGCGGCTGAGCAGAAACAGAGAACGGAACTTTTTGTGGTGGAGAATTGAAGGGGATCGACCTCCCCGCAAAGAATGACATTCGTTTCCTCTTCCTTTTTCTTAGGGAAATTAGAAAAAGGTTTCTTCTGCCCACTGGGATTGCCAAAACCTCCGGCAATCTTTCCACTACGCAATCCATGTTCCAAATGCTCCCCAATGACCACCATATCAGAGAAACTAGAGGAGACACTACCCACCAACCGATCATAGTATATCCCTAGGAGAGTTTCCATGAACATATATACCATTTCCTTTTACATCACAATCTGGTGGCTTTACAGGCCGCTACACTTCTCCACTTCTGAGCATATTCTTTAAATGATTCTCTGTCACCTTTGCTCATGTGTTGTAGTTGAGATCTGTCAGGAGCAAGATCCATATTGTACTGATACTGTTTAAGAAATGCTTCAGAGAGATCCTTCCAACTATGGATGTCGGAGGATTGCAGCTGCATATACCAGTCTAGAGACGCTCCGGTCAGACTGTTTTGAAAGAAATGGATCAACACCTTATCATCATGGGCATAAGCTGCCATCTTCCTAACATACGTCGTTAGATGGCTGGAGGGACACCCAGTGCCACGGTACTTATCAAAATCTGGCGCTTTGAATTTGGGAGGTATAACAACACTGAACAACCACACAGTCCGCGCATCCTTAGCCCTTGTACACGACCCTTCCATTGCCCTCAATCGTTCTTCTAGCAAATGATATCTATCTATTGGCTGTGAACTTTCGACCATCTGGCCCTGAGGATAGCTCCCTGGACTGAAGTAGTAACCCCCATATTGAGCGGGGTTTCCCATTTGATAAGCAGCATTTGGAGGATTCACAGTAATCTCCTAACAGAGCAGGAGAAACTTCTTGGAGGTATAATATTGGGACTAGGGATCTGAATGTGTGGCACACCCACAGCTCCACTAGAAGCAACCACAGCAGGCTGACTTGTCACCACAGGAATGGCTTCAGCGGTGGATGGTGTATAATTCATGGGCATCCCCCAAGGATACCTTTGTGTATTTGACTGTGTCTGACCATTTGCCCCCGAAGAATGACTAACTTCTGGCCCGGGAGAGGATGAGCGATTCGACTTCACCGATCACAGAGAGGAGAAACAAAGGTAACGGCCCTTCGATTCACGATGCGCGGCCCGGCAGCGCCCCACTTCTCTCGAGATTTTGCAGCATTTTCATTACCTCGGCCATCTGAGTTTCCATGGCCTCCATCTTAGTTTTCAGAGCTTGGTTCTCCTGAGCCAGCTGCTCAGGATTAAGGATCTCTACCATTGTTTCCTCTGGTCCCAGACTGTCTTCGTTGGACGCCATCAGCTTCGCTTGCAAACGGGTGAAGTAGCGATGTGGACGAACCAGCTTGCCTTTTTCTCTGAACTTAGAAAGAAATGTTTTTATGAGTGCCATAATGCATGAAATGAATGGATGCATAAATATATACATATGCGCATGAAATGTGGATGCGTTTCTCTCACGTGGTGCCAGGGAAATTGCGCGTTTTATTTTGACAAGCAACGAGGATCGAGAATATGAAATGAACCATACATTTATATTTAGACTGAAACATACAATTCTTTTATTCATTCATAATGAAAAGACAAGAGTACATCATAAAGAGTTCTTAAAGCATTAAAAGAAAATTACAACAACTGGGATTTCAAACAACAGCTAAGTCCATGCACTGGTTCCTCTTTCTCTTTCTTGAAGTGGAAGGACGATCTGCCCGACTTTCTCATCTCCCGAATCGGACCTCGACATATCCGGTGAAGCTTCGAACCTCCGCCGGAGTGGTGAATACATCTATGGCACGCTCAGCATCCCTCAAGCGCCTAGGAACGCCCATAACAGTATCATAACATAACTTGGATAAGTAGGCATACTTTTCTTGCAAGCATCTGCAGTGATCATCCAGCCTTTGGCGTTCTTCCATCAGATAAGTCATCTCAGCCTTGAACCTCTCTAGTAAGCCATTCTGGTGCCTTACATGGTCCTCCAAGGTCGTGGATCTCACAAGCTCTTCTTGGAACATGGCTTTACAATCCTCAAGCCTCTCTTGCATCAATTCCCTTGCTCGCCTCTCATCCTGGAGTCTTTTCTCATAATCAGCAACGAGGGTCTTTAGCTGTGCGTTTGGTTCCCTCAATTGACTTCTCAAGCTCCTTTCTAGATCTTTAGACGCACTCAACTGAGCCTTCCATGCCCGGGCATCACCTAGCGCTCTATCTCTTTCTAGGTTTCGGGCTTTGATCTCACTTGTAGCACTCTTGAGACCACCCTGCATGTCCAGGAACTTCTGATTGCCAGTAGCAATTTTCTCTTTAGCATCGGCAAGGCATTTTTCCTTGCGCTCATTTTCTCGTTCTAAACTCTTTTTCTCCTGGAGCAACTTTTCTATCTGGGCTTGCAGCTCTAGCTTCTCCTGCTGAGACCGGGATAAGGCAGCCTTGAGTCCCTCAACCTCCTCATCAAGGATGGGAGTAGGTGGAGGGATCTCGATCTCGATCTGAGGAACAACTCTGAAGGGGAGTTTAACTGTCTGAACCCGGAGCCGGACCCACTGTAAATAGTCTCCACCCACACTTGTGTCTCTGCGACCTAATTCAGCATGCCCTTTCCTTACTGGTCTATCCCATGCCCGGACAATCCTTCTCAGCAAACTCAAGTTCTCAGAACCTCTATCGTGCGGACAAAACCTAAGTTAAAGACTCCTCCAAAGGTGGACTTGGCATAGAATATCCCAATTGCCTCAAGGCGAGAGCTGGGTTGTAAGTGACACATCCCCTGGTACCGACAAGAGGAACATTTGGAAAACCATTGAGCTGAAAAACAAATTCTGACACATCGCGGGCCAGAGTGCACCATTGAATATCACATCCCCTGAGGCTGGCAATGATCTGCTTCCACTCATCCTTCCCCTTTTCTTCGACATGTCCTCTAAACACATGTGAGACAAACCACCGGTACAGCACTGGCAAACAACACATAACCATCCCTCCTCCTTTAGCATGACGATCAACAAGGGAGTAGTACAGGTCGGCTAAAATGACAGAGGTAGGGTTTTGTTCCCGCTTTTTGAATGCAAGGAACACATCGATAGCTGCTGCATCAACAAAGTTATCCACACTAGGAAACAGGACAACCCCATAAATAAGGAGGGCGAGCACATCAGAGAGGGTTTTCCATTCTTTCTTGGCGAATAGGACCTCAGCTTCGGCTTCTAAGTATTTCCTTGATAGACCTTGCTTTTGACCCTTGACTTCCACTTTTTTGGCTAAGACTTCTTCCTTGACTTGAAGAATACTTCTCCACATGAGAATACGGTTTGCAGTTTACATTAGGAAAGCCCAAAATCTTCTCAAACTCTTCTAAGGTCGGGACCAACTGATAATCTTGGAAAGTGAAGCAGCGATACTCGGGATCAAAGTACTGGGCCAATGCAGTGAGGGCTTCAGTCTGGACATTCACCTCCAACAAATCTAGGATATTACCATACATGCTCTGAAAAGCATCCTTTCGCCACGAGGGGAATTGATTGCCTAGCCTGACCAAGTTTTGGACATCTTGTTGCTTGAAATTCCACTTGAGGGTTCTTTTCAAATTCTGATCCATTTTCCACTGATACCTACAATTCCCTGACACCGGTGAGAATGCATGCGAAATGAATGCATGAATGAATGCATGATGAGGATGATTGAGAAAATTATTTACAACATAGGATTTTCAAAAGTTGGAATTTTGTACTTCTGGAAAAATAATCATTTTTTTCAGAAAGGTTTGGATGCAGGGGTATGCAGCTCCTTTGTGTCCTACAGGGTTTCTTAGAGACAGGATCTAAGGCTTTTCTAAGGGTGCACATTTCAAGGAAAGCACTAAAAGGGGCCCTAAATAAGGTTCCTAGAGCCAACGACTTGAATGCGAGAGCACCGATCACAGTGGTCAGTGCGTCCAAGTGATGATGTCATCAAACAAAGCCAAACTCTAGGTGAAGTCTTCGCAATCACCCAACAAGACGTACGTCCAGTGAGCAACCACTAATGACTTCGTTCTAGCCTAAGATATACTCTAGCCCGGGTATAGGGCTGTCTCACCAAAAATCACACAAGGGGTAAAAACAGTGAAAGTGTGTGTAGGAGCATAATGATGCATATACCCCCAACTCGCAAAGAAAATCCGAGAAAAAATCCAAAATAAAACAATTCGTCTACCCTAGGGTTTTGCATACATCATTTAAGTATAAGCAAGAAATCAACCTAAGGTACTAACAATCACCTAAAACCCTACTTACCTTAAGAAGAGGAGCTAAGAAGAGGGGATCATAATAGAAAGGGAAAAATGCATGAACTTACCAACGAAAGGGAGCGAAGAAGAGGGGAACATGTGAGATAAGGGAAATATGATGCATAAGCATAAGTAAGGAAAGAAGGAAAGAAAAGAAAGAAAGAGAAGAAAAGAAGGAAATAGAACAATCACATTTGAATCAAACTACCACACATCAAATTAATTAGGCTTGACCCTCATTATTTATTTATTTTTTTTAAAAATGTCCCCAGTGAAGTCGCCAGCTGTTGCACCCTGAAAAATCCGGTTTGGATTTCTCGATGTACAACGTGGGAAAATTTGAAGCCGCCACCAATATTTTAGTTTTGAGACGAAAACATTGAAAAAAACGTCTTTTTATACAAGGCGGGTGGTCTTTTTGAGAACAAGAGATGTAGGTTCGGGGTTCGGTTAGAGTGCGGGAAGGTATAAGCACCCGTGCCTCCTTTCTCTACGAAAGGGAACCTTTAATTTGATGTGTGGTTTTGAAATGTTTGATTTGAAACGATCATTCTACTTCTTTTCTTTCTTTTCTTTTGATTGAGAAAATATTTTATTCGAAACGGGAAAAAGAATATTTTTGGCATCTTTGAAAAGCGGAACAAAACAAAGATTTTTTAAAAGGGTGCTTGACGGGGCAGGAACCCGCTCCTACGTACCCTCACTGAGATGAGGGATCAAAGCTACGTAGTTCTTGTTTCTTTTGCGTCTGAAGACGGCTTTGTGATCTTTTTTTGAAAAGTATGCGTTTTGCGTCCGAAGACGGCTTTTGAGGTTTTTTGAAAAAGTATGCCTTTTTTGCGTCCGAAGACGGCTTTTGTGATTTTTTAGGGAAGAAGTGTGTTGGTGTTTTTTATTGTAGGGGTTCTCGGTCCTAGACTGTACAGTCCAATAGACCTAGAACAAAGACAACCCACTTTGTGCAGACGACGTGCCCCACTACTTTTTGAAAAAAATGATCCTCCTTGATTTTCTTAGGAAAAAGGTTTGTTGCGAGGTTGGTTGCTTTTATTCAAAGAAGTATCTTAGGCTCGCACGAATGCGCATCGCTAACCCTAAGACGCTAATCAATATCAAGTACATCCGAATCGATACTTTACCCATTTTGGAAAAGGGGTTTGAAGTTACTAATTATTTGCTTTATTTCTCATAAGTATCCCAAGACGTTTGAGCTGTACAGCTCCGGTCTTAGGACGTTAGACAACACCGGCCGTACGTCCGACTTGCCTCCTTATGAGTTTTGAAAAAGTAGAACATTCAATCAATTTTCAACTCAAAACCAAGACACAATACTTACCAATTTGCAAGCAAAGTAATCAACAATTGGGACACAAGAGCACCATGAGGCATAAATCTAAGCTAACATGTGAAATTGCAAGATAAGTATCAAGCAAGGCATGTATTTATTCAACCTAAAAGTTCAAAAAAAAAAAAACAAACTAGCAACCTAAACCTCAAAACCTAAGCCCTAACCCAAGAACACACATGATGGAACCAAACCCCAAAATCAACCTCCAAATTATGGAACAAGCAATAGAAGATATTATTCAATGGAATAGGCCCACGGCCAAAACTAAGCATGCAAGGAAAACTTTGAACATTAAGCAAGAATCTATGATCACCTTACAAGAACTATTAAGAGATAAAGTGAAGAATGAAAGGACAATTTGTACAAGGTTGAATCAATTGAGTCCTTTCTAGCCATCCTCACCACTTGGATCAAATGCACTAGGCATTTTGTGGGAGTCATTTAGCAAGATCATCAACAAATAACAACAATATAATTAAATCACAAGAACACCTAAACATAAAAACTATAAAATGGATTTGAATCCTTTCTTGCAATCTTCAACACTTAAATCAAAAGCACTAGGCACTTAGTGGGAATCATCTTGCAAGATCATCAATAACTAAACAATAGTATAACTAAATCACAAGAACTAATGAATGCATAAACCAATATACTAAATAGAGTCATTTCTAGCCCTCTTCACTACTAAGATCAAAGTGCATTTTGCACTAGTAGGAATCATGGAGCTAAATCCTCAACAATTTACAATAAGCATAACATCTAATACTAAATAAAATATTAACAACTAAACAATAGGTAAATTAAAACACAAGAACTAATGAATGCATAAACCAATATACCAAATAGAGTCATTTCTAGCCCTCTTCACTACTAAGATCAAAGTGCATTTTGCACTAGTAGGAATCATGGAGCTAAATCCTCAACAATTTACAATAAGCATAACATCTAATACTAAATAAAATATTAACAACAAAATTAAACAAAGACGCAACAAGATCAATTTGAAGATATTTCTAACCATATATATGCGAAACCTAACTCACATTTTATTTAACAAGAGAATACAAAACTAACATAAAAACAACATGAATCCAATTATTTTAGGGTGAGATAACAAACCTCACCCCTCAACCACAATAAACTACATTATATATATAAAAAAAAAAAGAATGATGATATGAAAAGGGGATGAGGGAAAGAAAATGAGTTTCAATGCAAAATATTTGGAGATAATGCAAAGGGCTATAGATTTTACCTTCTCTCTAAGATGGAAAAGAAAGTTGAAGAAATAGAGGAGAGAAAAACAAGAGGGAACTTCGGCCTTGCAAGGGGAGGAAGGAGGTGAAAATGGTGTGATGGATTCCTTGAGTGTGAGGGGTAGATTGAAGGTGTTTTGGTGAATGAAGATGAAGTAATGGAGGAGAGGAAAAAGAAAAGGGGTTTCGGCTAGAGGGTGGAGAGGAGGGGAGGTATTGTGCTTGTTTTTTCTTGAATGTGAGAGTAATAGCCAAAGATTGGGGAAGAGTGAATATGTGAGGTATTTATAGGAGTTTTTGAGGTTTTAGGGTATTTTGGTCCTTTTATTTTGATTGGGCTCTAGGATTAGATTTTAATTTTGAATGGATGGCTAGGATTATTAGTCACATGGATTAGGGGTATTTAGAAAACACAAGTGTGTGAGAGGGGGAAGTGAAGGTGGCGCATGAAGGAAGAAAAAAGAAGGGGAAATTTGTGAACAAAAATCTAATTTTGGAATGGTGACTCTTGTAAGATAGGGTTAAGGGTATTTTGGTGAGGGAATATTATCAAAAAGGAAAGATGGTATTTTTTGGTGGAGGAGTTAGTATAAGTGTGTGGAATAATTTACCAAAAAGGGCAAAATTGAGGATAAGATCAAATCAAATCTTGGTGAATAAGAAAAGAAGTGTGTAGAAGAATCTTGAGAGAGAGAGAGGGAGAGAGAGCTGCGCATGATCAGCTGATCATGGAGGGAAAAAATAAAAAAAAACTTGTTTTTGTTATTTTGTCTTATTGAGGACACTTCCTCCTTTTGATTTTTGCATTTTTGAAATTTTGGGCATGCAATTGAGAGTGCACCTATTGAAAATGTGCTACATGTTTTGGGCACCACAAAATAGCCTCCCAAAGGCCGTTGCACGCTTAACGGGCAGATCATTATAGTTGTTGCACGCTTACCGACGGTCATTATTTGCATTAGAGACCGAACTCGCGTTACCGGCGGAATTCTTCGCGTTACCGGCGGATTCTGTGAAAAATTTGAATTTAATTTTTTTAAAAAATATTCGCATAAAGCCGCCGGTAATTACCCATTTTCGGCAGATTTTTTTTTAGAAGCCGCCGGTAATCTTCCGGCTTGTTTTCCGCCGGAAATGTTAGGAAATTCCGCCGGTACACTTCCGGCTATTCTATACTCTGCCGGTAATGTCAATATAATCCGCCGTCATGAGATGGTACGCCTAATCCGCGGAAATTTACTGGTGGATAAAATCACTGAAATTAGCCGCCGATATTGCAGAATTCTTGTAGTGAGCCTCTAGTGTTGAAAGAAGGCCAGAGACCCTCTGAAAAGTATGGTCGTTACCACCAGAGCCACTGTCATAATACGAACGGTTGTCGCGCTTTGAAGGAAGAAATCGAAGAGTTAATTCGAAAAGTAAAACTCTCGCCCCATACTTTTCAAGGAAAAACTAACCTTGACTCAGATTCACGTGGCGTGGGTTGAAGGATGAGCTCGGGATGATGAACAATGAACTCAGTCTTCCAGAAGACCCTAAAAACACGGCGTTGCATGGTGGAGGATGAACTCGACACGGTGGTCGGAGGGAAACGCTCTCTCAGATCGCTTAGAACTCTCAAAGGAAACTAAACTAAAATATGTGGTGAAATGAAGAATGAATCTTCGACTTGACTTATATAGACCTCAACGCTCGAGGTGCGAACCGATGTGTCCCATCAATGCGTCCTATCAATGCGCATTTATGACATTGTGACAAGACAACCTCGATTTCCCCAAATGTCACATTCCTGCTTCTCCACTCAAAAGATGCCATGTGACGCGACATCATTACTCTCTCCCATCGAAGGCACCTGGCAATTCAAGCCAATGCCGACCTCATCATCTGGCCGACCTCGACTTGGGGGGCCACTGTTTCGGCCTGGGCCTAACCTCAATTGTCCAAATTGCAACCCCTCCATTATCAGGTACGCTTTTCATTTCTTGCATACCTCTCCATTTCTCTTGCTGACTTAAGCATCGAAGTGCTTGCAGGTACCACCACCCGCGAGCTCAACATCACCTACCTTGGCTACTACCTCGGCACACCCGAACTACCAGTGGACGCATCTCAGCTACTTCTTCAACCACCCGAAGCAGTTCTCCAAATACCCCGAGTCTAATCTTCATTCGAGATCCAGGTACTGAACAATTAATATGATTGATAAAACTGAACCATCAAACATAATTTCATAATAAAACTCAACATAACTGACATAATTTCATAACAACAAAAATAAACGCTAAATTCTTATTTCATAAGTAGTTGTCTTTTTCTGTAATTAATTCTGAGGGTTTTTTATTGTTCTTCAGCTAAGGTGATACAAAAGAATTTCTGAAGATCCAATTTGCCAAAGTACCGCAAACCAGTTTGAGTGAACCAAATTGCAGTTCTCCATGTGTTAAAAGAATTATGTGACTATGAGTGAGAGCAAATAGAAAGGTATTTGCTTTGCTTGGAGCTCAAGTTGTATTCTTTAATAATATTTGTGACACCCGTATTGATGAACGTGATACATGGTTGATACGTTCAGTAATTACATTTATGGGTGTTTGTATATGTTTAAATTTTTTGTTGTCATAATCCCAGTTACGTGTAGCGTAGTATCCATACTTCCAGGGTGATCGTAAAATTAGGCATGAGATGGCGTCTTGGAAATGGAAGACGAGTGTCGGTGTGGAAAGATCCTTGGTTGAGAGATGAGGTGGATCTTTGTGTGAAGTCGCATATTGTTATGGGAACGAAACAATTGCATGTCAGAGATCTTGATCAAGAAGGTGAGGATGAGGTCTTTTGGTGGCGGAGTAGAAATGGCCAATACTCGGTGAGAACCGCATATTTTGGAGCTATGGAGGACTTGGTAGATAACTCACATCTTTGGGTACTGGGAGAATGGATGAAATTGTGGAGGCTCAAGATTCCACAAAAAGTGAAGTTGTTATTGTGGCGTGTCGCTAGAGGTTGTCTCCCAACTCGTAGTAATCTCATTAAGAGACATGTAATGTGTGATGAATTTGTAGGATTTAATCTATCTACAAGACATGTTTGAACATACTATATCGGAAAACAAAAGAGATACAAGCATGCTTTTATATAATCAAGAACAAAACCATGATCTTGACAACCTTAGGATCTACGACATGTTGACATATCAAGGATTAGATAAATACCTAGATCCATAGCAAAGAAGCGGAGAACAGATCCTTACAAGAAAAGGAGTGAGTGAAACGAGCAGCAATACTAACTCGGCTTTATGGTTCTTCCTCAACCGGGACTCCTAATGCCTTAGACTCTCTTCAGATGGGGAGAGGAGAGCAAACTTGTGTATATTGTCGTTAGTCAGGTATATTGGGGACTCCTAATAACAAAATTTTGACATACAACATACCTCCTCCCAGTCCCGGTTTAGAAAAACATCAACAGACACTCTGACCTCCAACATGAGAAGCAATGCCACAAACACCGTATCTTTTGAAAGTAGTAAGTAGTCAAGGTCACCTACTTGGTCTGCGAGAAAATTAAAGGTCAAGCACTTGAAAATTATAGCGCAAATGTCTGTTTAATACTTAACAATAATGAAATTAAGTGCCAAAATCATTCAAGTACAAAAGGGATCACTCAAGACATTCATCACAAAATATGTCCTTATTTAAATTATATCACGATACTAGCTACCTTAAATATAGCATTATTTTATAATAATTTTAAGATGACATATCCTTATGTTGCACTGGGGGCCATATCGATCACCATTATACTTTTTGCATCACAAAGTTGAAAATATAATCGCAGACTTAAGAAATGCATACCAAATACGAGCAATGACCATTAGCGATTTCAAAGACAACATGACTGAAACAGGTGATCACACAAAGATTAAACATAAAGGAAATGTGCGACCTTCAAATTTGCATTATCAAGAAGAATGTGCAGATTTTTGTCTTGGCATCATATGCGAGCAATGAGACAGCGCCACAAAAGTTACGGGAAAATACTAAGCTCTCCTTTTACTTTTGCCTACAAAATATGATACTTTAGAATGCTATCTCTAAAGTGAAAAATTATACTTGAGATAAAATACTACAGAATGATTCGTAACTATGGAACATCGAATGATGAATAGTAAATTGTATGCAAAACCCGACCCAATGAAACCTTTTGAAGCACTAATTTGCCATATTTGAATTACTTCCATTAAATGTTTATCTACTTATATACCTTTAGCACAACTAAACAAAGTAATATAGAGAGCGTTATGCAAAATCGATGGTACCAGTTAAGAGACTTTCTCTCATTCCATGACAACCTACTGATGCAAAATTTAGAGCATTTAAAAGTACTCTTCTATCTCACAACCAATACAACACAGTTTGAAATTTAGAGCCTTGCTTGTTTGTGTAAATCTTTTTAACAAAAGGATGTGTTGGTATTTTTATCATAAGCTTAAAGAGGAACCAAGTGAAAAAGCCTTAGAAAAAGACACATCACAACAAAGACTGGGTACCTTGCATCGGCCATAACTGAACCTTGAAACCATCACCATGCGGATCATAAAAGACAAGCTTTGCACGGAAGAACGTTTGTGCATGATTCGGCTGAAATGTAGAAAAAGCGATTATAATCATCGATATAAGCAACCACCAAATTAAAACAAATGAACAAAGATATCTTTTTGCTTTAACGCGCTAAAATAATTTAGTTATTTAATTAATTAAGTTATTTAAGGGTTGCAACACTTAATTAAAGTAATCAATTAAGTTGGGTTTATTTTACCTAAAAGGGGTCTAATTTATTTTAAGTAGGAGTATTGAGTTGGATTTATTTTATTTCTATTAGTTAGGAGGTGTTTAAGTATTAAGGAGTGGTGGAATTAATTGAAATGGGAGGTGTAGATAGCGTTATGG
This sequence comes from Oxytropis ochrocephala, assembly GCA_020916435.1. Taxonomy (NCBI): domain Eukaryota; kingdom Viridiplantae; phylum Streptophyta; class Magnoliopsida; order Fabales; family Fabaceae; genus Oxytropis; species Oxytropis ochrocephala. Next base: position 47,944,375 of record CM037092.1, on the reverse strand, counting down.
GCTTTTAATGGATGGGTGTGTGAAAGCAAAAGAGAGGGTGCAAGTAAGGGTATGAGTGGGCCTAGGGGTTAATTGAAGGGAAGGAATTGAATTAAAGAAAGGAAGATAGAGAGGGAAAGGGAAGCAGGCAGAGAGAATAAGGAAGAAGAAGAGGAAAAACGCGTGGAGGAGAAAGGAAAAGGGGAGGAGAGAACTTCACCATCTTGGCTCAAGGTGAGGACTTTTTGGTATCAATCTTCTCCATTTCTCCTCCTCTAGCTATTGATGTTAGTTTCAATCCCTAATTCCTATTTGTTATTGTTTCACCATTAATGGGGTTTTAAGCTCAAAGTAAGGGAAAGGAGGGAACTTTCTCAAGTTTTGGTGTTGGTAAGTGAAGACCTTAGTTCTAATCACCCTCATTTCCTTTCCTTATGTCATTTCCATGAGTTCCAAATACTCATTTTCATTTCCTTGAATTCCTATTGTTACCAAGCAAGGTGGTATTTTCGAGTTGAAATGAAATCGGTTCTTGGAGACTTCATTTGGTGATTTTAGGTGCTTGTTTGGAGGTTTCAAGCTCACCCAAGGTTAGGGATTCTCCATACATCTTTTATAGCTTGTAGGATGTGTATTATAGTGAGAATAGCTCTAGGAATGATTGTGTTGATTGTATGTTGATTGTATGTTGATTGTATGATTGATGTTTAAATGCTTGAATTTGGTTATAGCATGTTGATTGTTGTTTTGGAAGCATGAGTTGTGATATATGCATAGTGTATGTTTGATGATTTGGTCATATGAGCATGAACAAGTAAATATGATAATTAGCATTAATAATTCATTGGCTATGTTGGTGTGGTTATGTGAGAATTAATTTGTTTGGAAGAAATTAGGTTTTGAAGTGTGTTGGGTATAAGTTGGAAAGGGGCGCGAAATGCCTAGCATTTTGGCGCTGGTTCTTGAAATTACATGTGTGTGGAGTGCGTGTGGCGGGCGCCAGATTCTTTGGGCAACTTGGCGCTCAATGTGTCCGAAATGGTGTCTTTGCGCGCGCCATCTTGCGCGTCTTGGCAAAAACTTACTGCGCAAGAAGGCCAAGGCTTGATCAAGATCGCGCGCCATCTTGCTGCGGCGTCCTCTGGCGTAACCTCGTGCGCACACCTCTTACAGGAGGACAGAAACTTTGAGAGTTAGAGCGACCTATCCGCGCGCCATCTTGCGCGCGCTCTCTTCTACTGCGCGCTAGTGCGCGCCTCGGTGGGGATCTTCCAAAGCCTTGTCTTTGTTGAATTCCTAAGTTCCTAAATTTATTACGGTGTGTCAAAATGGTCCCTAAGTGAAGAAAAGGTCCCTAGGTGGTGATTAGGTCCTTAGGAAGGATTTAATTAAGAATGGATAAGTGGTGATAAGTAAATTAATGAGGTGATGATAAATAGTTGAGGAGGTGATGAATAATAAATTAATGAGGCGATGATTAATAGTTGATGAGGTGATGAGTAATAATTGATGAGGTGATGAATAATAGTTGAGGTGAATGATGAATGATGACGTGGCTCGGCCAAAAACGGTGAATTAAATAATTGTGGTGATGAATTGTAACGTTGTTAATGCATTGTCATGGTGTCACATATTTCATATGCATTACGTGACGAAGGATGTAGGACGATGTGGCTTCGGCCAAATGAGGTGATGATTATGGATCCACATGCATATTGCACACATGCATATACTCATACTTGCATAAGATATTGTTGATGGTTGATTCAACTATTATCGTGTATTGTGGTTGCCTAGATGCTTTCTAATTATAATGCCTATCTTACTTGTTATAATTTATGTAAAGAGACTCACCCTAGCATTTCTTGTTGCCTGCTCTCGTGGCGACAAACAGGTGATTCCGAGTGATGGTGCTGTGCCCCTGGGGTTTTATTGAGTCAGCTCTGATAGTAACACCGGGGTTGGGTCTTAATATTATTTATGGTTATGTATTAAACTTATTTTGAACCTATGTATTGGGTATGTGAACTCAATTTTATTTCCGCTGTGCTGCAAACTATTGATGGATTAATGTAAACGCTAAACAGGTTATTTTGAGGATTGTAACCACTTGACTATGTTATGCATGATACGCGTTGATGCGTTTGGATTTTAATTATGTCTTGATGATGTTTTATTTGAAATGTACCACCCTCTTCGAAGTGCGTGGAAAGTTTTTGAAAAAAAAAAAAAAAATTCTGATTTTAATTAATTAAATTAGCTTTAATTATAAGGGGGTGTTACATTAGTGGTATCAGAGCAGTTCGGTCCGTCCGGCCAAGTTGTCGAGTCTGTTAACCCTCGAGTCTTAGTACTCGTTCTAAATCATAATTATGTTGCTGTTTATTACTGTTAATTTTGTTGGTTTGTGCATTAATTGACGTACCTTGTGACTTAATTGTGTTAGATTACGATTGAAAATTATATTGCATTATTGAAGTATATGTGACTGAACTGTGTAACTGGTAGTTATACCATTGATTTTGTCTGTTCGTGACTGTTGTTTGTATCATTAAGATGTGTGATTAAAAGAGTTCTAACGAAGTCAAAGGAGTGAAAGTCGTGACGATGCCTTCGCACTCCAGACTGCGTTAAAAGTCTTTTAATGCGTTAGTTATAAATTGAAAGGAAGTAGTTTTGTGACCTTAATTAGTTGGTTGCATGAGTAGGAGGGACTGATCACCCCAATCACTCATCCCCAATGAAAGAGGCGACAATAACTCGTAATTACTATAAATTTTGAATATATACTAATTTCAACTTGATTGATTGAGTGGTGTGTGCAAGATGATTGACCATTAATTTTTAGAAAAATAGGTGCCTTATGGAAGCTTGAGTTTGAATTGGGGTTTTGATAGTAGAGAGGTGTCAAAATAAGGATTGACGTAAGATAGGAGCATTGGTATTTAAATGATTGATATGGCGTAGTACCCTAGCGATAAATTAATGATGTTTGGAATAAATCGAGTGAGACTTGGGTGACCTGAAAATAGAGTTTTGGTACAAAGTAAAGGTGTAGATTAAGTATGCCTAAGGGTGTTGTAACCTTCGTGAAATTCTTAATGGGTATTGGACTAGTTGTGAAAGAAAGTGTTTAGTAGTTGGCTCAAGTATGATCATAGTATGAAGAGCAAAGGAAAGAAGGAAGAGGAAGGTTAGGTACATATGACTACATATGAACTGAGGTGTAGTTGCTTAACCATAGGTGTGTTGAAATGTAATAGGCATGTGGCGTAGTGTAGAGAACCAAGGTACCAAAAGAGTGTACCGAGGTGTTGTGAAGTGTAATGGCCGAGGTTAGGGAGTTCTTAGGTGTAGTGTGCCTAAGTGTAATAGTCAAAGGTGAAGTGACTAAGTGTAGTTGATGAAGTGAGTTGTGAATAAGCCTAAGAGTAGTGGATAGACAATATTTGAAGGATTGCTTGTGAATATTGTTACCTGTGATTGACGTTTTGCTATAGGTTGATGTTTTCTGTAATGCACGTGAGTTTAATTTTGATTTGTGCTAAATTGTTTGAAGTATATACTGAAATGAAATGCGGTGCTCGGTTATAACAATTAAGGTTAGGATTCGCGTATAGTCTCCTCTTTGGCAAAGATGAAATGATTGAATTTTCTAACTTCTGAGTTTATGTCGGAAAACTAAATTTTGAAAATAATAAGTGGTTGTTTTGTGTGGCAACGTGTTCGTATTATAAAGAGATTTGAGGTTGCGTATAGTTTTCTTTTTGGACAAAATTGTGAATTCTATAAATTTGAAAAGAAACGGTGCTTGGAAAATTCTGTGTTTTTGGGAATGAACGTAATGTCAAGAATTGTGTTAAATTTTGTTCCAAGTTGTTTAGAATTTTATTACGAGATGTGGCGTGATTTTAGCTTTAGGACCGATTAGGTCATGGATTGATGTTGTTTGAAAATGACGAGGTCTTACAATAATTTCATAGTTTGACGAGATAAAATCTTTTGAAACAAAGAGGTGAGTTTTACTCACGTTTAGGGAAATTTTAAAATGTTGTTTATGTTATGTTTGGACGGTTTTCGAAAATTGGAGTTTCGTGAATTTTCGAGTCAAAAACGCTATTTTGAGAAATTATGTTTGTTTGAAACTTAAGAACGAAACCATAAAGATTTGATTGTTTAATTGTTATGCTTGAATATGGTTTTCGATTGCGGGTCTGTGTTAGTTGAATTTACAAATCTTTTGGAAAACCGTAAATTTTATATATGTGCGAGAATTAATGATTTTTGAACAAAAATTGATGTCTGGACTGGTTATACAGGTAAAAAAAAAAAAAAAAAAAAAAAAAAAAAAAAAAAAAAAAAAAAATATTTTTGGGATGTCCATATTTCAGAGGAAACTCTGCCGAATTTTCGTTAGGGATTTTGATACTTGTTCAAAGTGGTAATTGAATTGTGTGATTAGAAGGTAAATGAAATTGAGAAAATGTTATGTGTAGTGATTTAAGTTGTACGCTGTTTTGCTATTTAAAAAATCACTTGGTTTGCAACTTAGCGTTGCTTTGTTTTTGAATTGAACTTTCGGCCGTCTTTATAGATAAAAGGGGTGCGGTTCATTGCTGTCTTTATAAATACAAAGGTGATTGATGAGTGAGTGTCGAAGTGTATAGGTATCGAAGTGTGGTGTTAACTAAGCATGGATGAGTCGAAATGTAAGCCTGGTCGAAGAGCGAGTTGTTGAAATAGGTGTAAATATCTAAGTGAGGAGTATGTCATGAAAGTATATATATTGCCGAAAATCTAGTAGTAGGTATGTGCAATTAAGTATATCGAAATCTAGTATGGTACAGTTATGGAGATATTGAGGTAAAGTGTAAGTTGAAGTTAGTGTTTGATCTTTTTGTGTGTACAATAGGACTTGGATGATAACGGTTAGAGGAGATAAGAAGAGTGAATGTTGATTTCACGAGTTTAGCGTAGATTGTCGAGGAGGATAGCAATCGTTCCTACAAAATAGTGAAGGAAAGGAGAGTTCGGGCAAGAAGCCAAGTGGGGGAGACACTACTGCGGGGATTGTGTGTCACAAGTGTGGTAAGGAAGGTCATGTAGCTGCTAAGTGTGAAAGGGAGGATGTGGTGCATTCTCATTGTGGGAATGGGATACATTAGTACCAAGTATCCAAAGCCGAAGAAGGAGAAGTATATCGGGAGGGTGTTTGTCCTGGCGTGTTAGGAGCTGTGGGAGAAAGCATGACTTGGGAGTTGGAGAGCAAGATGAGAGAATCTTACCCGGAGTTGTTCGATTCAGGTAATTTCGAGGACGAAATTCTTTAAGTGGGGGAGAGTTGTAACGCCTAAAATAATTTAGTTATTTAATTAATTAAGTTATTTAAGGGTTGCAACACTTAATTAAAGTAATCAATTAAGTTGGGTTTATTTTACCTAAAAGGGGTCTAATTTATTTTAAGTAGGAGTATTGAGTTGGATTTATTTTATTTCTATTAGTTAGGAGGTGTTTAAGTATTAAGGAGTGGTGGAATTAATTGAAATGGGAGGTGTAGATAGCGTTATGGGCTTTTAATGGATGGGTGTGTGAAAGCAAAAGAGAGGGGTGCAAGTAGGGTATGAGTGGGCCTAGGGGTTAATTGAAGGGAAGGAATTGAATTAAAGAAAGGAAGATAGAGAGGAAAGGGAAGCGAGCCAGAGAGAATAAGGAAGAAGAAGAGGAAAAACGTGGAGGAGAAAGGAAAAGGGGGGAGGAGAGAACTTCACCATCTTGGCTCAAGGTGAGGACTTTTTGGTATCAATCTTCTCCATTTCTCCTCCTCTAGCTATTGATGTTAGTTTCAATCCCTAATTCCTATTTGTTATTGTTTCACCATTAATGGGGTTTTAAGCTCAAAGTAAGGGAAAGGAGGGAACTTTCTCAAGTTTTGGTGTTGGTAAGTGAAGACCTTAGTTCTAATCACCCTCATTTCCTTTCCTTATGTCATTTCCATGAGTTCCAAATACTCATTTTCATTTCCTTGAATTCCTATTGTTACCAAGCAAGGTGGTATTTTCGAGTTGGGCTGGAAATCAGTTCTTGGAGACTTCATTTGGTGATTTTAGGTGCTTGTTTGGAGGTTTCAAGCTCACCCAAGGTTAGGGGATTCTCCATACATCTTTTATAGCTTGTAGGATGTGTATTATAGTGAGAATAGCTCTAGGAATGATTGTGTTGATTGTATGTTGATTGTATGTTGATTGTATGATTGATGTTTAAATGCTTGAATTTGGTTATAGCATGTTGATTGTTGTTTTGGAAGCATGAGTTGTGATATATGCATAGTGTATGTTTGATGATTTGGTCATATGAGCATGAACAAGTAAATATGATAATTAGCATTAATAATTCATTGGCTATGTTGGTGTGGTTATGTGAGAATTAATTTGTTTGGAAGAAATTAGGTTTTTGAAGTGTGTTGGGTATAAGTTGGAAAGGGGCGCGAAATGCCTAGCATTTTGGCGCTGGTTCTTGAAATTACGTGTGTGGAGTGCGTGTGGCGGGCGCGCCATTCTTTGGGCAACTTGGCGCTGTGTCTGAAATGGTGTCTTTGCGCGCCATCTTGCGCGTCTTGCGCAAACTTCTGCGCGCAAAAAGCGCCAAGGCTTGATCAAGATCGCGCGCCATCTTGCGCGCGCGTCCCTACGCGCGTAACCTCGTCACGCACACCTCTACGGGAGGACGAAACTTTGAGAGTTAGAGCGACCTATCCGCGCGCCATCTTGCGCGCTTCTCTCTTCTAACGCGCTAGTGTGCGCGCCTCGATGGGGATCTTCCAAAGCCTTGTCTTTGTTGAATTCCTAAGTTCCTAAATTTATTACGGTGTGTCAAAATGGTCCCTAAGTGAAGAAAAGGTCCCTAGGTGGTGATTAGGTCCTTAGGAAGGATTTAATTAAGAATGGATAAGTGGTGATAAGTAAATTAATGAGGTGATGATAAATAGTTGAGGAGGTGATGAATAATAAATTAATGAGGCGATGATTAATAGTTGATGAGGTGATGAGTAATAATTGATGAGGTGATGAATAATAGTTGAGGTGAATGATGAATGATGACGTGGCTCGGCCAAAAACGGTGAATTAAATAATTGTGGTGATGAATTGTAACGTTGTTAATGCATTGTCATGGTGTCACATATTTCATATGCATTACGTGACGAAGGATGTAGGACGATGTGGCTTCGCCAAATGAGGTGATGATTATGGATCCACATGCATATTGCACACATGCATATACTCATACTTGCATAAGATATTGTTGATGGTTGATTCAACTATTATCGTGTATTGTGGTTGCCTAGATGCTTTCTAATTATAATGCCTATCTTACTTGTTATAATTTATGTAAAGAGACTCACCCTAGCATTTCTTGTTGCCTGCTCTCGTGGCGACAAACAGGTGATTCCGAGTGATGGTCTTTGTGCCCTCAGGGTTTTATTGAGTCGACTCGATAGTAACACCGGGTTGGGTCTTAATATTATTTATGGTTATGTATTAAACTTATTTTGAACCTATGTATTGGGTATGTGAACTCAATTTTATTTCCGCTGTGCTGCAAACTATTGATGGATTAATGTAAACGCTAAACAGGTTATTTTGAGGATTGTAACCACTTGACTATGTTATGCATGATACGCGTTGATGCGTTTGGATTTTAATTATGTCTTGATGATGTTTTATTTGAAATGTACCACCCTCTTCGAAGTGCGTGGAAAGTTTTTGAAAAAAAAAAAAAAAAAATTCTGATTTTAATTAATTAAATTAGCTTTAATTATAAGGGGGTGTTACACTGCCTACCAGCCAAAGACACGGAAACATCATCAAGATGTTGCCCATCACTTAAACCTCCATATTCCTTAATGTACTCATCAATAGACATAGTGACAAAGAACTTGTGTGGATATGGGTTTTCCCTTCTGCTTTCTCGGTTGCAAGATGCTTTAGCCTATTCTCAAGGTATTGCTATAGTGAAAACACAAAAGAAAAAACCAAAGAAAGTTCATCAAACATCCTATTCTGAAATAACCACTTGAAAACATTGTAGCAATAAAAGTGAACTTATACCGTTGGGTCCATATCTTACGTCATCAGCCTACAAAGAAGCAGATTTGCTCTCTTTAGAACTTTGCATTTCAAAGAAATTTTTGAAAGAAAATATATATTAAACATAAATATTCGAAATTGAAATCAAAATGCAAAGAACAAAATCACACAAAACCAAACAGATTTCACTCCTAATTGAACGTTACATAATCAATTGATCATATATCATAGAATGTTAGAAATGACAGAAATGAGAATTACCTTTTGGCCTTCTCTTCCTCCTTACGCAATTTCTTAAAAATGCAATTTAATTCTTTAGAAGAAAACTTTGATACCCCCAATTCACGAAAACCAAATAAACCCCGATTCTGAAAACCAAATAAACAAATTAACCCTCAAAACTAAACCCCCCAAATTCAATATATTGTCATAGAATCCACAACAACAACTAATGAAACCTAAATCAAACCCTAACACTCATCGATTCCAAGCCCAATCAACAATAAAACCACAGAAAAATATGCTTGAATGCTTGCAAAAAATTACCTAGAAACTTCAAGCTACTTGTTTAGCCACTTTGAAATGCCAAAGGAAAACGATAGGAAGAAGAATGACCAGTATTGGGGCTATGAAAAAAATATGAAGAGGAGTTAGGGTTTTGATTCAACCAAAAATTGAGGTTTACACAAATAGAAGCAGTATAAGAAAACGACTTACCCTTTTAAGAAGAAGAGAGAGAGACGCATCCAGAGAAGGAGAACAACAAAGGTTGGTGGCGATGGTTGTCGCGAGGAGCTAGCGATAGTGAACAACGATGTGGGGAGAGGAGAAGGTAGGGATGACGATAGAGGTGAGGGTGGTGATGAGGGTGAGAATGAGAGTGAGGCGAGATGGGAGTGAGATCGGCGGAGATGAGAGTGAGAGCGGCGGAGACCGAAAAGAGTGAGAGCGTGAGAAGTGTGAAAGGAAAGTGAGGTAGAGCGTTTTGTTTTTAGGGAGAGAAGAAACGTTATCGTGGGTGTTTTATTTTCATAATTGGGTTGCCATGGACTTGCCACGGCATCTCATGCCATAAATTTTTGGCTTTTCACATGTTCGTGGCAAACTCCAGCGGGAAATTTCGCTCTCTAACTTTTTACACATGCCGTCGCAAATCCGTGGCAAATTACTGACGGAATAAGCTGCGTGGCAATTGTTGGTGGCTAAAACAAACTTTTCTTATAGTGATTGGACCGATCCCATTTCTCAATTTTGAGCTCATAAGAGTTCTCTAGAGTGGGAATGGGTCGTTCCTCCCTAAGTGCCAGGTCCAAGTCCATACATCCGAGAACGATCTCAATGGATTTCTTCCCAAACTTGAAGTTCATCCCATTCAGCATAGGGATTTGGTTAACTTGAGTAACAAAATTTGGAGAGCTAGCAACAACTGTAACACCACAAAATAGTTCAATTAATTATTAAATTGAGTTATTTAGGGTTTTTCATCATTTTTAATTAAATTAAGCTTAAGGCTAACGTGTAGTGTTTATGTGTTAGGAGAGGTTTGAGTAATGGGAAGGCCCAAGTCAATTAGAAGCCCAAGTCCCTTTCCATAAGAGGAAATAGCCGTAGGATCATTCATTCCATCAAAGTGAAGAAAAGTCATAGAGAGAAGTAAGAGAGAGAGAGTCATTAGGTGGAATAGTTGTAACACCCCCTTCTACCATAACTACTATTTAATTAATTTGAAAATCGAGTGCGTAAAAACTTTTAGTGCGACCACTCGAGGGTGTCACATTTAAACAAAACACCTTTCAAAACTCCAAAATGATCCATTAAAATAAAACTCCAAAATATAGGATACATAGCACCAACAATGTCCGAGGACAAAATACTACAGCAGTGGGAAAATAATAACTTAACGTAATAGTTCAAAATATATAAAAGAAATAACAACTAAACATCCCCTTGCTACGTATCGGGCCAGCCGACTCGACCACACTAGAAGAAGGATCTCTAGTCACCTTCAATCATCACACTGCAGTTCTTGACATACGAGGCAACACGGCCTTGATAGGGTGAGTCTTAATGCATAGGAAATAATAGATAAAACAAGAAACACAGAGAATAGGCACACCAAAGGTACAGTCAATTCAAATACACTACTAATACAGCTACACGAGGACTACAGTTACACCAAGAATTATAGTTACACCAAGAATTATAGTTACACCAAGAATTATAGTTACACCAAGAATACAGTTACACCAAATACTGCATACACCATAAATACAAGATTACACCAATAAACTATTATATTTATGAACACCCAATCAATCACGAAACATGTATGTTATGCATGAGATGCAACCCAAAACTCCACTGGGCATATGCATGTGGATCCATCACCAAAATTGCCTTGAGGGCATTCACCAAACACCAAAATAATTTATGAGGCCGAGGCCTATTCACCAAAAATATGCATATGATTATGCGACACCATGACTATGTACCAAAAACACCAAATCACCAAAAGAAAGCAATAATATACTCACCAATAGCCTTGTGGGCTCACTGACACCAAAGAAAGGTCATAGACCCCAACTCACCATTATTTAATCACCAATAATACACAACACCACAAATAGTACTTCTTTAGGGACTAAAAGATCACCAAGACTAATTCTACCCAAACACCTAGTACTCACATACTCGCTCCTATTTAATTATATCAATTAACAACCAATCACCTTCATAACAATTAACACCTATTACACACCATATTACATTTAACTCATGCAATTCACCTTATAACTCAACCAAATAATTACTCCTAGTGTTTATATATTCAATTTACGCTACAACAACACCAAAACACCACAATCAAGAATTTATCAATTCAATGCATGAAATTCAAGTCAATCACATGTGAAGTCAAACAATCACCTAATCAATCAAATACTCCATAAGTCAATTCAAACAATTACTCCTAACACCTAATCCCTATAATTTCATGGTTTATAAATTATTAACTATGTAAGAGAGCCCCATACCTTGTTATTTGAAGAAGATAACACTAAAGCTCCCAAGAAAACCCCTCCAAGACACCAACACTCCAAGCTTTCCCTCTTTCTCCTTGAATCAATCGCTCCTCTCCTTCTCTCTAGCCCTAGCGATCGCTTTCTTCACTCTTCTCTCCTTTCTAATTTTGAAATTTTGTTTCTAATGAGGTTTCTCCTAAGACCCTAAGGTTTTATTAATTGGGTTTGGGCCACTTAACTCCATTGGGCCCTAATTGCACACCTCTAATTATTTTCTCACATCCTCCTATTTAACTAAAATACTCCCCATTTAATTACTACACCCCACTCCTTAATTAAATTAAATACCCTATTTTTAATTTGATTTTTAATTTCCAACCATACGCTACTTTTCCTCCTACTTTTCCTCCTCCCATAACCACTTTGGTTTTCCTAGAAACTTGTTTTTTTAATAACAATAATAATAATAATAATAATAATAACAATAATAATAATAATAATAATAATAATCATCATATATTAAGTATTTCTAACATCAATTTTAGTCCTTCTCAACATGGTCCTTATGCCAAAAACTCTCCAATTTGGTCCACTCCCTTATCAAATCAACTCCTAATAATTTCTAATAAAATTTGGGGCGTTACAACGATACTCTTTAGAGAGAAGGCGAGCAATTGCGTGAAAGAAGAGTGGGATTTGAAAGAAGTGTGGATTCAACGTGGATTGTAGAGCTGTAGTGAAGGGAGTGATCATCTGAAGTTGCTTAAGGTAAGGGGGCTCTCTTCCATGCGTAATTTAGTGTTTATGTTGAGTGTTTTTGCATGAATGATTTTTGATTGAGTTCTGAATGTGTGCTTATGTGTTCTTTAAGTATTCTGTTGTGTGTTACTTCACCTTGGTGAAGATTGTAATGGTTGATTTACGAGAAATGGTCACGTAAGTGACCATGGAGAGAAATGAGAGGCGAGACTCTCGGTCTCGGTGGCGTGAGAGTTTAAGAGTGTGTTCTTGAGCTTAATCCTAGTCGGGGAGCACCTAAAGAGAGGAAGGAGAAGTTAGGCGCACGTGATCGTAGAGAAAGTGAAGTGCATGAAGGTTAACACACGACGTAACGAGTTGAGTGTATACTTGATGGACGAAGGTGCGTAGGTGTAATTAGAACCCGGTCACGAGTGTCGTCAAGTAGTTGCTTGAGGTATAACATGGTTATGCCGAGGTGTTTGGGTCAAGCGTAGGGCGTAGGCAAGTCTGCGTATGATAGCCAAGGTGAAGGAGTCGACTTGTAACATGTTATACCGAGGTGCGAGAGTCTTGAGATAGGGGCGTGGACTTAGGCGAGAGCGTAAACGGGTATAGTGGCGAAATGGTGTGAGCTCGGATGAGACGGGAGGCGGCGTGGAGTTACGCAATGATCGTTAAGTCTAGGCGTGGTGGGGCGAAGTGGCGCGTGGTGTCTAGTCGAGGGCGATGGCGTAAGGTAAGGCGAGATGAGGCGAAGGTATAGTCGAGGACAATAGGCGTTACGTGAGGCGAGATGAGGTGAAGGTGTAGTTGAGAACCTTAGGCATAAGGCGAGGCGAGAAAGTAGTGGGACTAGACGAGATCCTAGGCGTGAGGTTCCGGGACGAGGTGGAGAACTTTACGAGTGGAATGCCAGTGAGGTGCCACCGAGTTGAGTATTGATGACGTAATGGGTAGCGATACTACATCGCCTTAGCGTCTTGAGATGAGTAGGTGTGCCGAGGTGACGGCGAGCATACCGAGAAAGAGTGAAGGTGCCGAGGTGACTAAGAGTGCCGAGGTGACCTATTTTTGACGCATAACAAGTAGAGAGTTGTTAGCGCCACCGTGAGTGACGTTTAACGTCAAGAGTCGTTTAAGGGGGACGAATTGGCATAGTCCAGTTTAGTCCCTATGTGATGGTTCAGTCCTAGGCGTTGTGAGGCCTTCGTAGTGATGGAGTGGCTCACTGCCTGAGGAGCTGAGGTGTCTGTGAGTGGACGAATAGCCTTTGTGCTATGGTGGTTGTCTAAGAGGACTAGGCAACGTAAGGCGACGGTGCGGTTTGCACAAAAGAGTTGTTTGTTCTGAGTGAATGCATTTGTTCATTGAGTCTCATGAATTCATATGCATCAGCGACGGTTATAGACTTCGGTCTCGATACGAAAGACTTTGTCCGAGTATCACTAGCGACGGATATGCAGAGTGGCTTAAAGAGATGGATCCTCATGCATTATACCACTGAGTTTGGGTTGCATTGCATTGCATGCATAACTCATGTGAATTATGTTGAAATCTTTGTTTGTCGATCGAGTTAGCTATATGTCTTTGGTTTATACTTGAGTTCTTTGTCGATATGTGAACCGAGGTGCTTAATGCATTCTATGTATTTACATTAGTCATGAACCTTTATTACAAATGTTTAGAGACTCACCTCTTCGCTTTCCATGTTGCTCTTTGTGGCAACTTGCAGTACCACTCGAGTAGAGGTCGACTTTGCTTTTGGTTGTTGGAGTCGGTCTGCTGCTCTGGTAGTTGTAACAACAAGGGCGAGTCGAGTAGGGTAGAGTAGTGATTGTTTTGGGACTATTCGGTTTGTAATGTATATGTTCGACTAATATATATGAGTGTCATTGTGATGTAAACAATTGAAAACATGTTTTGATGGGCGTAGTCCACTTTTCCGAAGTTGCTATGTATGCATGTATCTTTGTTATTTTAATTCATAGATATATGCTAAGGTGTTTGAGTGATGAGTGTAGCATCCTTCCCATGAGAATTTTATTAAACTCGATTTTCAATTAGTTAATTAATAGAGATAGGAGGGTGTTACATTAAGTGGTATCGAGCAAAAGTTCGATCCGTCCACCAAGTATTGAGTCTTGAGTTCCCAGTCCCCGAGTATTAATGCTCGTTTTAATTGTCTTGTCTCAGAGAGTAAGTAAAAATGGCTGGACGTGCTGGAAGAAACGACGCTGCGATAGCTGCTGCCCTGGAAGCGATGGCTGCTGCTATGGGGAATCAGCCTCATCAAGTTGCCGAGGACGCTGGAGCTCGTAGCCTAGCTACATTTCAGAGGGAGAACCCTCCAACGTTCAAGGGGAAGTACAATCCGGATGGGGCGTTGGCGTGGTTGAAGGACATAGAGAGGATTTTTAGGGTGATGGACTGTACAATGGCTCAGAAAGTAAGGTATGGAACACATATGCTGGCCGAGGAGGCAGATGATTGGTGGCTGGGAGTCATGCCAAGGTTAGAAGGCTCTTTGGAGAGGTGATTACGTGGGAGGTATTCAAGAGGAATTTACGAGGAAATACTTCCCGAAGATGTGAGAGGAAAGAAGGAGATGGAGTTCCTAGAATCCGGCAAGGAATAAGTCGATGGCGTGCAGTACTGTTGCAAAGTTTGAAGAGTCGGTGAAATTCTACCCCTATTATGAGGAGCTACATCTGCGTTCTCCAAGTGCGTGAAATTCGAGAACGGTTTGAGGCCCGAGGTTAAGCGAGCAATTGGGTATCGAGAAGATCGAGGTATTTGGTCGACTTGGTGGATAGTTGCGGGATATATGAGGAAGACAACTGCTGCAAGGTGCGGGGGTTGGTAAAGAGAAGAAGAACTCTCGGTTTAGGGAAAGCCCTATGAGGTTTCTCGGCAAAGCAAGCAAGTGGAAGGTCAGGTATGGCGAGAGGCCAAGTGGAGAGACGCCCTGCAAATGTGGTGTGTTTCGGTGTGGGAAGCTTTGGACATAAGAAGAACGAGTGCAAGAGTGGAGATAAAGGTGTTATCAATGTGGCGAAGAGGCCACCGAGTCGCTGCGATTGTAGGCGAAAGGATGTCGTCTGCTTTAATTGTGGAGAAATGGGGCACATCGGTCCTAAGTGTCCCAAGCCCAAGAAGGAGAGAGAGTGGGAAGGTGTTCGCGCTAATTTGAGTGCAAGTGGTGAACGAGATAAAAGGTCGTGCTTCATTAATGGAATTCCTTTGATTGCAATCGTGGATCTTTGGTGCCACGCACTCTTTCATTTCTCGCATTGTGTGCTAAAAGATTGGATTTAGTTTTGTCTACTATGGTGAGGAGATGGTTATTGACACTCCAGCAAAGGGGTCAGTGACTACCTCTCTCGTTTGTTCGAAGTGTCCTCTGTTAGCCTTTGGCAGAGACTTCGTAGTTAATTTGATTTGTCTACCTTTGGAAGGGATGGACGTCATCCTGGGTATGGACTGGTTAGTGGCTAACCGAGTTCATATCAATTGCGCTAGTAGGTCGTTAAGTTTCCTTACTTCCGAGGTGGAAGAATCGGTCATGATGCCTGCTGGGCAGTTGCGCAAGGAAGTGAAGGAGGGGGCTACTATGTTCGCGTTGTGGCGTCATTTGTCGCTGGAGAGTCAAGCCAGGATTGGTGAAGTGCCAGTGGTGCGAGAGTTCGCAGAAGTGTTCCCAGACGAGATTCCTGAGGTTCCCACTACGCCAGATTGGCTAAAAAAGAGCGCCACCATAAGCAGCGTTTTTTAATAAACGCCACCTATAGATGAAAAAGCATAGGGAATATTCAGCGTTTTTAAAGAAATGAGTATATGGATGACGAGAGGGGGGGATACTCAGCGTTTTTAAAGAAACGCGAGTATATGGATGACGAGAGGGGAATACTCGGCGTTTTTAAAGAAACGCCGAGTATATGGATGACGAAAAAGGGAATATTCAGCGTTTGTTTAAAAGCGCTGCGCATCTTGTTGCTCGTTCTCACATATAATCGCGTTTTTACACAAACGCTGAATATTCCCTTTCTCGTCATCCATATACTCAGCGTTTCTTTAAAAACGCTGAGTATTGCTTCAATAAAATTTTTTTGCCCGTTCGTTTTCTCTCTTTTCTCATTTCCATTCGCGCTTTCTCTTCTCCTCTCTCTCTCTCACACGTTCTCTTCTCTTCTCTCCACACCCAAAAACCCACAAACCTCTCTCTCACGGTTCTCTTCTCTCCTCCTCACTCTCATTAGCTCTTCCTCTCTCAACTTTCCTCATTCTCGTTCTCCCTAGCACCACCCACAATCCCCCAAACCCACAATCCCCAAACCCACAAACCCATAAACCCATAAACCCATAAACCCATAAACCCATAAACCTCATTCTCGTTTCTCTCTTCCTCTCTCTCAACTTTCCCTCATTCTCGTTCTCTCTAGCACCCATAGTCCTCATTGCTTGTCCTCATCTTCTCTCAAAGGTTAGTTCTCTATTTTGTTTTTTGTTTTTGTTTTTTAGGTTTTTGTTAGGTTGGAGATGAATATGTAGTTTGATTGGAATATGTTGAATGTGTGAAAAAAATATTTGATAAGAGAGGAATATGTTGAATGTATTTGTATGTGTTTGATATGTGTAAAATTAGTTGAATGTGTTTGATAGGAGAGAAATTAGTTGATATGTGTTTGTTGCTTGGTTTTGTTGAGATTTTGATTCTCAAATGATAGAGTTTTTAAGCAAAGTGTGTGTCATCTATATTAGTAAAATCAAATATGCCTAAATCGAATATGCAAATTGTTTGTTAGGTTTTGGGAGTTTTTTTGTCGGAGCTTAGCGATCGTTGTTCTAAATCGGTTGGATATTTGTCGATGTTGCTTCCACTTGTTCGTACTTTTTTGTTCTTTTGTTTATTTTCTATGAAGAATTAATGACTATATAGAAGACATCAAAGTCTTTGATTTGTTTAGTTGAAACTAGCTAGCTAGTTGATTGAATGTCTTAGCTTCAATAAAATTGTAAATTCTCTTATCCGAATTTCAGTATTTTAGCGATTGTCAAAGCAACACATTCTCTGTTGAGCAGATTGCTGAGATTAGGGGAGAATGGTGCAGTCATCTCTCCCGTTTTTTTTAAAGTTTCATTTGGATACATATAAGTTAGCTTAGCTAGTGTTTGGTTCATAATATTGTAACTTGATAGCTTGTTTTGGATACATATGAATTAGATAATGAAACTTCTTAGCTATTTTGTTTTGGTTCCTCTTATGTAATTTGTGTTCCTCTTAGCAAATTGATTCTGTTATGTATTGGATTGGATTGGTACAAGAGGTTAATTTGTAAATATAAAAAGGAAAACACACAAAACAGAAAAAAAAAAAAAAAAAAATTTAGGCAATACTCAGTAGCTTTTAATAAAGCTACTGGGTATTTAATAACACAAATAGGCAATACTCAAGTAACTTTTAATAAAGCGTACTGGGTATTTAGTAACACAAATAGGCAATATTCAAAGCTTTTAATGAAGCGCTTTGCGTATAAGAGGGGTAATATTCAGCGCTTTTAAAAGCGCTAAGTATCTGGGAGGACGCTTAGGATATATTCAATAGCTTTTTAAAAAGCGCTAAGTATTTGGGAGGACGCTTTGGATATATTCAGCGCTTTTAAAAAGCGCTAAGTATTTGGGAGGGCGTGTTTTGCAATGGGTGGCGTTTTTTTAGGAAACGCTACCCATTGTTGGAGTGAATAGCCGGCGCCACCTTCGGCGCTCAAAAAAACGCCCCATTGTTGAAAAAACGCCGCCCATCTACTAGATGCATTGTAGTGTCCACGAGAAAGAGAGTCGAGTTCGGCATTGAGTTAGTACCGGGAACTAGGCCGGTGTCTATGGCACCTTATAGGATGTCTGCAAACCGAGCTAGCCGAGTTGAAGAAGCGATTGGAAGAGTTCTTTGGAGAAGAGGTTCATAAGGCCAAGCGTGTCGCCTTGGGGCGCACCTGTGTTATTGGTGAAAAAGAAGGATGGAGGTATGAGATTATGCGTGGATTACAGACAGTTGAACAAGGTAACAATTAAGAACAAGTACCCACTCCCAAGAATTGATGATTTGATGGACCAATTGGTGGGTGCGCAAGTATTTTCGAAGATTGACCTGAGGTTATGGTACCATCAGATCAAGGTGAAGGACGAGGACATTCTTAAGACAGCATTTAGAACTCGGTATGGGCACTATGAGTATTACTCAGAATGCCATTTGGTGTGACGAATGCTCCCGGAGTGTTCATGGAGTATATGAACCGTATATTTCATGAGTACCTAGACCGTTTTGTTGTTGTATTCATTGATGACATTTTAGTCTACTCCAAGTCAGAGGAGGAGCACGCCAAGCATCCGAGATTGGTGTTAGAGGTATTGAAGGATAAGAAGATGTACGCCAAGTTGTCCAAGTGTGAATTCGGTTGAGGCGTTGAATTTCCTAGGTCATGTGATCTCCGGTGAAGGTATAGCGATTGATCCTTCCAAAGTCGGCCGTGTTGCAATGGGAAGCACCCAAGTCGCCACCGAGGTGAGAAGTTTTTGGGTTTGGTGGGTATTACGAAGGTTCATTGAGGGTTTTCCAAGTTGGCGTTGCCACTAACTCGATTGACTGTAAGGGAAGGCATTTGTGTGGGGCGATAGCAGTGAAAGAAAGTTTCAAGAATTGAAGAAGAGATTGACAACGTCTCACATCTGACGTTGCCTAATCCAAATGAGCCTTTTGTGGTGTCTTGTGATGCGTCTAAGTTGGGTTTGGGCTGCATCTTGATGCAAGAAGGTAAGTGTAGTTGCTTACGCTTCTAGGCAATTGAAAATTCATGAGAAGAACTACCCTACGCATGATTTGGAGCTTCTTTGCTGTGGTGTGGTGTTTGCATTGAAGATATGGAGGCATTATCTATATGGCTCAAGGTTCGAAGTGTTTAGTGACCATAAGAGTTTGCGATCTCTGTTTGATCGAAGGAGCCGAACATGAGGCGAGAGGAGATGGTTGGAGCTCTTGAAGAACTATGATTTTGGGTTGAACTATCACCCCGGGAAGGCAAATATGGTGGCTGATGCGCTAAGTAGGAAATCGTTGCATGCTTTAGCAATGATGGTAAAAGAGCTAGAGCTAATTGAGAAATTCAGAGACCTAAGCTTAGTGTGTGAGCTAACTCCTCAAAGCATTAAGTTGGGAATGCTGAAAATCACAAATGAATTTCTCGAGTGACATCAAAGAGGCGCAGGTGGGACGTCCAAGCTTGTAGGCGTGGCGGCAGTATCGCCGAGCCGAAGCGAAGATTTTGAGTTGGATGCGCAAGGATTGCTAAGGTATTGAACTCGGATTTGTGTCCCTGATGACGAGAAGATCAAGATGTATCAAGACTTGAAGGGGTTGTTTTGGTGGCAAGGTATGAAGAGTGATGTAGCCCGTTTGTATGCGCTTATGCGGTTTGTCGAAGTCCAAGGTAGAACATCGAAGCCGGCAGGTTGTTGCAACCATTGAAGATTCCGCAGTGGAAGTGGGACGATATTATGATGGATTTTGTAAATCGTTTGCCGAGTATGCAAGATGGAGGTTTGATACCATTTGGGTAGTGGTGGATAGATTGACGGTTCCGCTCATTTCATTCCCATCAACCTCACCTATCCGATGTCAAGGTTGGCGAGAGATATACATCCAAGTGATCGTAAAGCTACACGGGGTTCCTCGAATTATTATTTCGCATGAGACCCAAGGTTTACTTGCACTGCAGGAAAGTTTGCAAGACGCGTTGGTACGAAATTGCGCTGAGCTCGGCATATCACCCACGGGCCGATGGTCACCAGAGAGGGGCCATCCAATCGTTGGAGGACTTCGAGAGCGTGTGTTCTTAAGCAAGGAGGAGCGTGGGATTCGTATCCACCACCGATTGAGTTCACGTGCAACAACGCTTTTCATTCTAGCATAGGGATGGCACCCTTTGAGGCATTGTATGGGAGGAGGTGCGAGGACTCCATTGTGTTGGAGTGAGTCGGAGAAGGTGTGGTACTCGGACCCGAGGTCGTGCGAGAGACCACCGAGAAGGTAAAGCAAATTCAAGAGAAAATGAAGGCTTCGCAGAGCAGCGTAAGAGCTACCATGACAAGAGAAGGAAGGACTTAGAATTTCGGGCCCGGGATCATGTGTTTCTAAGGGTCAATCCGAAGAACTGTTGTGCGAGCATTGAAGTCGAAGAAGTTGTCTTCTCGTTTCATTGGACCATATCAAATTTTGGAGAGTCGTTGGGGGTGGCTTACCGAGTTGCTTTGCCACCCAATTTGTCTAATTTGCACGACGTGTTCCACGTATCTCACCGAGGAAGTATGTGCGGACCTGTCTCATGTAATTCAAGTAGATGATGTGCAAGTGAGAGACAACCTCACTGTGGGAAACAAGGCCAATTCGAATTGATGACAGAGAGGTGAAGACTCTAAGGGAAAGGAGATCAGTTGGTGAAAGTGATTTGGGTAGGAGCAAATGGGTGAGAATGCAACTTGGGAGTTGGAAAGTAAGATGCGAGATGCTTACCCGAGTTATTTGTTTGAGTAAGATTTCGAGGACGAAATGTTCTAAGTGGGGAGAGTTGTAACACCCCAAAATAGTTCAATTAATTATTAAATTGAGTTATTTAGGGTTTTTCAACATTTTTAATTAAATTAAGCTTAAGGCTAATGTGTAGTGTTTATGTGTTAGGAGAGGTTTGAGTAATGGGAAGGCCCAAGTCCAATTAGAAGCCCAAGTCCCTTTCCATAAGAGGAAATAGCCGTAGGATCAGCTCATTCCATCAAAGTGAAGAAAAGTCATAGAGAGAAGTAAGAGAGAGAGAGCTGTTAAGTGGAATAGTACTCTTTAAAGAGAAGGCAGAGCAATTGCGTGAAAGAAGAGCTGGGATTTGAAAGAAGTGTGGATTCAACGTGGATTGTAGAGCTGTAGTGAAGGGAGTGATCATCTGAAGTTGCTTAAGGTAAGGGGGCTCTCTTCCATGCGTAATTTAGTGTTTATGTTGAGTGTTTTTGCATGAATGATTTCTGATTGAGTTCTGAATGTGTGCTTATGTGTTGTTTAAGTATTCTGGTTGTGTTACTTCACCTTGGTGAAGAGTGTAATGGTTGATTTCAGCCGGTCATGTAAGTGACCATGGAGAGAAATGAGTGAGAACTCTCGGTCTCGGTGAGCGTGAGAGTTTAAGAGTGTGTTCTTGAGCTTAATCCTAGTCGGGAGCACCTAAAGAGAGGAAGGAGAAGTTAGGCGCGCGTGATCGTAGAAAAAGTCAAGTGCATGAAGGTTAACGCACGACGTAAGTGTTAAAGCGTAGTTCCTAGACTTGAAGAGGACGAGTTGAGGTGTGTACTTGATGGACGAAGGTGCGTAGGTGTAATTAGAACCCAGTCACGAGTGTCGTCAAGTAGTTGCCGAGGTATAACATGGTTATGCCGAGGTGTTTGGGTCAACACGTAGGGCGTAGGCAAGTCCGCTGCGTATGATAGCCGAGGTGAAGGAGTCGACTTGTAACATGTTATACCGAGAGTGCGAGAGTCTTTGAGATAGGCGTGGACTTAGGCGAGAGGCGTAAACGTATAGTGACGAAATGGTGTGAGCTCGGATGAGGCGGGAGGCGGCGTGAGAGTTACGCAATGATACGTTAAGTCTAAGCGTGGTGGGGCGGTTGTGGCGCGTGGTGTCTAGTCGAGGGCGGTGAGCGTAAGGTAAGGCGAGATGAGGGCGAAGGTATAGTCGAGGACAATAGGCGTTACGTGAGACGAGATGAGGTGAAGGTGTAGTCGAGAACCTTAGGCATAAGGCGAGGCGAGAGAAGTAGTGGGACTAGACGAGATCCTAGGCGTGAGGTTCCGGGGCGAGGTGGAGAACTTTACGAGTGGAATGCCAAGTGAGGTGCCACCGAGTTGAGTATTGGTGACGTAATGGGTAGCGATACTACATCAGCTTAGCGTGCCGAGATGAGTAGGTGTGCCGAGGTGACGAGCGAGCATACCGAGAAGAGTGAAGGTGCCGAGGTGACTAAGAGTGCCGAGGTGACCTATTTTTGACGATAACAACGTAGAGTCAGTTAGCGCCACCGTGAGTGACGTTTAACGTCAAGAGTCGTTTAAGGGGACGAATTGGCATAGTCCGGCTTTAGTCCCTATGTGATGGTTCGATCCCTAGGCGTTGTGAGGCCTTCGTAGTGATGGAGTGGCTCCACCGCTCGAGGAGCCGAGGTGCCCGTGAGTGGACGAATAGCCTTTGTGCTATGGTGGTTGTCTAAGAGGACTAGGCAACGTAAGGCGACGGCAGTGCGGTTTGCACAAAAGAGTTGTTTGTTCTGAGTGAATGCATTTGTTCATTGAGTCTCATGAATTCATATGCATCGGCCGGCGATTATAGACTTCGGTCTCGATACGAAAAGACTTGATCCCGAGTATCACTAGCGCCGGATATGCCCGAGTGGCTTAAAAGAGATGGATCCTCATGCATTATACCTGAGTTTGGGTTGCATTGCATTGCATGCATAACTCATGTGAATTATGTTGAAATGTTGTTTATCAATCGAGTTAGCTATATGTGCTGGTTTATACTTGAGTTGTTGTCTGATATGTGAACTGAGGTGCTTAATGCATTCTATGTATTTACATTAGTCATGAACCTTTATTACAAATGTTTAGAGACTCACCCTACTGCTTTCCATGTTGCTCTTTGTGGCAACTTGCGTGGTACCACGAGTAGAGTCGACTTTGCTTTTGGTTGTTGGAGTCGGTCCGCTCTGGTAGTTGTAACAACTCAAGTAGAGTCGAGTAGGGTAGAGTAGTGATTGTTTTGGGACTATTCAGTTGTAATGTATATGTTCGACTAATATATATGAGTGTCCCCTGTGATGTAAACAATTGAAAACATGTTTTGATGGGCGTAGTCCCTTTTGCCGAGTTGCCTATGTATGCATGTATGCTGTTATTTTAATTCATAGATATATGCTAAGGTGTTTGAGTGACAGTGTAGCATCCTTCCCATGAGAATTTTATTAAACTCTGATTTTCAATTAGTTAATTAATAGAGATAGGAGGGGTGTTACAACAACAACTAAAAAAAGAGAACAAATAAACATACAATCAACAATAGTAGCACATTAAATTATAAATAATTATTACATGTGCACACAAAAACTTTAATTGTAAATTAAAAGACCCAAACAAGATACCAAGCGCACCATTAGTCCCCAACTTTTGGATTGCAAAGACTAACTGCAAGCAGTACTCATAATGCAATGATCAAACATTGGTGATAAGTCCTGTAAAACAATGGTTGCCTTTGGGCACCCCAATTGCTCACATGGATAAATAACTTTATAATCACCACACGTTTACCATCACATACATGTTGTTATTCGGCCAGTTGTGCCTTTCCTTTGGGCGACGACTACACTCGCATGAATAATTTCACGCTACATCTTTTGTAAATTTAATTGAATTGATCTACATAACGAGAGGTTACTTTGGCAACATGTTGTTTCAATCAACTCAATTAAAAATACTAGACAATTTTATTAATGATAATAATATGGGAAACAGTCTTAATTTACATATTTCTACAGTCAAGCGTAGAAAAAAAATGGAATGTACAGTTATCGCCTCATAAACACAAAAGAATGAAATTACTAAAAAATTACAATTCTTTAGCACAAAGATATCCTCTCTGAGTCGTGTCCTCATATGGTGTTGTCATCTTTTGCCTTTCTCGATCAACTACAATAAAATAAATAAAGCAAAATTCTTGGTCAGACCGTATTTAAATTAAAATCACGACACGCAGGTCGGCCCAAAATAAATAAACGCATAAACAACACCGTATTACTAAGGCCATAACCATACTGCACAAACAAATAATAATAATAAGCAATGCTAGAATTCAATAAAATTGTATATAACGTAATATTCATTATAAATAATGAAATAATTTGCACCTTATTGTCAAGTAAAACCTTAGTGCTCAATATTATTGAATCATTTTAATCATGGATAATAAATGTGATTATAACTTTGTGATTCAATTATATCTCATTTGAGATATGATTACGTCAGATATAATTCAATTTTATATTACTCATTAATCTCAAATATTGAATCAAGAATAAAACAATTATATGCGGATTAAATACAATTGTAATATTGTCACCTCATATAAAATCAAATTGAATGCTAAAACATAGATATGAATAATATACAAAGTCATTAAATCTAAAAGATTTTATATATGTGAAACCCGCATTTGAAAGAGAAAAAAAAAATCCTTCACTGATTCACATCATCTTAAGCCAATAACAGAAATTCATATTCAATGAAATATTTGCGAGATACGATCCATATTACTACTTTAATAGCATTAAATATGCATGACCATTATATTAAACGTTATAGGCAACAATATCTGATTCAATCATGAACATTAATTAACACAGTAAAGAGATATGATCCTGATATTATAATTTAATTATGGTCATAAAAAAAATCAATATCTGAATCCATAATAGGCATCATGTATAACAATAATATTATATATACATGTAATCAAGTAAAAACAAGAAAAAATCAATTGAAACCAAATATCTCGTTATACAGATTATGAACTTTAACGCTATCCTTGCAATACGCTTTCAATATACTTTCTCAATAACATAAAAATATTGAACAATCATTCAATAGATTGTTCACATGACACAAGTATATATTAAAAAAAAACCATTCTTTTCACCTATTCACAACGCATGATACTGATGTTGGAAAATATGTGAAACAAAAAAATAACACACCAAAAGGCAAATACATGATAAAGGTTCGCATCATCAAAATAAATCCCAATAAATCAACATAGAAGACTCGCTATGATACAACTTGTAGTATTTAATCTATCTACAAGACATGTTTGAACATACTATAGCGGAAAACAAAAGAGATACAAGCATGCTTTTATATAATCAAGAACAAAACCATGATCTTGACAACCTTAGAATCTACGACATGTTGACATATCAAGGATTAGATAAATACCTAGATCCATAGCAAATAAGCGGAGAACGGATCCTTACAAGAAAAGGAGTGAGTGAAACGAGCAACAACTACTCCTCGGCTTTATGGTTCTTCCTTGTTGCGCCCGGAAAAATCCGGTTTGGACTTTTCGTTTGACAACGTGAAAATAGTAGAGCCGCCACCAATATTTATTTAGGAAAACATTGAAAAAACCTTTTTTGGAAAACGGGTGGTCTTTTGAAAAACACGAGAGATGTAGGTTCGGGGGCTCGGTTGCGCATGGGGAAGGTATTAGCACCACGCGCCTCTTTCTACCGAAAGGGAACCATTAACTTGATGTGTGGTTTTGAAATGTTTGATTTGAAACGATCGCTCTCTACTTCTTTTCTTTTCTTTTCTTTGGAGAAATTGTTTTATTAAAAACGGGGAAAAGGAATATTTTTGGTATCTTTGAAAAGCGGAACAAAACAAAGATTTTTGAAAAGGGTGCTTGACGGACGTGAACCCGGTCCCTACGTACCCTCACCGGGATGAGGATCAAAGCTACGTAGTTCTTGGCTTTTTGTGATTTTTTGAAAAGTGTGCTTGACAGACATGAACCCGGTCCTCACGTACCCTCACCGGGATGAGGATCAAAGCTACGTAGTTCTCGCTTTTGCGTCCAAGACGGCTTTTGTATTTTGGAGCTTTTGAAATGAGACTCAAGTGCTCACGAACACCAAACAAGCAACAGCTTCGAGTAGCGTCCATTACTAACTTGAAAGAAAAGCGAGTTGAAACCGGTAATCAAACAAGCAAAGGCTTCGAGTGATTACAAGTGACAACGTTGTATTACTTTTTGAAATTGTTTTGAAAAAGGCGAGCATCGGTGATAATTATCACTAATAACTCGTGTTATTTTGAAATTTGAGTTTATTGGTATTTGATTAAGATGTGGGAGTTTTCATAGTAGTCAAACAAGCAGAGGCTTCGAGTGACTACCACTAATAACTCCTCATTAGCGATCAAACAAGCAAAGGCTTCGAGTGATGACTAATGATTTATTTAAGAAAATGCCTTAGGTTTTTTTATTTGGAAAAGCATTTAATTTTGGTTTGAAAACTAGTTTAGGAAAGAAATTGATTTGGAAAAAAGATTTTTGAAAACAAGTAGAACATTTCAAACCACTCTAATTCCATAACCAAATGTAAGATGAATGAATGAAGTTTAAACATGTTCAATTAATCAAGCAAACAAGAACACATTGATCATCAATTAAGATTAAGCATGCCCATATAATTAAGGGATTCAATTGTCAACGATGCGAGACAAAGTTCTAAAAGTAATTGTGCAAGTGTGTGAGAGAGGTGCAATTGTCTTAATGATTCTATGCTACACAAGTAGTAGGCTTACGTCTTCATATAAGAGCACATGCATGGGGGAGGGATTGCACACAATTAAGTCAAGATCTTTAAATGGCATCATGAACAAGTGATACAATTAATTATAGACATAGGATATTCCTAGTTGGATGATTGAACATGTAAGCAAAGATGCATGATTAGGCAAGCATGTGAATGCATGAGTATACAATAGATGAATGCGCATTATAGAATGCAAGGCATGGCATTATTGGATGCATGATTAGGCAAACATGTGAATGCATGAATATACAAGGAATGAATGTGCATTTTTGAATGCAAGACATGGTATTATTGGATGCATGATTAGGCAAGCATGGGAATGCATGAATATACAAGGAATGAATGTGCATTTTTGAATGCAAGACATGGTATAAAGGAATGCATGAGCATTTAGGAATGGATGCAAAGTATACAAGTGAATGAATGACTAGCATTTTATTTATGAATGGGTGGCATACAAGGGCACATAAAAGGAAGCAAGGGACATAAACATATGAGAATGCATGAGAGTGTCACATAGACTAAGTGTGAATGAAGATGCATGAATGTGAAAATGAATGCAAGAAATAATGTTAATGAATGCATGATCATATAATAATGAATGCAAGACATGGTATTAATGGATGTATGGACATGTAAGAGATTATGAGAATACAAGAGGCATAGGCACATATAAGTGCATGAACATGTAAGCACAAGTGATGAAATGCAAAGTGTAAAAATGTTTTGGGTGTTTTTGCAAATAGACAAGTAGTAAAACTTTTAGTAAAAAGTTAATGAATGGTAAAGTAAACATGCATGAGGTGAATGGTAATTATTTAATGAGATGGTAAAGTAAAAAGTTAAAATGCTTTTTTTTTTAGTTTTGGTAAAAAGTTAATGAGTGGTAAGGTAAAAACATGAATGAGTGGTTAAAAAGTGAAAAAACACATTAACACTATTACACATCTCTACACAAGATCAAACACACATTTTAAGCACTAAAATGAACCCTAAAAAGGCCTCCAAGGCCGAAATCACATATGCACAAAACAATACATTATTTCATGCCAAACTCATAATCAACACATAGAACAACTCATGCAAATCAAGTACATCATGCATTTTATTTACATAACTCAAAGAGTGAAAAGGAAGCAACAAAAAACCCTAAATTCTAAGGCTTGAAACCGAAACCCCTACACTCATGAATCAAACCAAAGCTCAACTCACAAGTTATG